>CM062818.1:1506439316-1507039316 GCA_031772625.1 Pinus tabuliformis
TTCAACTATTTGTTTCTTTAGAGACTTTAGGTGTTTTTATTGAAATTTTCTTTGTTTGCGTGTGATTAATTAATATTTAATCGTGGCTGAATTACCAAGACAATCTCGTAGACTTCAGGGGAAACCTCCTGAGTATACACCAAGCCAGCTTGAAGGGTTGTGAGCTCTTGTATCACCTAGTGACAGTAGAGTTGGATCACCAGAAGCCGGAGAGTCATCTTTAATTGTTCATCCTAATTATCAAATACAAACAACAGAGTATATTCAAGAGCCAATTTCATTTTCCGAAGTTACTGGTAGTTTTTCTCCTTCCAGTGAATTGAACCTGAAATTTCAGAGCCTGACACTGAACCTACTGTTTTAGAACCATCTTCAGAATTTGTTACTTGAACTTCTAGTGATCCTGGTTCACCTAGGGTAAGAAATATCATTACTCAAAATCTTCCTTCTGGCCTCATTTCTATTGAATAACTTGTTAGTCCAGACGAAGACGTAACTCTTCCCGAAAACCAACAGACTTTAAATCTTAGGGAGCGTGAATCAATATTCTACAGTCCCTTTAGGAGTGATGCTTGATATTTATCATTAACAAATTTTTAGAAAACCCGGGTCTTAGTTTTTCACCACCTCGAATTCCTTTTCAGCCTACACCAAGAGGTTATTATCCTTCATCAATCATGTTAAGAAAATCATCTATGTTTTACCAATCACCAGAAACATTTTTATCCGATGGTCCTTATGTTCCTTCGGGATACCAGTCACTCTCTGGTACTTTTTCAAAAATAACTCCTCAACCTATTGAACAAGAGTTATCATCTGGTAGTAATGGAACTCAAACGTTGAATTCAGAGCAAATCCTTATGATGTCTAGTAGTATTCCAAATCCTCAACCTCAAGGTAGTCAGTTACCGCCTGGGGGGCAACCCCAAGGTAGTCAGTTACCACCTGGGGGGCAACCCCAAGGTAGTCAGTTACTTCATGGGGGGAAACCTCAAGGTAGTTAGTTACCACCTGGAGGGCTACATCAAGGTTTTCAACCTTTAGGATAGTACATACCCCAAGGTTAACCTCAAACTCAGTACATACCCCAAGGTAAACCCTAGACTCAGTACATACCCCAAGGTCAACACGAGATTCAGTACATGCCTCAGGGTTATCGACCTCAAGGTCAGTACCCAACTCAAGGTTTCCAACTGCCTTCTAGTCAACCATTTTTACAAGGAGCTGGAAATGTACCGCTTAATTATCATCCCTATGTTCAACGAGGTTATGGTCCTCCATATGCACAACCTTTTATGGGTCCATACTCTGGAATGAACATGGTGTGGGATCCATATCAAACTCAACAGACTTTGCAACCCAATGTGCAGTTACCTAATCAACCTGGACAACCTTTGGTTTCTGGTCCAACCCAGCAACTTGTCCAACCTACTATTCAAATCCCTGCACCTGTTTTAGTTCAGTAGCCTGGGCCTAGCACACCTCGTACTTTGCCTCAAACTGCTACAACTTCTATTCAACCTACAACATCTGTTTCTGGAGTATTTGTATCTCTGGTTTCTACTATCCCTGCATCAGTGCAAATTCCTCAAGTCTCTGTGCCACAATTAGCACCTATAGTTCAGACTTCGGTCTAGATGCCTGCAGGACAAGTTGGTACAAGTACGATTGCGACAAGTCAAACACAATTCACCTATCAACCATACCAGGTATAGTATCAATTTGGTCCTACTATACAAAACCCAGATTATTAGTATCGACTGTATCCTGGCTATACTTATCAACAGCCTCAAAAACGCCAGTCTGGTCCAGTTAATCCTAGTTTTCCAGGAGGTTATAACATTCCTAATGCAAATCCGATTCCAGGCTATCCTGGATATCGTCCTCCTGGAATTGGTCTCATTACTCAAGGTTTTCGTGACCCTAACCGTTAGTTACCATTTATTGAAACTTTTGGATTTACCTGATTTCTCATGCCTTATGAATGATTTGATTTACTATCTTCTGTATTAGCCACCAATGCCTAGTTAGTTGCCTAGTGATATCTCGAAATTCAAGGGTAAGTTAGGAGAGGATCCGTCAAATCACGTTATGACTTGTCACCTTTGATGTGCATCTAATTCAATCATTGATGATTCAATTTGATTGCTTCTTTTTCAACGAACTCTTATTGGTCTTGCCGCCAAATGGTACATTGAGTTACCACGAGGATCTTTTAATAATTTCAATAAGTTAGCCACTGCTTTCTTAACTCATTTTTAGTTTCCTGTCAAATACGACAATGGCAGGGAACATTTAACTTCACTGAAATAATCCACGTCCACATATATTTATGATCATATTCATGAATGGCGATGTAGAAGGAATTTATTGAAAGTTTTCATTCCGGATCAAATTTTAGCGGAATGGTTCATTAAATCATTGTTACCCAAAATCACTGAAGATGTAGCTAAGGGAGGAGTTGTTACTAAAGAAAAAATCATTTCTCAGGCTCATTACCTTGACCTCGTCTATACACAGTTAGGTACTTTACATGAAAAAATCCCTAATCTTTCAAAACACGGTCAAATAACTACAGCTCCTTTAGGGTCTCATGCCACTGATGGTATGATTGGTTCAGTTAGTACTAAAAGTAAGAAGAAATCTTCAAAGAATTCTTCTCCTATAATAACTTTACCTGATTCCCTGACAGGAGATTCTTCCGCTAAAATTTCTACCGACATCCATGTTGTAGAATCATCTATGACCAAATTAAAATCCGGTAGTAAGAAGAAGGGGAAGAAGAAAAACAAACAAAATTCAAAAGATAAAATAGATAAAAATGAATCTACTGATGAAAAAAGAAAACCTCGCTATCCCTGTTTCATTTGCGATGAGGATTATTTTACCAAAGAATGCCCACATCGAGCAGAGGTTTCGAAATTCGTTAAAAGTTCTCAAACGCCTACTGTCTTGAAGGATCCTTTTCCTACTCAAGATAGTAAGATGATTGGTTCTTCCTCGAATGCCTCAAAAAGAACCCATTATGATGATGTCTCATGTCAGGATTGCGACATGATCACAAGATTATGGTAGTAAAAATCCTGTTAGTGGTAAAGAAGCAGAATCTTCTAATTCAAACACATCAACTACACCTCCTCCTGGTTCCGATCCACTGCAAATCGAGAAACCCAACCCTGACTTAGTAATCAAACTGCCTGCTAAAGGTGTACTTTGTAAATCAACTTTCAATCCACATGCGAGAGCTACTCAGAATTACAACATTGTTGAAGACTTAGCTATTTCCCCTTCAGCAATGTCGGCTTTGGAAGTGCTGCAATCGTGCCCAGCACAATGTAAATTACTATTGTCTGCTATAGGAGCTGTCGATATTCAGGATTCAAACCTAATAATCTTCGATTTAGAGAATAGTACACCCCGCCTACCTCATCAAATGGCTTTCCAAATTCCAGTTTTAGTCAAAAACAAACCTTGCTTTCGGACTGTGATTGATGAAGGGGCTTCTACGTGTATTATGTCGATCCAGTGTTGGAAATCACTTGGTTCTCCCACACTCAATCAGTCTCTGACAATTCTAAAGGCTTTTGATGGCCGAGGGTTCCATTCTTTTGGTATTTTGCAGGATTTACCTATAGGGGTCGAAGGCAAAATTGTAAATCTAGATGTGGAAGTGGTTGATGCCCCTCTAGATTACAACCTTCTCCTGGGTCGCAGTTGGTCTTATGCTATGACTGCTATTTTTTCATCATTTTTTCGGCTTATCAAGTTTCCTCATAATGGAAAGATCATTACGATAGACCAACTGACTTATTTTTCATCCGACCCAACCTCTACAAATAATATTCAGCACATCGGTAAAACAACTATCCCTTACAAGGATGTTGGCATAGGTTTGATTAAAGATTCTAGTTTACTAGGAACTTCTTCCTTCCCTCCTCCTAACATATCGTCTTCTATTGCAAATATTCATATGATTTCATCGAATACTATTACTTTTGATGATCCTTGGATCGTACCTTCCAATTCCCAACTGGATTCATTTGGTGGCGTGATGCCTTTGAGTCCCTTTGAAATTGCATATCAGACTATACAGTCATTTTCTGATCCTTCTTCAACCGAAACTGATCCAATGAATGTGATCCAAGGGGAATCGCTTTTAATCTCAACCTCAGCTACATCAACACTTTCTGATCCTGTTCATAATGATGAGTAGATTCGTGAACTTTTGTCTGTTGATGATTTACCATGGAAGATCTTCATCACCGATCTTCATTTTTACCTGAGCTTGATCATTTTCAAAATGATTTTTCTTCTATTTTTACGACTGACTATGTCAAAGAACCACATAATCCATTGCAATATTATGATTTTGATTTAAATTTGGGAAATATCACGATTCCTATTGACATTTCAGTTAAGCCTGGAATTATTGAAAACATTCATATAGGTGCTTCCTGTATGGACGATGAAATCCAAACTTATAAAGCCCTATTTCAAGAATTCCATGAATTTTTTGCCTGTTCATATGAAGAAATGCCAGGAATCGATCCATCAATTGTTGTCCATGAAATTAAAACGTACCCGGATGCTAAACCTATCCGACAACGCTTACGTCAGATACATCCGAGAAAAGTTGCTCCTATCAAAGGCAAAGTTGAGAAATTACTTCACTCATATTTCATTTATCCAATTCCTTTAATCGATTGGGTATCAAATATTGTTCCTGTCAACAAAAAACAACGAACGATAAGAGTATGTATCGACTATAGGGATATTAATCAAGCTTGTCCTAAAGACAATTATCCAACCCCCTATATCGATCAAATTATTGATGATTGTGCCGATAGTGAAATGTTCTCCTTTATGGATGGTTTTTCTAGTTACAATCAAATCAACATACTCCTTGCTGATCAAGCTAAAACATCTTTCATTTTTCCATGGGGGACATTTGCTTATTGCAAATTACCCTTTGGATTGAAGAACGCTGGAGCATCTTTTCAAAGGGCTATGTCTTACACATTTCATGACATCAAGCACATTGTACAACCTTATCTCGATGATTTACCTACCCACTCGTTGTGTAGAGCTGATCATCTCACTCATTTACGAGCTATCTTTATGAGATGTAAGCATTATCAAATTCAGCTGAATCCACACAAATGTGTTTTCTGTGTAGAAACAGGTTTCTTACTGGTATTTTATGTGTCAAAGGTTGGCATTCGTGTCGACCCCTCAAAGGTGGAAGCTATCATCAATCTACCTCCTCCTTCGACTCTTCGCCAACTCCAAAGTTTGCAATGGAAAGCAAACCTTTTACATCGTTTCATTCCTAACTACGCCGAGATAATGAAAGGTTTTACCAGGTTTTTAAAATAGAACGTTCCATTCCTTTGGGATGAGATCGTTGATCGATCTTTTGATGCACTCAAAGACACGTTGACCCATGCAGCGTTACTGCATCCACCCAATTACAACCAGGATTACTTTTTGTACCTCGCTGCTTCTCATTCCACCATTGGGATGGTTTTAGTTCAGGAAAATGAATTCAACAATGAACATGTGATTTACTATCTTAGTCAAAATCTGCATCCAACTGAGCTTAAATATTCGCATGTGGAGAAATTGGCCTTGGCAGCTATCCAAGCTGTCCAAAGATTTTGCCACTACATCTTATTACACAAAACCATGGTAATTCTGACTGTAACCCTGTGATGAATATCTTCACCAAACAATTGCTAGGGGGCAAGCATTCCAAATGGATAGTTATCCTGCAGGAATTTGACTTGGAATTTGAAAAATCCAAGGCAAAGAAATCTTTGGTTTTTGCCGAACTGATGTGTGATTTCCCGCGTATTGATACTGAAACTGTGGCGGAAGAGCCCATTGCAGATGACTCCTTGTTTCTAATCAGTACTCTTGATCCTTGGTATGGAGATATTATTGTTTATCTCTAAAACTAATATTTTGGCCTGAAATCTCACGATCTCAGTGACGGAAAATACATTTCCAATCCCAACAATACAATATTATTGGTGATACACTTTATCGTCGTGGAGCAAATTCTGTTTTCTGACGTTGTCTAACTCATGAAGAAGCTAAAAAGGCTCTGAATAACTGTCATTCTAGAGCATGTGGCAGTCATATGTCTGGGTATGCCACAACCCAAAAGATATTGCGCGCCGGTTCTTTCTAGCCATCCTTATTCATAGATTGTATCTATGCAGTTTGGAAATGCCACAATTGTCAAATTTTTGATCGTAAAATGTGTGCTGCACCCGCTCCTCTTCACCCTATAATTGTTGTCGGTCCTTTTGCAAAGTGGGGTATTGACTTTGTTACATGTAACCCTCACTTAGCCAGGGGGCATACATATATTATCCTAGCGGTAGATTATTTTACTAAGTGGGCCGAGGCAATACCTACATTTTCGGCAGATGGCAAGACTGCTGCAACTTTCGTATTCAATCATATAATTGGTAGATTCAGTGTTCCTCAAGCTATTATTACTGATCATGGAAGTCACTTTCAAAATACCATGATGACTTAACTGACAGATCAACTTGGCCTGCGCCATGATAGTTCTACTCTGTATTACCTGCAGGCTAATGGTCTGGTTGAAGCTATCGATAAAGTTTTAGTCACTATGATCAAATGAATCATTGGTATTCATAAGTCAAATTGGCATACCATGCTATTTTCAGCACTTTGGGCATATCGGACCTCAGTGAAAACATCGACTGGTTTCACTCCTTTTCAACTGGTCTATGGTTCGTAAGCAGTGTTACCTATTGAATGTGAAATTTCGTCATTACAATTAGCCATAGAATTACTCCCAGCTACTTCTAAAGAAGACAAACGTTTTTTGTACTTAGCTCAGCTAGATGAGAATCGATGCACTACTGTAATAGAAAACGAGACTCATGTGAAACAAATAAAAGCTTAGTATGACAGAAGTTTTACATCTTGTAATTTTTCAGAAGGAGACCTAGTTTTACTATATGATCAAGTGAATGATAAGCTAGGGGCTAGAAAATTTGTACCTATGTGGCATGGTCCTTACATTGTTAAGCGAAAGCTGGCAAAAGAGGCTTATGAATTGATAGATTTTGACGGTGTCTCTTTGGGTAATCCCAGAAATGGAGTTTATCTGAAGAGATGTTATGCTTAAATTCTCTGTGGAGATTTTTTGTTAGATTAGTTTCTTTACCGCTGGTGTGTTTTAGATTAGAAAAGTGTGCCTATTTTAGAGAGTGGTCTTATCATTATTCCTACTTATCTTGATTTTACTCTCGATATTGCAGATGTCAACGTCTCTTCAAACATACATTGGTTTTGTTGATGGTCCTTGTCGTAGTACATGGAACATTTCTTCTACAGCTTGGGTTATCTATTCACCCTTTGATGAGTTAGTGTCCATGCATGGGATGGCCTTATTCAAACAACGAATAACATTGCAGAGTATAGTGCAGTTATTGAGTTATTATTTGAATCCATCTCATTTGGGATTTGGAGTTTGATTGTTAGGTTGGATTCTAAACTCTTTGTATTACAGCGTAACAGGGTTTATGCCATTAGAAATCCAGTGTTATTAAGGTTATTTTTGAGAGTTCGTCTCTTGGAACGTGAATTTGATTACATTGAATATCAGCATATACCAAGACATTTAAATACATTAGTAGATGCAGTTGCTTCTAGTATGATAAATAGACATTTGCAATAATCAAAAAAGTAAATTTAATAACATTCGATAAAATGTTACACAAGATAGCCGGTAATAATGATATATCATAGCATAGAAGTGTGTTTCAAAATATACATCGTCTTTGATCATAGGTTGAGAAACACCTTATGATCACCAAAAATGATAATACAAAAAGACAAAATGTCGTGAGTCTACAAAATCGATCATCCTATCCTTGGCGATGATCACAATAAGAAGCTACTTCTCGGGCCACCCTACATAGGAACCTCCTAAAAGGTCCTGGGACCCCAATCACATATCTCTGTAACCTAAGTGGAACATCATCTATATTAGTCTCTGGAATATCTAGTGTCAAGTGCTCTAGATGATGCTCCAAGTCGGTTAGGATCTCTGCTGATTGGTCCTATGGGGCTGGTGCTGCTGCAGCTGGTTGTCTCCTCTCGTAAGGCTTGAGAGTAGCTGGTCATCATGGACCCACATATGCATTTAAATTTTTGAATGTCAATTTTGGACGATTTAAAATAAAAAAATTAAAGTTTAGAAAGTGTTGAAAATGGTTTTTACCTGAATCATCCCATTGCTCTCCTGGTGGAAGAATCATGTCTGGGTCACCGCGATAATCCATCCCGGCATATGGAAAGTCCTGAATCACAAAAATTTGTTTGTTCAACCAACGAAAATATCCAGGCAGAAAATAAAACAACCTATGTGCCCTCCTTAGTGTGACAGGCCATCAAATCAACCCAACGAACCATTCTAGGCTCTCGAGGAAGACTAGCATCAACAGGAATATACCATGGGGCTAACATGGGGATCCTCTCTAGAGAAAAGATAACTACGATAAATCCATATCCAAATTTTTTCAGCTGTCCATTCTTTGCTCTGGTTAGTTGGCCTCTCACATTCGTCAACACAGCCTCACACCAGTTGAATATGGTGCCTCGAAAACAATCCATAGCCATCTGCATCTAGGATCTAGTAGCCACATGCAATGTTGCACTCCCACATAGTCTAGTAACAGTGAGTGCAATAACTTTAAGCTCAGGACGGTTGATGGTTTTAATAGCAATCTGTTTATCCTTGGGGTCTACTTGATCATCGCAAAACTCCAATCATAGACTAGCGATAGACTGGCCACCTAGCCTAGTCCCGAAAAGAGATAATTGTTTGCCCCTCTTGGACAAACTAGTCAAAAAGTATATGTCCTCCAGTTTGATTTTGAGTCGGTGGTCACCAATCACAAAGCACTGGTCCTTTTTGTTCCATCTATCTACCAACCATGTCAGGAGGTCTACTCTTGGGCCCTCATGCCCTGTATGGTCCAGAACTTATATAATCTGCATGCTCTCAATGCCTGCAATGTGGGCATATGATTCACTATGGAAAAATCTACATCCTCGTGCTCGCGTTCTCACCAAATAAGCATTTTGAATGTCCTACAATGCATAAAAAGGCATATTAGATGAAGCTTGTTCGAAAAATTTTGGGCAAAAATGAAGAAATTTAAATTTTAAAATTCGTTGCGCGGGGTGCACACCTGCTGCTTACAAACATTGTGTAGGTCCGCACGGGTTGTGAGCAATAGGTGCAGACCCATGACTTTTTTCTTTATAGAAAAAAGTCGGGGTCCGCAGAGCCCACATGTTGCACCTGCAAACCCCCGTGAGTGACATTTTAAACATATTTTTCCTTCAAAAGTCAAATTTAAAGCCTAAAAACAAAATGTAAACGAATGAAATGCAAGTTAAGGAGGGCGTGGATTACCTAGAGCTGACAGTTTTCGATTTTGACGAATGGATTTTCTAGAATCTTCGGAGGAACGTTTTTACCCAAAAGCTCTCACTTCTCACTCTGAACTCAAATGGTAAAACTAAAGTTAGAAAAGCCCTTTTTATAAGTTTTTTCGAATAAATGAATTTTTAATTTATTTATTTTTCACTTTAAAAAGGTAAATTTTTAAAACATTTTTATTTATCTTAAACAGGTATGCGTAATTTTTTCAGTTTTTGTGCAAAATATTGGATTTTTGGGGAAAATTGATCATTTTTCAACAAAGAGCATACTTTTATCACTTTTTCATACTCTTTCAAAAATTCACAAAAAGGCGAAATACTGGAGTCCTCTTTAAGCTCTTTTCAAACTCTTGAAAATTGAAAAGATTGTCGAGAACTTGATTGTTCGAACTCATTAAAATAAATGAATAATCATCCCTTCAGTATAAGTTTACCCCTTCTACGGACTGAAATGGACTATTTACAAAAAAGGTATACGTTGACTAATTATGGTCAATAGAGTCCTCTTTAAACCTTTTTTAGACTCATTAAATATGAAAAGATTGTCGAGCGCTTATCGTTTCCAGCTCTTTAAAGTGTTGGAAATGTCATCCCTCCTATATTATTTTATCCTTTTTTCAGACTTCAGGGATTATTTTACGAAAAAGTACCCCCATGGATTTTCTTAAGTTTTTCTTTTGACTCCCTAAAATTTAAAAACACCGAGTTTTTCCTATACTAGACTCGTTAAAATTTAACAGTAAAGGACCTGTTCAATTTTAAACAGGAATGAACCACTCCTTCGTAGGGTTCAAATTTTAAACTGAGTTGGACTCATCCGAAGGATGAGCTTATAAACAAGCAAATGTTGTCCTCCTCAAGCTTGCCAAAAATAAAGGGGTACTTGCCAAAAATGGTGGGGGAAAAGAGAGAAAAATGAACATGTTTGTTACACTTTGTTTTTTAAAAAAGCTGTCAACCACTCTTGAACACAACACTTTTTGTTCACCTAGATTGGGAAAATCCTTTGCCTAACAGTTAATCAAATCACATTGAAAGTCTTCAGCCGATTTTTGGGTATTAGATTTGGGTCAGTTTTCACCAAGCCATTTGTAGTGTCGTTATGTGTTCAAGAGACCAGTTCAAACAAACCATTCATCTGCAAAATATCTGTCATCCATTTTTACCATCCCTGAGTCAGTCCTTGCAAATATATCTCTTCAAAACTTGATCTATGATTTCATGTTGTAGGCTTGCCTACGACGAATCGTTGTCTATGGACTTCAGCTCATTATCTAGGAAGTTGATCTAAAAATCATTAGTACCTTGAAAACTGCTTGCCCTAATGGAAAATTTCTCACTTTCGACTATAGGTTGCATCATTGACCTTCAATCGAATGATTCTATGACATGTTCGACTTCAGCTCATTTATTCACATTTCATGGATTGTACTAGGTACTTTGAGAGCCATTGACATTACTGGTGGTTTCTCTTACACTTGTTATCAGTCCACATCATTGACTGGTAATTAAGTGGTTTCTACCATGTTCGACTTCAACACATTCATTCACATGGATAGAATCGTACTAGTTCGGGAAGTAGAAATCAAGACCCTGGATCTAGTCTCTACCATCCAGGCTGCGAGGAATTTTGTTATTCATTATATAGTGGACTATTCATAAATAGATGGTTGCATCCATACTGTGTCTACACATGTCTATACTCTTGATGTATTACAAAATCATTCATGAATCAGAACAGTTTAGTCAGTTTTCTAGTCAGTTTTGATCTGAGTATGGGAATGCCTACCTCAACGATGATATGTCTACATATATATTTTGCATTGAATGTTTTTACAGATTCCAACTGGGGTGTCCACAAGATGATCCTTGAAATGATAAAGTACTTCACTCTTCATAAATGACAAACTCTATCTTCATCTATTACAAACTTCGCACTTTAGGGGGCAATCTGTTGCACTAAAAATTGTCACCTTGACATTCTGCTATCTGTGTGAGTTCATTACCACTCATACTATCCTCCTCTACAAGTCTAAAACATCAGTTCCTCATATCAAGTCATGAAAATAAGAGAAAATCTCTCAAAAATCTTTAAAACTCTGGTTCTGCACTTTATGTTTGTCTTTCCTGCGGTCTCGCACCTAATGGTCATGTCTCCTGCGCACCTGACCGCAATGTCTCTGTGTTAAAGGTGCAGACCCCTATAAAAGTTTAAAAAACGCAAGTAGACTCTAAAAAACTCTCTTTTAGTCATTCTAGAAGCTTCTAGAAGGAATCTTGAGGTGGCAAGTTCGCTCTTTTAAGGTTCATGTATCCCATACCTTAAGGAGCTAACCCCTTGATGTGAGGAGCTTATCCCATTGAAGGAGAATTCTATCCCTTCATAGGTCGACCTGTAACCTCCTCCTCTGCACTATAAAAAAAAAGCATTGGGCTAGTTACTTGGGAAGGAGAAGCTTAATATTTTTTGAGGTGAAATGCTGTTGGAACTTAGTCTTTTTTAGTTGAGTTTTTATGAGGAGAGATTACATACCTCTAAGATCTCATTTGGAAGAGTGAAAGACTTGTCAAAGTAAAGGAAATTCTTGTTTTGGACCCCAGGAAGATCTTGTTAAACATCAAGGCTGGAAAGGTTGTAAGGTTCTTCTACTATTCAAAGTTAATACAAATATATTTGTTTTTCTCAATAAGCTGTTAATTCATGGTTTATTTTATGGATTTCTTGATCACCATAATAGACATGATTTATAATATTTGCTATACAGGTGCTATTTAATGTTTGCTTGTTTGTGATTGCAAGTCTTTAAAGGTAACTATTTCAAATGATTGTAGGGTAACTCTTTCAAACGATTGAAGGATGAATACTACAAACAAGCATTGGATCTAAGGGAGGATCTTAACACCTTTGTAGTATTTACTTATAAATCACATATGTCTAGGGAAAGACAAGTTTGTTTGTCCATTTGTTGCTAGACTATCTTCTGATACTAGGGAGATCGATCTTGTCCGCAAGATCGATTTATCCAGCCAACAAAGAGTTTTCACAGGTACTATTCAGAGAATGGAATTCGCAGAGAGAAGCCAGTTCTAGGAACACCACAAGGAAATGGTGTTTCAAAAAGGATGAATATGACAATCATGGAGTGTGCAAGGTGCATGAGATTGCATGCAAGGATTGCCTTTACAATTTTGTGAAGATGTTGCAGATACTATTGTTTACCTAATAAACAAAGGGACTTCAAGTTCCTTGGATGGTGGTATTACATAGGAGGCACGGACAGGTAAACAGGTAAACTACTCATTTTTAACGACTTTTGGTTGTGAAGCCTTTGTCCACATTAATAAATAAAATAGAACAAAGCTTGAGGAAAAATCAAAGAAATGTATCTGTTAGCGCTCGAATCTGCCTCAGGCTGAGGAAGGCAAAACTCGAGGCAACATCAAACCAAGCTCAGCCTCGTAGCTAGCCCTACGAGGACAGGAGAGGGCTCTCTCCGGGTCTATCTCGGCAAAAGGTTTTCAAAGGGGCTGAGATGACTCAAATTTAATACTGATTTTAGGCTAGTAAAGAGATAGGAAGGTTTGTTTAGATTTTTGAGTTTTTTGCTGGAGAAATGGGAAAACCAATTTTGGGTGCGGGGATTGAGGTCAGATTTTTGCAGAGATCGAGTTGGGGCGAGGTAGGCAATAGTCTTGATGCCTTTTGATCGGGTGTATGGACGGATCAGAATGACCAGGAGTTGAAGAGGGCAAAAGAGAATATGGATCCTCTTCAAACTGACGAAAACATAGAAAATTAAACAAACTTAAAGGCAGAGCATAACAATCTATGGATTCTACCTTAACACTTCATTTGTTCAATTGCAGAAGATGAAAGAAGGGAAATGATACACATTAACAACTTACAATTACAGAAAGAAGCACACCATCAACACACAAAGCCACAAGGATCCCAACAGGTGCTGCAAAATCTCTGATCTTCCCTTAGCCAAAATATGAAAAAATATGTACAATAGTGTCCAAAATCTTCCCAAGAGTCCAACACTTGCTACTGAATGAAAATTTACATATATAGATCAAGCTAACCTCATTCCCTAACCTCTAGGATTCGAGCTCCTCCTTCTAGGATCAGTTTGAACCAATTCTAAACAAGGAACCGAAAACTAGGTAGTCAAACAACTAACCCCTATATGTTGGGAATCTGATTCATTCATTAAATTTTTGCTATTTTGTGAATGAATCATCTAGAATAGGTAATATAGTGCCAAAATTACATTATATACATCAAATTACATCAAGGAAAACCAAAAATTACATCAAGAGGTGAAACTGGTCAAAACTGGACGAAATTCTGAGCTGGAAGGTGAAAAATTGGCCAAAATCCTCAATGCGCAGCGCCCTGATCTATACGCGCAACACACTTTTCAGGCTGATTTTGAGGCACTTCCTGGCATCCAAATTGAGCTTAGGTTGGCTTGTTGGAAATCCATGGATGTCTACTTTCCAACCCAAGTGGAATTTTCCCATTTGGTGTCCATTTTCCCCTCCAAAAGTTCATTCTCCCAAGACTGCTTCCTGTGTGTCCAACAAGGGGCAGTGAGGTCATTTTTTGCATGTTTTTTGACCCTTTGGGGACCCAAATCTTGATGAAATGCCTTGGCAATAGCTGAGCAGGAATATTTTATCATGACAAATCCAAAAATGCAAACCATTTGTGATTTGGACCTCCCAATCTTATGGGTAGCGTGTTGCGCGCTGTGCGTTGAGCCAAAAAACTTGTTTTTAGAGCTAAAAAATTCAAAATTGACAAAATTTTCTCCAAATGCCTTGAAATTTGGGCTAGGGGTCCCCAATCAAGTAACATGCTCAGCCAAAGAGGCTTTGGCCAAAATCCGAAGACGATCAAGCTCTTTTTCGCCGTTTTAGTGCTTTGCTCAACCTCCTTTGCAAAATCTTCATTTTTGCTTTGCCAACATGCATGCGAGCCCAATAATGAATTTTCATGTGATGAAGCATGTCTTTGTCTCTATTGGCCTTTGCCAACAACTTCTCTAAGTGGATGTTGATTCTCTCAAGCCAATTTTCCCGGTCAGTTTCTATCTCCTGCTCAATGGGTGTCATCTCATGTATATGTCTTCGGGCAGCTTGTCGGTCTTCACGGATTTGTCGCAGCTCCATAAGTGTGTGTTGAAATCAAAACTTCAATGCATACTCAAAACCCAAATATGTTTACCAAAGCATCATGAAAACCATGCCATAATGGTAATGCTCCATTTCAATGAATTGGCATAAAACAGTCACTGTTTGACAAATGGACAAAAATATAATGTGTACCCTTTGCAACATTGACTAGAGTTTACAAATGAGTATGAGACTGTTGTTCATCAATAGAGGATGGAAAATCTTCACAAAACCATCCGCATGTCTTTTAAAAAACCCTTAAGGAATGATTTTGTCATGAACCTATGGTTTCATTTTCCCAAAACCCAATACATCAAATCCCATCTTTGAAACATATATCAAACACCCTAACATTACTAGGCAACAATAACATACCTATTTGCAAGCTTGGAATGAATTTGGTTGTGTTCCGGGCGCATATACCAAATTTTTGTGTTGCTGATATTCAATGCGCAGCGCGCAAACCCAGTGCGCAGCGCACACTCCTATGCGCAGCGCCTATGTAAATTTACACTGGCCCAAACTGCCCAATGCGCAGCGCACTGCCCAATGCGCAGCGCACACTTTCTATGCGCAGCGCACTTTTGCAGGAGGCTTTTGGAGGCCTTCCCGGTGTCCAAATTAGGCGTGTGATAGCTCATTGGAAAGGTATTTGAGTCTACTTTCCAACCCAATTAAAACTTTTCAATTTAAAGTTCATTTGCCTTGTCAGAAATCAAATATCCCAAGATTGGTCAAAATGTGCCAAATGAGGCTGCCTCAAAGTAGAGTGTTGTTGCAGTCAACTTTTGAATGCCTTCCTCAACTCCAAATTGAGTTCATGATAGTTCATTGGAAATATATGTTTGTCTCTTTATCGTTTGACTCATCAATAAAGTTATTTGGCCAACCAAGCTAGGAGAAAAATTGATTTTCCCAAGGTCACTTCAGAGGTGCATCAATTCTCCCGAGGCGATTGTATTTTTGACATTTATCCAAAACCATTATACCTGTGTAAAACGTGAAGGAGTTTTTTCTTCCTTGGCTTGTTGTGGACAAAAAACTCTCTCAGTTTTCCCAAATTCATCTTTTATTGCTCAGAAACATCATTTGAGTGAAACCTATCCCGATGTGTGAAACAAGGGATTTTGTCGAAATGAAGCGAAATGAAGGGGATAAGGGGCTTCTAAATTCTTGGGGAAATTTTTGGAAGTAGGGAGGGATGTTAGGAAGTAGGGGAAAGTGGAATCTCAAAGATTGAGTGAGTGGAAGGGGTCCAAAAGGGCAAAACATAGGCCCAACCTAGAGAATTGCCAGGTTGTAGCAAGAAACTAGGGTTTGTGCGAAAATGAAGAATTTAGGGGATCTCAGTGATGGGAAGTGTTTAATAAGGTACATTAAGGATAGGGGAAGGTGTATGAACATCAGGATGCAAGTTTTGCTAATGATTTGACCATTCAAGAGAAATTGCCTTCAAAACCCTAGGTGAGGGAAATGAACCTTGCCTAGGCACAACTGAAGCATGAACAAGGTGTAAAATGACCCAGTGGAACTTGACATGATGATGACAACCCTCTGAATGATGATACACTCAGTTGAATGATGACATGGACTGCCATTTGGACAACTTTGAAAAGAGTGAAAACAAACCCTAGATCTAATGCCTAGTGACCAAATTTTGCTTGAAGACTCTTTAAATGAAAAAATTTGACCTTGACACCTTAAAATCACTTTGTAAGAGCATATTTTGATCACTGGAGGAAGGCTACAAAGGCTAACACTAACATTGGCTCCAATGGGGATGGTAGCTCCTTGGAGGTGCCAAGAACGACAGATCTTTGGGAGAGCAGACCAGTGCCTTCATCCATTGGGCGATGGAGTCATTATTTTGAACCTTTGACACATTTATTGAATGCAAACTTGACTGAAAACTGACTGAAACTTGACTCAAACCAACTCGATGGCAAACTGAAATAACTTGAAAAAACTGACTCAACAGACAAAACACAAATGACTCATGACTGACTTAAAACAAGACTTTACAAAGTTTTTGGAAAAACGGCAACAATCTATCAAGATTTGGAATCATGATGACAACCACCTACATACTAATAAAATATGTACAATCATGTATAATTGGCTTTCCAATGTAACCAATCAAGCATATGGCTTCTTGACTGATTTCCCTGATCAGATCTATTGGTCAACAATACAAGCTAATAACTGGGCATCCAAAAACATAGTTGACAATGATCCCCTTCATCACTGAACACTGCAATAATCACTTTCACTGCTGACTGTAACAAATCTGCCATTGGATCCTGAAAAACATGAAGATTTACCTCCTGTTGAAGAAACAAGTCTTTCTCTTCTGATTCTGATCTGTCTTTATCATGTACTTCAGTAAAAGTATGCTCCTGGGCTTCAAAAAACTCTGAACAGGTAGATGAGCAGATCTCCTCTTGTAAAAACATTTCAACACATGAAACATATGAAGAATCTGAAAGGTAATCCTGTATGCTTTGATCTTCTATAGTCTGACAATATGGTAGGTAATCTTCATATGATATCACAACCAAATTATCAAGTTCCTTATTACATTCTTCAATCATAAGGAAAGAAACTTCAGCTGATTCTTGAAGTGCAAAAATGACATTTCTATCATCTACCATAAATTCATCCAAAGGAACTGTTTCACTTACTTGAATGAAGATCTCATCTTGCTTTTCATGAACATCTGAATCCAAAATGCTGTCTATGAACTCAACAGCAGAGCTCTCTTTGATGGGCTTCAGCACAAGATATGCTTGGTCATTACAATTTGAATCTAGTTCTGAAATAGCTGACTTGACTGCATCACATTCTGAAATTGAATCTTGACTACCCTGCACGCTGTCTTCTTCTGTGGGCAGATCTGAAACGACACTTTCTCTTTCATCATTTTCAGCCATATGGCCATCTTCAACCTGCTGATCTTGATTCTGCTGCAAAATTTCCTGATCATCTTGATGGGTATCCACTAGGTTCTCTTCATGTTGCTGAAATGGATTCTCATACAGAGCCTCCATGATCTCATCATCCATAAAATTATCATCTTCATAATATTTCTCAAGGCTTTCAATAAAAGTAGAAGCATGTTTGCAACAGTCATGAACTAAATTTAATGATGGATAAGATGCTTGATATCTTTCAATGAACAAGGCATGAAAATCCTTTAAACAGTAAATACAGGCCAACGGCAAATTTTCATACTAGGATTGGGCTTCACCTTCCAGAGTGGCCAGGAATATCTTCATCAAGCAATCTTCAGGAAAATCCACCTTCAACTTGCGAATATGCATATGAAATCTAACTAGATGTAAAGTAGCATCCTTCTTACCATCATCGTTAAATGTAGGCAGATTCCTTGACCAATCTACCTTGGGCATCTTATTTGGAAAACCTGGAATGTGATCTCGGCTCATGGGAGCATATCTTCTTGTGATTCGGTCCATCTTGAAAATCTCACAGCTACTGATCTCCCTGCAGTGGAGTCACCATGAAGCATAGGTTGCTCGATTCTTCAGTGAAAGGAGTCGCTAGGTGAATGATTTCAGCCTTCTTATGTTTGATCGTTGTCCACCATCAACCATCAAATCTGATATTGATACATATACTGGGGTAATTAACAAGTTAGATGTCACATTTACAAGCTAGACCGGAGATTGACTGAAGCAGTGTTTATCTACTTCTGCTAATGCAAAGCAAAAGCGTTTCGAAGGCTACCTGGCATAACTTCAGGCTCCGTCTGTAGCTCTAAAACAAATGACATCAACAAGTAAACCATTTTTTCTTCCCCAGTATGGTCGCCACTATGTTAGCGCTCGAATCTGCCTCAGGCTGAGGAAGGCAAAACTCGAGGCAACATCAAACCAAGCTCAGCCTCGTAGCTAGCCCTACGAGGATAGGAGAGGGCTCTCTCCGGGTCTATCTCGGCAAAAGGTTTTCAAAGGGGCTGAGATGACTCAAATTTAATACTGATTTTAGGCTAGTAAAGAGATAGGAAGCTTTGTTTAGATTTTTTAGTTTTTTGCTGGAGAAATGGGAAAACCAATTTTGGGTGCGGGGATTGAGGTCAGATTTTTGTAGAGATCGAGTTGGGGCGAGGTAGGCAATAGTCTTGATGCCTTTTCATCGGGTGTATGGACAGATCAGAATCACCAGGAGTTGAAGACGGCAAAAGAGAATATGGATCCTCTTCAAACTGACGAAAACATAGAAAATTAAACAAACTTAAAGGCATAGCATAACAATCTATGGATCCTACCTTAACACTTCATTTGTTCAATTGCAGAAGATGAAAGAAGGGAAACGATACACATTAACAACTTACAATTACAGAAAGAAGCACACCATCAACACACAAAGCCACAAGGATCCCAACAGGTGCTGCAAAATCTCTGATCTTCCCTTAGCCAAAATATGAAAAAATATGTACAATAGTGTCCAAAATCTTCCCAAGAGTCCAACCCTTGCTACTGAATGAAAATTTACATATATAGATCAAGCTAACCTCATTCCCTAACCTCTAGGATTTGAGCTCCTCCTTCTAGGATCAGTTTGAACCAATTCTAAACAAGGAACTGAAAACTAGGTAGTCAAAAAACTAACCCCTATATGCTGGGAATCTGATTCATTCATTAAATTTTTGCTATTTTGTGAATGAATCATCTAGAATAGGTAATATAGTGCCAAAATTACATCATATACATCAAATTACATCAAGGAAAACCAAAAATTACATCAAGAGGTGAAACTGGTCAAAACTGGCCGAAATTCTGAGCTGGAAGGTGAAAAATTGGCCAAAATCCTCAATGCGCAGCGCCCTGATCTCTACGCGCAGCGCACTTTTCAGGCTGATTTTGAGGCACTTCCTGGCATCCAAATTGAGCTCAGGTTGGCTTGTTGGAAAGCCCTGGATGTCTACTTTCCAACCCAAGTGGAATTTTCCCATTTGGTGTCCATTTGCCCCTCCAAAAGTTCATTCTCCCAAGACTGCTTCCTGTGTGTCCAACAAGGGGCAGTGAGGTCATTTTTTGCATGTTTTTTGACCCTTTGGGGACCCAAACCTTGATGAAATGCCTTGGAAATAGCTGAGCAGGTATATTTCATCATGAAAAATCCAAAAATGCAAACCATTTGTGATTTGGACCTCCCAATCTTATGGGTAGCGTGCTGCACGTTGCGCATTGAGCCAAAAAACTTGTTTTTAGAGCTAAAAAATTCAAAATTGACAACATTTTCTCCAAATTCCTTGAAATTTGGGCTGGGGGTCCCCAATCAAGTACCATGCTCAGCCAAAGAGGCTTTGGCCAAAATCCAAAGACGATCAAGTTCTTTTTCGCCGTTTTAGTGCTTTGCTCAACCTCCTTTGCAAAATCTTCATTTTTGCTTTGCCAACATGCATGCGAGCCCAATAATGATTGTTCATGTGATGAAGCATGTCTTTGTCTCTATTGGCCTTTGCCAACAACTTCTCTAAGTGGATGTTGATTCTCTCAAGCCAAGTTTCCCGGTCAGCTTCTATCTCCCGCTCAATCGGTGTCATCTCATGTATATGTCTTCGGGCAGCTTGTCGGTCTTCACGGATTTGTCGCAGCTCCATAAGTGTGTGTTGAAATCAAAACTTCAATGCATACTCAAAACCAAAATATGTTTACCAAAGCATTATGAAAACCAAGCCATAATGGTAATGCTCCATTTCAATGAATTGGCATAAAACAGTCACTGTTTGACAAATGAACAAAAATATAATGTGTACCCTTTGCAACATTGACTAGAGTTTACAAATGAGTATGGGACTGTTGTTCATCAATAGAGGATGGAAAATCCTCACAAAACCACCCGCATGTCTTTTAAAAAACCCTTAAGGAATGATTTTGTCATGAACCTATGGTTTCATTTTCCCAAAACCCAATACATCAAATCCCATCTTTGAAACATATATCAAACACCCTAACATTACTAGGAAGCAATAACATACCTATTTGCAAGCTTGGAATGAATTTGGTTGTGTTCCGGGTGCATATACCAAATTTCTATGTTGCTGATATTCAATGCGCAGCGCGCAAACCTAGTGCGCAGCGCACACTCCTATGCGCAGCGCCTATGTAAATTTACACTGGCCCAAACTGCCCAATGCGCAGCGCACACTTTCTATGCGCAACGCACTTTTGCAGGAGGATTTTGGAGGCCTTCCTGGTGTCCAAATTAGGCGTGTGATAGCTCGTTGGAAAGGCCTCTGAGTCTACTTTCCAACCCAATTAAAACTTTTCAATTTGGAGTTCATTTGCCTTGCCAAAAATCAAATCTCCCAAGACTGGTCAAAATGTGCCAAATGAGGCTGCCTCAAAGTAGAGTGCTGTTGCAGTCAACTTTTGAATGCCTTCCTCAACTCCAAATTGAGCTCATGATAGTTCATTGGAAATATACTTTTGTCTAGTTATTATTTGACTCATCAAGAAAGTTATTTGGCCAACCAAGCTAGGAGAAAAATGGATTTTCCCAAGGTCCCTTCAGAGGTGCATCAATTCTCTCGAGGCGATTGTATTTTTGACATTTATCCAAAACCATTATACCTGTGTAAAACGTGAAGAACTTTTTTCTTCCTTGGCCTATTGTGGACAAAAACCTCTCTCAGTTTTCCCAAATTCATCTTTGATTGCTCAGAAACATCATTTGAGTGAAACCTATCCCGATGTGTGAAACAAGGGATTTTGTCGAAATGAAGCGAAATGAAGGGGATAAGGGGCTTCTAAATTCTTGGGGAAATTTTTGGAAGTAGGGAGGGATGTTAGGAAGCAGGGGAAAGTGGAATCTCAAATATTGAGTGAGGGGAAGGGGTCCAAAAGGGCAAAACACAGGCCCAACCTAGAAAATTGCCAGGTTGTAGCAAGAAACTAGGGTTTGTGCGAAAATGAAGAATTTGGGGGATCTCAGTGATGGGAAGTGTTTAATAAGGTACATTAAGGATAGGGGAAGGTGTATGAACATCAGGATGCAAATTTTGCTAATGATTTGACCATTCAAGAGAAATTGCCTTCAAAACCCTAGGAGAGGGAAATGAACCTTGCCTAGGCGCAACTGAAGCATGAACAAGGTGTAAAATGACCCAATGGAACTTGACATGATGATGACAACCCTCTGAATGATGATACACTCAGCTGAATGATGAAATGGACAGCCATTTGGACAACTTTGAAAAGAGTGAAAACAAACCTAGATCTAATGCCTAGTGACCAAATTTTGCTTGAAGACTCTTTGAAATGACAAAATTTGACCTTGACACCTTAAAATCACTTTGTAAGAGCATATTTTGATCACTGGAGGAAGGCTACAAACGCTGACACTAACAGTATATTTATTGGATATGGTGTTAATGATTTTGTTTATCGCTTTTATGATTATGAAAAACATAAAATTGTTAGAAGAAGAGATGCTATATTCAATGAAAAGGTTTTTTATAAGGATCAGTTCTAGGAAAAGAAATAGGAAAAAGAAAACAGAGAATACATAGTTCTTGATGAGATCACAGAAAAAGTGATGGTGCCTGAAAATCATAATGATCAACAACCAGAACAACACCAGCAACCACAAGAACATCAACAATAATGAGAATCACCTCATACACCTGAAAGTGGTGTTAGAAGTTCTACCAGGGTAAGTAGACCCCCTGAACGATACTCTCCTTCATTATATTATGTATTTTTGACTGATTCCGGTGAACTAGAATGTTATGAAGAGGCAGTGCAGGTAGAAACTAGGAAGGAGTGGCAAAAAGCCATGAAATAATAGATGGACTCTTTAGAACATAACCAGACTTGGGACTTAGTTAGGTTTCCTACAGGCAAACTAACATTACAGAATAAATGGGTTTATAGGTTGAAGGAAGAAGATGGAGGTAGAAAAAGGTATAAATATAGACTTGTGGTGAAGGGGTTTGTACAGAAAAAGGGTATAGACTTTGATGAGATATTTTCTCCTATTGTTAAAATGACTTCAATCAGAACTATTTTAAGTCTAGTAGCAGCTGAAGATTGCATCTTGTGCAGTTAGATATAAAGACAACCTTTCTCCATGGGGATTTGGAGGAAGAGATATATAGGCAACAGCCACAAGGATGTGAGGTAAAAGGGAAGGAGAAACTAGTGTGTAGGTTGAAGAGGAGCCTGTATGGCTTAAAATAGGCTCCAAGGTAGTGGTATCTAAAATTTGACAGGTTTATGTCTGAGCAAGGTTATACTATATGTCACTCTGATCATTGTGTTTATCTCAAAAGGAAAAATTATGGCAACTATATTATATTGTTATTGGATGTAGATGACATGCTTGTTTCATGTTCTAACATGCAGCAAATAAATGTGCTCAAAAGAAAATTGGCAAACTCATTTTCAATGAAGGATTTGGGTGCTGCAAAACAAATCCCTGGCATGAGAATAGCTAGAGATGGGAAGAATAAAAAATTAACATTGTCTCAAAGTGAGTACATAGAAAAGGTGTTGAAAGGATTTAATATGTAGAATGAAAAACCAGTTAGTATACCTTTGGCTATCGATTTCAAACTAATTAGGGAGATGTGTCCCAAGACTTAGGAAGAAATGGCTTATATGTCCAAAGTTCCATATGCATCAACAGTTGGAAGATTAATGTATGCAATGGTCTGCACAAGGCCTGATATTGCACATGCAATGGGAGTTGTAAGCAGCTACATGAATAATCTAGGAAAAGAACATGGGATGGTGGTGAAGTGGATTCTCAGGTATTTGAGAGGTACCACAAATCAAGCATTATGCTTTGGTCGTTCAAACATTGCCCTACAGGGATATGTTGATGCAGATATGGCAGGTGATAAAGATAACAGGAGGAGCACAACAGGGTATGTGTTTATTGTAGGTCGAACAACTGAGAGTTGGGTTTCAAAACTGCAAAGTGTTGTTGCACTCTCAACAACAGAAGCAAAGTATGTTGCTACTACGGAGTCTAGTAAAGAAATGATTTGGTTACAAAGGTTTCTGGATGAATTGGGTAAGCAAGAGTTGGGAAGGTTATACAGTGATAGCCAGAGCACCATACATCTTGCAAATAACTCTACATTTCATTCCAAGACAAAACATATACAGCTCAAGTATCATTTCATACGGTCAGTGTTGAAAGATGGAAAGTTGAAGCTGGAAAAGATACACACTAGTGAGCATCGTGCAAATATGTTAACAAAAGTTGTAACTAGGGAGAAACTGAGAAACCAATTAGTCTTCAAGTATGATGATGAAGATGAGAAACAACCAGGTCCAAAGTGGAGTCATTTTCCAACAAATGAGGCAACAGTGGAGTTTCTACAATCAGTCTCCAAGTGGCAGATTGCTGGGTGTGCAGCCTAATTATCTTCTTTATTCAAAGGTATCACACATTGGACCCCATTTCGTAATGTGGTGGAAATGTCACCTGTAAGATTTGCATTGCAGACGGGGGTCCATGGGGAGACGGCCCCCGAAGCTAAAAATAGATGTAAAATTTCCTTGCAAAATTTTGTATTTTCGTATTCAATATGGGTCGTTCATTAGGCGGAGATTTGACTGTATAAGTTATGTTTCATTTAGGTTCTTTTACCCTAGAAGGCATCCCCTCACTATATATGAGAGAATTGTATTGCGTCTATGTAGATATGTATTCTGAGTGAGAAAGAGAGAGGAGATTGTGTGAGAGTGAAGAGGAAATTACAATGGATCTATTGTAGGTTGTATCTCTTTAGTATGCTGGATAATATAAAAGGAAGGACTGGTTATTTCCCATGGACATAGACCAAATAGGGTGAACCACGTATATCTGTGTCTGTCTTGTTTTATGTGTCTTCTGTGTTTATATTTCTGCAATATATTTTATGTATTCCATTGCTCTATAATATATAATTTTCTAACAAGAAACACGTAACAACAAAAATGATAAAGAAGTTCACCCCTCCTAGGCCACATCTCCTTGTCCATCTTCCAATATTGAGCCTCTTTCATTGAGTTCTCAAATTTATGTTTATATGGCTTTAAAATGCTCAAAATGTAAAATTATGTCTCCAATGGCTTCAGAACTATAAAAAAACCCCATTTGGGCTCTTTCTATACCTCATTTGGCCAAAAATTGAGAAACTTATGCTTCAACGAAGTTTTTCCAAATTTCCACAACCAATTGTCCTACAATTCGCCCCAAACCCAAAACACATGCACAAATTTCGCATACAATCATGCCCGACCATGCAAATTGTCAAACATTTTAAATTCCTTATAACCCTCAGTTTTCTAAAATTATGGCCATATGGGGGCCACATGCCGAGAGGTTGGGGCTAACCACCCTCCCTGGTCAGGCGACCCCCAACAAATTGGCCACTAGTCACGATCGGCACATAAATCCTAGAACTTGGGCCTAGATCCACACATGCACATTTCTCCTAGAGGGTGTGATCACATTCACAACCATGTGGCATGCGGATGGCCTCCCTTCTTGCATGCTTAGGAGTTGTCCCCTCTATTAAGCCTCCTGTTGCAGTCATATTGGTCAGGCCCATGACTTGGGACTAGGGCTAAGCCTTGGTCGTTGGTCCTGCCCCTTGGTTCTATCGGCGTGGGGACCAGGTTTGGGGCTTAGCCTCAGCCCAACCTGTAAACACATTTTGCACTCAATTTAATTATAATGTGGACACTTATATATTTAATTCATAACTTATGGTGTAGCAGTATAGAGCCTTAACACTTGGGCATAGGTCTTGTGTTCAACCGAGGTGTGGTCCGTTCGTCCCATCAACAAAATTTTAACATGCCACCAAGAGGCCACGTGGAAACCATTCATTCTTCCACATGGCTTCCCATCATTGGACCGTAATAAATCATAGTCGTCCAATTAAATAATAAAATATTTGAACCAATCATATTCCAACCATTTTTGCACCAATCTGGAGAGGACAAGTGGCATCCTGCCATTGGCCCAAAAATGTACAATAAGTCTGTCAAACCTACAATTTTTTACCTGTTTGGGAATGTTGTCTCTCCTAGAGACAACCTTTGATTGCTTACAAGACTAGTGCATGTGCACATCTAAATTCTATGTATCTCATGTGATCCTCAATAAACCAATGCATCATATGCATCTTTTACATAGAGTAATTACAAATATACAAATAAACACATAACAACATGGATGGTTCCTTCATCCACGGATATAAGCCATGTATTTCTAGTATCCTTTCACATATACAACTCACAAGAATAAGGCAAAAACAAGTGGAGGCCGAGGAATCAAGGACTTGCACTTTAATTAGATTTTGCAGAATATTGAAAGTAGAGAAACAAAATACTAACTCATCACATATATCTTGAAACATCAAGAGTTCTATACTTATCTGGGCTAAATATAGATAGGTGGATGTAACCAGAGTGAATGTTATGACTTTAGGAAGCACACATTTAAAGATATAATCTCATACTTGCATACATGCATATGTATTAACTAGTTAACACCAATGAATCTGTAAGAATGTAAGATATATTTCTATTGGCTACAATTGCTCGAAATTAGATAGGAAGTGCGAACGTAATGCAAGTTTAATAGAGAAAAAACATATTGTAATACTCAAACATGGGAACCACCACTGTTTCATTCATATTAATAAAGATGTAGATCTGGAGTCCATACAACTTTAGAAGCACATACAACTTTTTCCTAGAATTCATAACCTTTGTTCAATGTTTCTTCCTCCCTTCTATAAGGAGATGGATGGCAAGAAAATTGGTTATAGAAATATCTTTCGGTTCAAGTTTATAGTTGTATGTATGAATGGTTGTCTCCACGTGAATCCTCTAACTATTACAGCTAGGATATTTCTTTCTTGAAAGAAAAATAGAATAAATATATTGTGATCAAAACAAAAAAACAGGATTAATCCATCGAAATTGAAATAATGGTTTCTAGAAATATCTTCATGCCACTCCTCTTCACTGGTCTTTAGTCCTAGAATTTTCCCACCAGGTCATTATTAATCCTCTCTCGATCGATTCTTGGTCACTGTCGATCTTTAATAGTCTCATCCCTTCCCTTTCACTTAAGCTGGAGCAGTCACCCACAACGATGATAACAGACTTTGAAACAGCTTCCGACTCATACGCCTTTTAAATTTCTGTTAGATTATATCAGTTCCCTGAAAATATCTAGTGTCATGTTTCATGGAGTACCCATGAGTGTTTTGAATGCTGTCCTTTTAACATGGTAACACCGTGAAACAGGCGATCCCAACTTCCCTTTAAGCCCTTGTGAATACAACCCCTCTTCACTTCCTCTTTCATGTGATCAGGGGCTTGAACTGAGCGCTTAGCCCTTCAGGCGCTAATGCGTTCAAATCTTGCGCGGGGGGCCTTTTACTTTGTTACTTGAAATACCTTTAATAGTTGCTTACACCACATCGATCGATATCCTAGATGCGAAAGCTCTATAAATCACAGCTCATTAGATATCGCATCTAGGGCCTTTCCTTATCAGAATCACAATCGTCGATAAGCATGAAACCCGGAACCATTGATTGTTGATCGCCGATAAACCTACTGATGTCATTACTACCACGTGTCACCCTATGATTGGTGACATGTGGCACCCAGAAATAGCCCCATGTCACCCCTGAAAACACTGAAACTGGGTGACACGTGTCCTATGCCATGTCATCAACTATAATTCTACATCATTCTTGATGTCAATTGCCATGTTTGCTCTAAGGATCAATCAGAGGCCGCCACATGGCCCCCTGGAGGAGAGAGAAAAAAGGCCTTTCGAGCCTTGGATTTGCATCGAATTCCTTTTTATTTCTAAATCTTCCATCCCTGGTGATTTCATATTAAATCACAATGTTAGCGGTTTTATGATGTTTAGAGTTGTGACCTCGCTGATCATTGATCACCGATGCCACATGGAGGAGAGAGAAAGGGGAGGCTCGCCCCTTGTTTTGTTAGCCATTTTATTTGTATTTGGTTTTCTTGGCCTCCTGGAGATGCACCACTTTATCACATGATTGGCAGTTCCCGCAATATCGACGTCTGGCGATAGTTCTCACATTTCTCTGGTGTGCACCCATGATGCCCACGATCACCGATCTATGATATTAGCACTCGACCTTGAAACCCACCGATAACACAAGTTTGTGCCTGGGACTCTCCAACCATCGGTATGCAATTGCAATCAGCCTCGAACATCCGATTATGATTTGTCTTCTACACTTAGTCATTTTTTCTCCATCAACTAGGCTTTTCCAAGGTAATCTTCAAAATGCTTTATATTCTGCTCCAGGAGTCCATTTTTGGACTTCCATAGACTATTGGAAAGAGTTTTCTAAGAACTTTCCAATGGAGAGGGTCTGGTTAAGCTATGATAGGTTATGTGGCCTCAAAAATGGCTTTAACTTCACTTCTCTCAGGAAACCTTGACCAATTGAAATGCACACGGCAGTCAGTCACAACATTGGCTCCAACTGGGGACAATGCCTTGCTGGAAAGGTGTTGTGGACCTGCAGACCAGTAGCCTTTCATTCCAGTGTCCATGGATTTATTTTTAAACAACATATAATTATGTGAAAAAGGAATTTTCTGAAAATAAACTAAAAAATTCAAATAACAATTTTGACAAACACACCAGGTATTTACAATGATCAAGAGACATATATCTCTAATTTTGAAAATAAAATTTTAGGAACTGACCATTTATAGATAATTCCAGCAGTTCGCCATCCATTTTTTGAGCATGTAAGTGTTATTTCCCCTTTCTTCTACAATCCTGAAGGGGCCGAACCATAGCGGATCAAACTTCCCATGTTTTCCTTTGTCTTCTTGTCTCATATCCCACCTCAGAACTAAATCTCCTTGCTGAAGAGGTCTGTCCTTAGCCTTCTTGTCAAACTGAGATTTCATCCTTTGTTGGTAGTTTAACAGTTTGGTCCCCACCATTTCTCTATTCTCATGAAGCCCCACCAACTGATTTATTCTTCTAGTCAAGGTGCTAGGCTCTTCCTCGGCTTCTTGCAACAACTTAGATACTCAAATTTATTTGAATTTAGAGAGAGGCCATACCTTATGCACTTCTCGAAATTGATTTTTAAATGGAGGATATGCTCTTCATTAGTCTTAGAAAATATTGTGATATCGTCTAAGTATACTACCACCAATTTCTATTGCTCACCCATGAAATCTATGTCCATTTCTCTCTAAAATGTGGCCCCTTCATTTATAAACCCAAAGAGCATGCGTGTGTACATGAAGGTTACCCATATGGTGGTAAAAGCAGCATTTCTCTGGTCTTCAAGGTGGACCGCCACTTGGTTATATCCTGAGAATACGTCCATCATGGACATTTAGGCTGCACTTACTATCCTATGCAATATATTATCCATATTGGACAAAGGATAGTTATCTTTTAGAGATGCCATGTTTAAACTATGGAAGTCCACGCATAGCCTTATCTCTTCTCTCTTTTTACAGAAAGGGGCCAGCGTAGCTACCCACTCAGAGTATCTTAGAGGGACTATGATCTTGGCCTGCAACATCTTCCTTAAATCATTTTCAATGGAGGGGAGTAAGAGTGGGTTGATTTGTCTGAGTTTCTGTTTGTATGGCTTTATTCCTCCCTTCAAAGGAATTTTATGATGAATAATATTTGTATCAAATGATTTTAAATCATTATAAGAGCAAGAAAATACTTCTTTGTAAGTTTTGAATAGATCTAAATACCTTTGTCTATATTGCAAGGGGATTTATTTGGACAACCTAATCATCTGGGGTTTCCCCTTTGATCCGATGTTGGAGTCATATACTTGCTCATCCTTCTCCAGGGCCATTTGTTTGGAAACTATGTCGTCTTTATTGAAAATTATTTTAAGTGGAACAAGTCCACAAGGGACAGTGTTCCCTTATAGTTGCAATTTTTCTTCCCAGACGCTGTGTCTTTCCACGAAGTGGATTCCTGTTCTACTTCTTCTTCTTCTTGATCAATGATGAACTAGGAAAACTCCCAAATGACTTTTGAGAATCTTTTGAGTTGCTTGACATCTTCAAATACCTATCAGTGTTTGAAATTATCAGGTATTGAAGGCAAGTGTCTGACTTCTATCTCATATATGAGGAGTGGACTCTGTGGGGCCCTGAATGTGCTTGCACCTACCGCAAGTCATCCATCCTATTTTCTTACTTGGGAATAAACTAGATGTTAAAGGCCAGGAAGAAATTGTCGATTAAGTCCCACACTTCATTTACGTACGTCCTTAGCCTGGGGTGTTTGGCCTGGCATTGATTTCTAATATGCCTTATGACCAGTTCAAAATCTTGATAGAATACTAGGCATTCGATACTCATCTTTTTTGTTATTTGTAACCCTAGGAGCAATGCCTCATACTGTGCTACATTTTTGGTTGCCTCAAATTCAAGCTTGAATGAGAGGGGTATCATGCTACCTTCTAGGGATACCAACAATATTCCAACTCCATTTTCCTCTTTTGAGTTTGCTACATCAGAGTACAATTTCCATACCTCATTTTCATTTAAATGTTGGTATTTCAACTACCTTGTCAGGTGCACTGATGCTTCTTCAAAGAATAGGCAGGAGATGTCACTATCTTTCCCATGTACTGGGGAGCTTTCTAAGACTTTAGCTGGGGTCATGGTTTTCACAATCTGAGATTCTTTGTACAACATTCTTTGTTAACCTCCAAAAGCGGGAATGGTGGCATAAGTCAGATCGAGCTTGATAGAGCCACCCACCTTGGAACCACAAGATCTAGATAAGAGCATTCCAAAGCTTGGAGGTATGTCTGCCACCACTATGTATAAGAACACACTTTTCACCAGAATCTGAGCCAATTTTACCACCAGATCCTTTATCATGCCTAATCACTTGACTTTCTTGGAGTCAAAGGAGTACAATTCCTTTTATGGTCTAGTGATCTCCAAACTCGGGTGTTCCATTATAGATAATGGCATGAGGTTATGGGAAGCTCCTAAATCCATCATGCAATTATGAATAAAAAGGTCATGGATCATAAAATTCACATAAAAATACATGGTAGAAGGATCTAACTCTTTGACATGCGGCCGAAAATTGACCATTGACCTTTCCTCCTAGAGATTTAAACTATCATGGGTTGTTGTTGAGATAGAGTGATTTATAGATTGAGAGACCTGAGATTTATAAATAGGCCTCTTTAGAATATCATTCAGGGGAACAATATTTTTTTCCTTCTCAAGCTCATTCTAGAGATTGAATGCATGTTGGACCTTTTTCGTACCTCCTAGCTCTATTCTTTCTTCCTTGCCATTGGCAGTTTTTGGTAGAATAGGTGCCTCTTTTTCTATGTGTCCCTCTGAACTAGTTCTCTGCTAATTAGAGGAGAATTTTATCTTGGAAGGGTCAAGATTCAGCTTACCCTTCCATTTATTCAGTATTGGGGAAACAACTTGGGGAGCAACTTCCCTTTGTTGTTTTGGTTCTCTAGTCATATTCTTTGAAGAACTTAGATCATACTTACATTGTGGTTGTGCTTTCTTGAACTCTGTAAAATTTTTGCAATAATAATCCATATCTTCCTCTTTTGTTGTTCTTCTATATCATGGTTTCCCTCCTAGTGAGTCATATTCTCATATTCTTCTTCGATAAAAGTAGAATACATATTTCCCTGCATCTCTTTTGTATATGATGATATTTCATCAGGACCATCTTCCAAGTACAAAGGATGAGGGATATGATCAAGTTGTTCCTTTCATTCCCACGGAAGTATTTGCAGTGGAGGCCTTCTAAATTGAGGGTTATAGCCCCGATTGTTGACTTGAACATTCTCTCTGGAAAGGTTCTTTTTCTCAATTTCAAGCTTTCCAACCTTTTGTGTTAAACTACTCACAAGTTTGTACAACTCGTCCAACTTCGAGTCGGATGATTCTTTATCTTCACTAGAGGATGATGCCTCCTCTTTCCATCTTTTGGTTTTAGTAGTTTCTTACTTTACCCATGACTTGCCTGCCAAGACCATATTGGCTTCCACTTCAAGAGCATTGGTCTGAAGTTGGTCTAGAGTGAGAGACATTCTTTCTCTCAGGGAAAAACCAACATTAGACTCAAAATCTCCCAGGAAAACCACACAAGCCACAGTTGGAGGAGGCTTTATGTCTACAGGCAAGTTGTAGTACTGCTTATTGAATATTTTAATAAATTCTCAAGTATCCTCCTTCAGATTTTTTCATAGGGAATTAAACTCAGTGAGGAGGTACTCGTGATTCCTCTTTTCTCCCCATTTCTGGGTGAAAGAGTTTTCCAACTCCTCCCAGGTAGTGATGGAGGCATTGGGTAGATATTTGAACCATTTTCTGGCTTCTCCCTCAAGACTTTCTATAAAAAGTCTCATGACGACATATAACTGATCCACACCTAGGATGTGGGCAAAAGAACTGAAGGCTTCAATATGACTCTTTGTCATGTTATCATCTTCGCCATTGAACCTAGGAAATTTCCTTAGGTGGTTTTGGGGAATTTCACTCAAAGGCTATGGTAAATTAAGAGGTACATACTTATTCAGTAAAAATCACAGAAGAGCCATTTGGATTGGTGGAGGGGGATTAAAAGTTTCTTGAGGAACTAGGGTCAAGACCACAATGGTTGGAGAACAAGCAAGGTATGTCAGGGCCTTAGGAGTAAGTCTTGAGTAGTGAGCAACAATGGGCTAAGAATTGGAGGTAGAGGTGGCAAAGGTTGATGAGATGGTAGTACAAGCAGGGCGAGTTTTCTCCTTCCCAACTTTCTTGGAAATTAACTTTTATGGATCAAATACAAATGGGAATCTCTTTTGGGATGTATCTAAGCGTGTATGAGGCCTTTTAAAATATAGGGTTATGAATGATAATGAAGGGGGTGTCGAGTCACCAAGTTGATATGAATTCAGTCAGAACAAACTTCGCTCACCTACATGAAGGGTGGTAAATTTTTTGCATCCCAGGGGAAAAATACTTCAATAAGCTCGCCAAAAATGACACCATAATATTTTGTCTCTCCTAGGGACAACCTTGGATTGCTAACAAGACCAATGCCTGTGAACATCTAAATTCTATATATTTCATATGATGCTCAAGAAACCAAAGGCATCATATGCATCTTCTACATAGTAATTACAAATATAGAAATATATCCATAACAACATGGGTTGGTTCATTCATCCAAAGATATAAGCCATCTATTTCTAGTATCTTTTCACATATACAACTCACAAAAATAAGGAAAAAACAAGTGGAGGTTGAGTAATCAAGGACTTATTGTTTAATAAGATTTTGCAGAATAATGAAAGAAGAGAGAGAATAATAACTCATCACATAGAGCTTGAAACACCAAGAGTTCTATACTTATCTGAGCTAAAGATAGACAGGTGGATGTAAGAAGAGTGAATGCTATGATTTTAGGAAGCTCACATTTAAAGGTACAATTTCAGACTTGCATACAAGCATATGTATTAACTAGTTAACGCCAATAGATCTGTAAGAATGTAAGAGATATTTCTGGCAACTACAGTTGCTTGAAATTAGAGAAGAAGTGTGAACACAATGAAAGTTTAATAGAGAAGCAACATATTGTAATACTAGAACATGGGAATCACCACTGTTTCATTCATATTAAGAAATATGTAGATCTCGAATCGATACAACTTTAGAAGAACACACAATTTTTTCCTAGAATTCATAACCTTTGTTCAATGTTTCTTCCTCCCTTTTATAAGGAGAGGGATGGCAATAAAATCAGCTACAGAAATATCTTTAGGCTGAAGTTTACAACTGTATGTATGAATGCCTATCTCGGAATGAATCCTCTAACTATTATCGTTGTGTGATTCCTTTCTTGAAAGAAAAATAGAATAACAATACCATGATCAAACCAACAAAACAAAAATAATCCATCAAAACTGAAATGATGGCTTTCGGAAATATCTTCATGCCACTCCTCTTTGCTGACCTTTGTTCTTGGTGTTTTCCCACCAAGTCATGATTAATTATCTCTCAGTCGATTCCTGGTCACTTTCAGTCTTTAATAGTCTCATCCCTTCCCTTTCACTTAAGCTGGAGCGTTCACCCACAACGATGATAACAGATTTTGAAATAGCTTCTGACTCATATGCCTTTTAAATTTCTGTTAGATAATATTGGTGCCCTGAAAATATATGGTGTCATGTTTCATGGAGTACTCAAATTTTTTTTGAATGTTGGCCTTTTAACACAGGAACACCATGAAACAAGCGAGCTCGAATGCCCTTTAAGCCCTTGTGAATACAACCCCTTTTCACTTCCTCTTTCGTGTGATCGAGGGCTTGAATTAAATGCTTAGCCCATTGGGCACTAAGACTTTCAAATGTCATGCGGGGGCCTTTTCCTTTGTTACTTGAAATACCTTCAATAGCCCCTTACACCACATCGGTTGATATCCTAGACACTAAAAGTTTATAGATATAGCTCATTGCATATCACATATTGGGCCTTTCCTTATCACAATCGCAATCATCAATAAGCTTAAAACCCAGAATCAACAATTGTTGATTGCCTATAAACCTGCTGACATCATTACTACCACATGTCAGCCTGTGATTGGTGACATGTGGCACTTGGAGATAGCCCCATGTGACCCCTTGATCTAGGTGGATGTTGGTGGCCACCCACCTATCCCACTTGAACCCCCACATCTATCTCTTTTAGTGTTTCAGTTTCCTTAATTGTAGCACAATTTACTATTTTTAGCAGTTTTTCAGGTCGTGAACTTCCGGAGCCATTTTGATGCCCTAAACAACGTTTTCTGTGAAACATGGGGGCAACATGGATCCATGGACCGATGTTGGTCTTCCCAAAGTTGTATTCCTCCGATAGATCTTTCTAAAGAGCTATGGTGCACATCAAATAGAGATTGTATGCCAAAGTTACGATCCCGAGAAGTTGATGTACCAATTTACCCAAAATGGGGCTCATAGTGTGGCACTTCATCTCCTAGGGTTAGGTTTTTGCATGTTTCGGGTTTTCCATTGTTTCTCAACAATAAATAGGCCTTCGAGCCTCATTCTAAGATAGTTCAGAGGCATGTAGCTGCCACATCTCTTCATGGAGATAAGCTACCATTGCCCTAGCTGGTTTATAAACCATTGCTATTTGTAAGCATATTTCAGTATTTTACATCAATGAAATGAAGTATTGTTTTTGCTGCATCTCTGTATTTATGGTTATATCTATAATTTGTTGCGTTCTTGCTTAAATCTAGATCAGTGGCATCAAAGTAGTCTACTCTTTCTCTGTCTTTCTTTGAATGTCCCCAACGAGGTCGGGATATAAGGAGTTAGGTCTTGAAATAGTCAAACCTTTGCAAGACTAGCCTCGCAAATCTCAACAGCCTCCCATGGTGGAAGACAAGAAAGACGAGAGGGTAGGAGATCCTATCAAAATCTTGCTTGAAGAAGTCCTCGAGTGACAAAGGAATGCAATGATGGACAACTTTGCCCAAATTCTTCAGCAGCTACCCAGGGGCGATGCATCCGCTTCCAACGACTACTCTGGACATGCCACACCCTTTAAGGTACAAGTTAATTTTGAAATCCCCATATTTGAGGGTCAGATAGATGCAGATGCCATAGATAAATGGTTAAATATGCTAAAAGGGTATTTTTCTGTTCATGATTTTTCTAGCCAGAAAAATATCGCTTTTGCACTTCTCAAAGCATCCCCCCACGTTAAGGACTAGTGGGAAACCTACCGCGAGAAGAAGGATGAAAATACGAACTCACTTTTTTCAGCGCACCCACTTGGAATTCATTCCAGGATGTCATTAAGGAGTAGTAATATCCTGTCAAAAGCTACGAGGACAAATACATAAAGTGGACCACGCTACGACGAGGAGAGGACTAAAATGTGCCGGAGTTCACAATTTTTTTTATACCCTTCACACACAGTTGGGTATCAAGAATTTTGAGCTACATTTGGTACTTAATTACCGCAACTTCCTACATAGGTACATCTAGGACGACATGGAGTTCTTAAACATCTCCTCGCTCGACATGACATACCAATTTGCTATCAAGATGTAGAAGTTTAAACAAAAGAAGCAAGACTTTGGATCTGCGAATTTGAAGAACAAAGGACAAAGCCAAGGTGGGGTGATCCAAGACAACCTGTTGAAGCTGCAAGAAAAGAACAACACCATGAAGCCAAAGAAGGACTCAGGAAAGTGATGTGAGTTCCACAAGATCCTCACCATAACACAAGTGAGTACCGGACCAAGCAGTCGCTGGTGGCTAAGTTGAAGGCTTCTGAATCAGATGCATGTTCCTACCCTGACTCAAAACCCGATAAGGGGAATGACAAAGGGAAGAAAATCATTGACGCAGAGCCCAGCACCACTATTGCCACTACCAAGATCCAGAAGAATGAGCTTGAAGATCTAGAGGAGGGGCAGAATCTTCTCCACTCACAGATGTGGGCGAAAGGTTTGCCGCTGCAATTCATTGTTGACAATGGGAGCCAAAAATACCTCATTTCAACAGAGTTTGTGAAGCGGGTGGGCCTACCGACTACACCACACACGTAGCTATACAATATTGGTTGGATTCACCAAGGACGAGATCACCGAGTCCACCAGTAGTATCGCCTTCCCTACAACATCAAGCCCTTCATAGATGAGGTATTTTGTGATGTCGCACCTCTTGATGTTTGTGATGTACTATTAGGCAAACCATACGTATGGAGGTGACATGATGTGTATGAGTCAAGGCCTTGCATTGTTATTATTTCTTTGGGTAATTCAATATACAAGATACCGGAGGTAGCCCCACCTGCACCCACCTCTTTGATCATTGCTAAGAAATGCATCAAGCTCATCTCCCAGACTAGGAAATTCATTTTCTATCTTGTTCACTCCCCAAGTAATGGGAAGTCGTTGCCACATGCATGACCCCCACGAAGGGTTCCTCCATGCAACAGCAACAGCAGATGGATACAGTCATGAAAGTAGACAGGAACATCTCCTCACCCATAGGGACACTATTGCACTATCAGGTCAAACATTCATTCGATCTGACTCCTAGAGCACCTCTACCCAACTTGTCGATATATCCATTCTGGAAAATGCAAAGTGCAAGTAGCGACATGATCAGCATCAAGCACCACACAAGTTTCAAGTGGGCAACAAACTTTGGTTGCATCTGTAAAAAGAACACCTTACAAGAGCGCATACCAAGGCTATGGGAAACAATTCTTTAGAGCACAACATTTCCCCATTCCTTCACTTCCACCGATTGTTCAATGTGTACCACCCTCAACCATGCTTCCCACAATTACTGGACACATCAGAGGTTGTAGAACAACTCACCACGTACCCAGTTCAGCAGAAGTTTCCTCATCTCAAGGAGGAACTGAACGCAATGGGGACAATTTGTTCTTATGAGGGGAGGAATGATCCAGGTGGATGTTGGTGGCCACCCATCTATCCCACTTGGACCCCCACAACTCTCTCTTTCATTTTTCAGTTTCCATAATTGTAGCACAATTTACTGTTTTTAGCAGTTTTTAGGGTCCTGAACTTCTGGAGCCATTTTGAGGCCCTAAACAATGTGTTTTGGGAAACATTGGAGTAACATGTGTCCATGGATCAATATTTCTCTTCCCAAATTTGTAGTCCTCAGATAGATCTTTCTAATGAGCTATGGTGCACGAAAAATGAAGATTGTATGCCAAAGTTACAACCCCGTGAAGTTGATGTACTAATTTACCTAAAAAGAGGTCCATAATGTGGTGCTTCATCTCCTAGGGTTAGGTTTTTGGATGTTTAGGGTTTTCCATTGTTTCTCAACAATAAATAGGCCTTCGAGCCTCATTTTAAGATAGTTCAAAGGCATGTATCCGCCACATCTCTTCTCAGAAATAAGCTACCATCGCCCTAGCTGGTTTATTTCCATTTCTGTCTGTAAGCATATTTCAGTATTTTACATTAATGAAATGAAGTATTATTAAAAATACAGAATGGATAGATTAGCGCCTTATAATTCAGCCTCTTCAAGGGGGCAACCTCCTTTACATTACATAAATGAACAATTCTTGGATGATTCAAATGACAAAACCTCCTTTCCATACATAAGAGTCTAAGGAGTCACAATATAACCCAACCGACCTAACAATAATAATATAAAGCCACAAAAATAACAATAGAGGGATTCTATGGGGCACAGTAATAACAATATGGGGACAATAGAGTCAGAACAATATTAATAAGGGATACAACTACAATAGTAATGGCGTAATCACTAGTATTATAGGGAGCTAACATGCCCCTCTCCTTGAAAAAAGTGTTGTCCTCAACGCTTGAGTAGTTCTAGATGCTTCTCTATAAAATTTCCATCCTCCCATGTGGAATCTTCAACAGATAAGTTCTTCCACTTGATAAGATACTCCAAAATTGATTGATTTTGTAGCTGTCAAGTTCTTGTTTCTGTGACTGCTTCCGGTTCCAATATAATTTTTCCTTCCTCGTCAAGTTCTGGTAATATTGTTTGAACTGGGAGCTTGTCACCTATAACCTTCTTTAAACATGAAACATGGAAAACTGGGTGCAATCAAGAAGTTGCAGGAAGCTCCAATTTGTATGCCATAGTACCAATCTTTTGCAACACCTTGTACGGACCATAATACTTTGGTGATAATTTATTATCCTTATTAGCTTGCTTGAGGGACATTTTCTTATATGGTTATAGCCGTAGGAAGACCCAATCACCTACATCAAAACTTCTTTCACTGCGATGTTGATATGCCTGTTGTTTCATTCTATTCTACGCCAACACGAGGTTATCCTTTAAGAGTTGGAGGACTTGTTGTTGATGTTCGATGTGATGTTCCACTACTTGAACCTTAGAATTTTCTCTTAAATATGATGTGATGGATGGTGGCTGATATCCATAAAGTGCCATAAATGCGGTCATTTTTGTTGCTGTATAGAAGGAAGTGTTATACCACCATTCAACCAGAGGCAACGATTTCACCCATTGTGTTTGTTTATCAGATACAAATCAACGAAGATATCCTTCCAAAAATTTGTTTACTATCTTAGTTTGCCCATAAGATTGAGGATGATAAGATGAGCTATGCGCTAATTGAGTACCAAGACATGAAAATAATTTTGTCCAAAAATTTCTAGTGAAAATGGAATCTTTGTCACTTACAGTAATCTTTGGGTTTCCATGTAGCTTTTGAATTGTTTCCATAAATGCAGTAGAAACTATACTGGCTTTAAATGGATGTGATAATGCACAAAAGTGTGCATACTAGGTAAGTCTGTCAACTACCACCATGATGACACGTTTTCCCTCAGACTTGGGTAAACCTGTGATAAAATCCATTGAAACCTCCTCCCAACGTTGGCTTAGAATGGATAAAGGTTGTAATAGACCCGGTGTTTTAATTGTTTCAACTTTATTTTGTTGGCAAACCAAACATTTCGCCACAAACTTTTGAATATCCGATTTAAGGCCATCCCAAAAAAAATCCTTCTTAACCCTGTGGTAAGTTTTTAAAAATCCTGAGTGCCCTCCTAAGAGAGAAGTGTGCAATTCCATAAGAATCTTTTGTTTTAGTTGGGAATTCTTACAGAAGTATAAATGGTCTTTGTACCATAATGAATCATTTTTCCATCTAAATGTATCAGATGTACTGGAATCTTGTTGTAACTTTCGAACAAGTGCCCACACTTCTTTATCATTCTTCCATTCCTACCTTGCTTCGTTTATCCAATATGGTTGGATAATAGAAATGGCACACAAAAATGCTTCCACATCCTCATCCTTTCTTGAGAGTTCATCTGCCACCACATTTTTCTTCCCTTTCTTGTAGATGATTTCAAAGTCATATCCCAACATATTTGTGACCCACTTTTGTTGCTCTTCAAAGGATAATCTTTGTTCTAAAAAGTGTTTAAGGCTATCATGATCTGTTTTTACCTTGAAGTGTCTTCCCATTAGGTGGGGTCGCCATTTCTTAAGTGCATGGAGTATTGCCAACATTTCCTTGTCATAAATAGCTTTGTGTAAAAAATTTCCCTTGATTGGACGACTTTTAAAAGCAATGGGTCTTTCATCTTGCATTAAAACAGCACCAATTCCATTTCCTGAAGCATCACATTCCACAATAAAGGTTTTTGTGAAGTTCGGTGTAGCTAAGACCGGTGCTTGGCACATTGCCTCTTTAAGATGTTCGAAGGCCTTTGTTGCTTCTGGAGTCCATGAAAATGCATCTTTCTTCAATAATGTTGTTAGAGGTGCTGTTATTCTCCCATAATTCTTAACAAACTTTCGATAATACCCTGTCAACTCGATAAATTGTTGCAGATGCTTTATGGATGTGGGGATTTTCCATTCCTTAATGGCTTTAATTTTGCTAGGGTCTACCTTAACGCCTTCATGAGATACAATATGACCCAGATATTCCACCTCTTGTACTCCAAAAAAGCATTTGGATCTTTTTGCATATAATTGTTTCTCCTCCAATATTGTAACACGCTATCAACATGTTCAACATAATCCTTCCAAGACTTGCTGTAGATTAGTATATCATCAAAAAATACTAACAAAAATTTTCTAAGGAAGGGTTTAAAAATGGAATTCATCAAACCTTGAAATGTAGAAGGTGCATTGGTAAAGCCAAAAGGCATGACCAAGAATTCATAATGACCCTCCTGAGTTCTAAATGCTATTTTTGGAATGTCTTCAATCTTCATTCTAATTTGATGATATCCAGAATGAAGATCCAACTTGGTGAAGTAAATTGATCCATGCAATTCATCTAGTAATTCATCAATGACAGGAATGGGAAACTTATCTCTAATAGTGAGCTTGTTGAGCTCCCTATAATCTGAACACATGCACCATGATCCATCCTTCTTGTGCACCAATACTACTGGAGCAGAGAAAGAACTTTGACTAGGTTGAATTATACCAGCCTCTAGCATTTCTGCAACCATATGTTCAATTTCACTCTTTTGGGCATAGGTATATCTGTACAACCTGATGTTTGGAGGAACACTTCCTAGAATCATATGAATAGCATGATCATGATCACAAATAGGTGGGAGAGCTTTGGGAGTCTCAAATACCTTGGAATGATTGTCCAAGACTTTTTGGATATCTAGAGAAATAGATGATTCCAATGTGGAAACATCTAGCGAACATAATTGTGCAATTACACCTCTTTGTTCCTTTTTTAGAAGCTTTGTCATACTGTTAGAGATGATTATCTTTCCCGGTTTCCCTGCAATACCCCTTAATTCAACTTCCTTTCCTTCCATAGAAAATTTCATGAAAAGTTCTTGAAAATTAAAAGCTATTGTACCCAAGGATTGTAGCCATTGGACTCCTAGTAGAACATCAGCACCTCCCATTGGAATGGAAAGCATTGGGCTAGTCAATATATATTCTCCCATGGATAGCTTGATATTATGGCACTTTCCAGAGCAATTTATCGTTCATCCATTTGCAACCATCACTTGACACTCTGGTGCTGGATATAGGAGAAATTCAATTCTTTTGCTATCTTACAATGAATAAAATTGTGGGTACTTCCTGAATCAATCAACACTATTACCTTTTTCTTCTTGATTTGTCCTTCTATCTTGATGGTTTGAGGAGTGGTAATTCTAGCCAATGCATTACAAGATATGCTCAGATTCATTTCTTCTTTCTCTAGGCTTTGTTCCTGGAGTATATCCTCTTCTTTTGCCTTTCTTGCTCCTTTTCTTCTTCCTCTTCACAATGGATGTAGAATAATTTCTTCTCGGCACACTTATGACCTTTAGTGTATTTGCTATCACAAATTTAACAAAGCCCTTTGGATATTTTTTATTCCAATTGTTGTGGTGTCAACCTTATAGGTTGTGGAGGAGTTGGGGCAACAACACTTCCATCTTTATAATTGTGAGTGGTATGCTTCCTGGTTGCCATAATTTTTCTTTCCATTTTTCTTGCTAACCTGAATGCCTTCTCTAATGAATCAGGTTCCCAAAGGTGAACATCATGTTGGATATTATCCTTTAAATTCCCTATGAACACATCAATCCTATGCTCCTCTGGAATATTTTTTACCTTTATGTTCAATTTTTGGAACTCCTCAATGTGCTCCATTATTGAACCCTTTTGTTTGAGACTTATCAATTCGCTAAAAAAAGTGTTGCTTTTTGTATCCTCATAATGTGCTATCAATTCTTCCATAAAAATTGCCCAAGTGATAATTTGTTTACGAGAGCAAAGCCATTAATACCATACACACTGATTTGGTTCCAAATATAAAGTTGCAATACGTACCTTTTGTGTGTTTTTCACATTATTGAGATCGAAAAATTGCTCCATTTGTAATATCCATGTTGCGGGATCCTTGCTATCAAACTTCCTCATATTGATTTTTGGAATATGGTGGGTCTTCGGTCCAACATTAGAGTCTATGAAATCATGATTAACATCTCTTTTGTTCTCATTATGAGTTTCCTTTACTACCTGATGAGCCCTAAATTTGGTAACATTTTGGGCTCATTTGGCCTAATTACCCTTGGTCAATCCTTCATTTTTCATAACTTATGAATTATTTTTTAGTATTTTTATCTCATTTGTACGAATAAGGGTAGTCACTATTCCTAGGTGGCTAACACGTGCTCATTGCAGGAATTTTTTACACATGTTGGAGCAAAACTGAGCAGACATGGGCTAGGAGACAGCCAAGCTTGCGTTGAGGATTTGTAGGGGGGTTGTCTATGGCATTAAATAGCCTCCCTCGGGATCTTCACCCCCAACTCCGAGCTCCAAAGGCCACCAAAACCGGATCTAGAAGGCAGCCAAACAGATTTCTTGGAAGGAGTTGTTCACTCACAGTTTGGGCAGCCAAGTCCCATAGATTTAGGAGGCCAGCTAGGGCCTCATGTGTTGGCATTATGATTCAAGTGTTGTCCTTGATGGCAACTCAATGGCAACTCACTCAGAGGTTGGTACAGGTGCTCAGAGACTGGTACAGGTGATGGCAACTTAACTAATGGACAGATCTCAGTACAGCAGGACAAGAAAGAGATATACGCAGGTTCAGCAAGGAGAATCAGCGTGTACACGCAGGTTGGCTTCAGTAAAAGCGCGTACATGTGAAAACGTACCTTTGGTCAGTGGCAGTTAGTCCTTGGAAGTTGTGCCTATGGTTTTGGACCATGGTGTCTCGACGGACGTGTCGATCCCTAGTTTCGAGGTTGATGGTATTGTGTTACTATGGTTTTGGCTCTTGGTATTGAGCAAGGCCTAAGGCTATATAAGGAGAAGATCACTAGGCCAAAGAGAGAAAGTGTGAGTGATGAAGATCTGAGAAAGTGTGTGATCCAAGTGCTGGTTATGGGTTGGTGATTTGAACCAAGGTTTCACCCATGTGGAGGATGATGAATGATGGAACGAGATCTCAAGGCTTGGAATGATTATCTTCATATGGTTTGACTCTGGATAGACTAGATCTACTGACGCATGTTTATTATTATGATCTGGGTATGTTTTGATGTCTGATATAGCTGCAGAGTTTTAAGGTTGAATTTATAGATCTGTACGCGAGTTGGTTTTGGTAAAAGAGCGTATACACGCAGGTTTGGTTCATCCAAGTAGCGTATACAATGTGAAGTATGATATTTGAATATGGAGCTGGATCTGGTTGTTGCTATGATTGTCTGGTTATTGTTGACAGGGTTACAGTGATTCAGAATTGGGTGTTTCAGTGATTGATGATGCAGGTTGTACTACAATGATGATTGTCTTATGGATCCAGTATGAAAATGTATGAAACGTGGTCCCGGGTAGATCGTAGGCCGGCACCTACGTACTGGTAAACATATCAGCCAGTATAAGAGCCAGGGGGTTGTAGCTCCCTTCCACTAGCAGCTGGAAAACGAGTAAAGAAGCATTCTGTAGGTAGGCACCTACGTACTAGTAAATGGATCGGCTAGTACAAGAGCTAAGAGGGTTGTAGCCCTCTGCAGGTTGTAGCCTGCGTGCTGGTAAAGGACTGCACCAGTACATTGTAAAAGAATTTCTCATTAAAGAAGAAAGAGACAAATTGCAGCAGGTGGTTTTCACCCACATTGGGTTTCCACCTTATATCATGGTGTTCATGTGTGTGGCTTTTGTGTGATGATCTGTTCTGTTATACTGCACCGGTTTACTGTTAATATGCTTAATAATGTTCTGAGGCATTTACTGAAGATAAGATTAACTGAATCATAAGATCTCTGGATATACGCTAGTTGCATTAGACATAGTCGCGTGTACACGCGGGTTCACTTAACTTAAGTCGCGTATATGTTTCTGAGTATGAAATTGAAAAGTTTTATCTGATCTGATAATACTGATTCACCCCCCCTCTCAGTATTATTTCCAACAATTGGTATCAGAGCAGGTCCTTCAGAGAAGCTTGATCGCTTGAAGGAGATTTGTAGAACAATGGGAAAGAAAGCGCGTCAGAAGAAGAAGACAACTCAAAGGAACAATGACAACCTGCCGTTGAGTGGAAGCAAGTGTTCAGATCCTGAAGCATCTCAGATTGAAGATGGACAAGCAAATGAAGCATCAGATCAAATCATAGATCAACAAGATCTACCTAGCAAAAGGGAGAATGCCCTCAAGGAAGAAATCATCAGATTAGAAGATCAGTTAGAATGTGCCTCCAGAATTCGAGAAATGCTGCTAGCACTAAATAAAGAGCAAGAAAACGAGATCCTCAAACTAAGGCATCAGTTGGATGAAGGAAGGAAAGCTGAAGAGACCTTGGAGAAGCAATGTCTTGAAAAGGAAGAACAACATCAAGTTGAGGTAAATATCTTGAAAGGTAAAATAGAAGAAAAGGATAAGCTTTTACGATTTCAAGATAGTACTAAAGTCTTGGATGATATTCTTAATAGTCAAAGATCTCCTGCTATTAAGACTGGTCTTGGTTTTCGTGGATATGTTGAAGGTGAATCTAGTTCACAAGGTGAGGCAAGAAACTCTAATGAGAAATCTGAAATGCCCAACAAGGAACAACCAAGGAAAGAAATTCCTCAAGGAAGATTCTTTACTCCTAACTATGGACGTGATAGACGATTATTTCCTCCACTGAATAATGTTGAATGTTATGTATGTCATAATCTTGGACATGTTGCAGCCATATGTAGAAGAAGAAGGTTTCAAGACCATCATGCAGAAAGATCATCACATTCGAGGTACTTTAATGGATATTGTTTTTCTTGCAATATGTTTGGCCACAAAGCTGCTGATTGCTACAGGAGGAATATGAAACATGTAAGATGCTATGCATGTAACAAGTTTGGACATAAAGCAAGAGATTGCAGGAACAAAGCTCATGATAAGAAGAAATCATCAACATGCTTGAAGATATGGAAGAAAAAGGAAGTTCAGTCAGAAAAATATGGCACAGCACAGGGTACTCAGCACAACACAGACATAACAGACTCAGGGGGAGCTGAAGGTGTAAAACTTCAGTGTTCTAATTCTCATACGCAAGTTTCATGAAGGAAAGACGCGTATATACGCGAGTTACAGGCTGCAAAGTCGCGTATATGGAGAAAGGGCAGCAGAACAGACCCAGGTTCAGTCATGGTTGGCTCAGGCTCAGGGGGAGGAGAACAGACTCAGGAAATGGTTCAGACATGGTTGGCTCACACTCAGGGGGAGCAGATTCTTCAAATAATTCATTGTTGGCATTATGGTTAGAAGTTGTTGATAAAGTCTATGAAGTTAAATGATACATCTTGCTGTTTAGGAATGGTATTGCAGGCTGATGCTTATGGTACAGATCATGATGCTGCTGGTGGCTTTCATAAGTCTTGGTCTAGATATTTCATCACTATGTCATGTATCTCTTTGTGATATCTCTTTTATGATGTCAAGGTCATGTAACGGCCTATGTTGGTTTCCCCACTATGCCTGGGATGAATGATGAAATGTTTATGTATTGTCATGAGTAAACTCTTAATGTATCTCCACATGGTTAGGTGGATGAGTCAATATTGGTATATCCCCACTAGGTTGGGTGATGAATGTATGTATTGAGTCTTCGGTGATAGGAAGGTCTTCTATAATGTATAAGTCTTTGTTCTTCTTGAAGAACATCTTTTGCAGATCTTGCCTACAGTCAAGGGGAGCATGAACGGCACAATTCAGCAAGAGCAGGATGGATAGATTGGTACACTTTGGCATACACAAAGGGGGAGCACATTTGGAGATTTCAGCATGTACTCAGGGGGAGTATGGACAGCAGTATGGATAGCAGAAGGTATACCAAAGAAGAGAATATCTTGGTCCACCCTTTGCCCTTGATGTCAAAGGGGGAGAGTGACTTGGTGTGGTGGTTGCCATCAAGTCCAAAGGGGGAGATTGTTGGCATTATGATTCAAGTGTTGTCCTTGATGGCAACTCAATGGCAACTCACTCAGAGGTTGGTACAGGTGCTCAGAGACTGGTACAGGTGATGGCAACTTAACTAATGGACAGATCTCAGTACAGCAGGACAAGAAAGAGATATACGCAGGTTCAGCAAGGAGAATCAGCGTGTACACGCAGGTTGGCTTCAGTAAAAGCGCGTACATGTGAAAACGTACCTTTGGTCAGTGGCAGTTAGTCCTTGGAAGTTGTGCCTATGGTTTTGGACCATGGTGTCTCGACGGACGTGTCGATCCCTAGTTTCGAGGTTGATGGTATTGTGTTACTATGGTTTTGGCTCTTGGTATTGAGCAAGGCCTAAGGCTATATAAGGAGAAGATCACTAGGCCAAAGAGAGAAAGTGTGAGTGATGAAGATCTGAGAAAGTGTGTGATCCAAGTGCTGGTTATGGGTTGGTGATTTGAACCAAGGTTTCACCCATGTGGAGGATGATGAATGATGGAACGAGATCTCAAGGCTTGGAATGATTATCTTCATATGGTTTGACTCTGGATAGACTAGATCTACTGACGCATGTTTATTATTATGATCTGGGTATGTTTTGATGTCTGATATAGCTGCAGAGTTTTAAGGTTGAATTTATAGATCTGTACGCGAGTTGGTTTTGGTAAAAGAGCGTATACACGCAGGTTTGGTTCATCCAAGTAGCGTATACAATGTGAAGTATGATATTTGAATATGGAGCTGGATCTGGTTGTTGCTATGATTGTCTGGTTATTGTTGACAGGGTTACAGTGATTCAGAATTGGGTGTTTCAGTGATTGATGATGCAGGTTGTACTACAATGATGATTGTCTTATGGATCCAGTATGAAAATGTATGAAACGTGGTCCCGGGTAGATCGTAGGCTGGCACCTACGTACTGGTAAACATATCAGCCAGTATAAGAGCCAGGGGGTTGTAGCTCCCTTCCACTAGCAGCTGGAAAACGAGTAAAGAAGCATTCTGTAGGTAGGCACCTACGTACTAGTAAATGGATCGGCTAGTACAAGAGCTAAGAGGGTTGTAGCCCTCTGCAGGTTGTAGCCTGCGTGCTGGTAAAGGACTGCACCAGTACATTGTAAAAGAAGTTCTCATTAAAGAAGAAAGAGACAAATTGCAGCAGGTGGTTTTCACCCACATTGGGTTTCCACCTTATATCATGGTGTTCATGTGTGTGGCTTTTGTGTGATGATCTGTTCTGTTATACTGCACCGGTTTACTGTTAATATGCTTAATAATGTTCTGAGGCATTTACTGAAGATAAGATTAACTGAATCATAAGATCTCTGGATATACGCTAGTTGCATTAGACACAGTCGCGTGTACACGCGGGTTCACTTAACTTAAGTCGCGTATATGTTTCTGAGTATGAAATTGAAAAGTTTTATCTGATCTGATAATACTGATTCACCCCCCCTCTCAGTATTATTTCCAACATCATGGTGTATAAATGTTAAGGCCTCAGCCTTCGAAAAGGACTTTTTGAAAAACTCTTGCATATTCTGTACTACAGTGCTACTAGCTCTGTTTTGTTCTTTTGTAGCCATTGTTGGCATAACTCTTGACTTATGATTATTTTTTGATAATGGGAAGCAGTCAAATTTGATATCAGCTCTGAGTTTTCTATAAGATCCATAGCTCTCGGGGTTGGGCCCAGCCTGAGAGCCTAGGGCCTCCTTCTTTGTATTGTTATCTTTCCATTAAGCACTGTGATTTTCCTTTTATGAATTTGAAACGTGGTTTTGTTGAGCAAGATTTAGTTGTGTTGGTTAAATAGGTCATTGTTGAGGAATAGAATTGCTTCAAATGTGTAGAATACATTGATAGGATAATAATTGATAAAAGCTCCAGAAAAAAGGGTTGCCTGCACTCTCAGTTTCACCTCTCCCTTATTGGATCAAGGGCTGGAATTGCAGAAACAATGCTGCCCAACAAAAACACTAGTTTGCTTGACCATGCAATCTTTTGTGTAATGTCTTCATTTGTAGAAGTTAGTCATGCGTTCAGACCTTTGTGGATGTTTCTTTGATTAAGTGCTGTACATGGTTCTCTTTGGAAATAAAGCTGTTGTTCATTTGTTTCGTTGATAGTTAGGATAGATTGGCTAAGATTTTGATTGTGTGCAGGATTTGGTTGATTCATTTAAGTACACACCGTGCAGGGCATATCCATCTCTCTCTCATCCACCTAAGCTTCGTCCAGACAAGCTGCTCCATCTCCTAGTTAGCTTCCTCATCTCACAACTACTCTTCTGCCCACGTAACCCTACCTTCTTGCTCTTCCATTGCCTTAGCCTTCCTTAAGTCAAGTTAGCTTTCCACATCCTCTCATCACTTCATCCATCAGTCACTGGGTCATTTCAGACCCCTACCCTACCTCTCCATCCATTCATGCATCCTCTTTCACTCACCCATCCTCCAAAATCCAATTTTAGAACATCCTTTAGAAATTCCTGAACATCGTGTAGAAATCCCTGAAACATCCTGTAGAACCCCTGCAGACTTCCTGTAGAAGCTCACAAGTGAGGTTTCTGGATAGCCAAACTTTGTGAAACTCTCTAGAAGGGTGTTAGGGACTCCTTAGACCTTCTCTGAGCCTTCCCAACCTTTTCCAAGCATTCCCCTTCCTTGATCCACCCCTGCACAGTAAAAATCCAGTTAAAACACAAGCATGATAATTTTGATAACTTATTTGAAAACACAAAAAGATGTTTCCTTCAGATAGAGATAGCCTAGGCATGTGCATTTTACCTTCATAGAAGTAACGACATCTCTTCTAATAGTTTGCATTCTCTCCTCTACATTAGTAGGACTAGCTGGTAGAATTAGGGTTTGCTAGGGTTTATGTTACTTTTTGGCTTTCAGTTTCTTTCTGCAAGTAGATCAGCTTCCTCTGAGTTAGCTTCCATCCATCAGTTAAAAAGCTTCTTCTAAGAGCACATAGAAGTTGGCTTGAGCCCTAGTGGACTTGTGCCAGCTGACCAAGTGACAACTGCGGCAAGAGCTAGTACTTGTGCATACAACACCGTCGCTTCCAAGTTTGTTACGAACTACCGAGTTGATAAAATTAAAGAAGGGAGTTCCAAGAGTTGCAAAATTATTGCTGCAATACTGGGGCCCACCACCTTTTTGGCGCTGTTGCCGGGGAAGCGTCAAAGTATTGGTGATTGTTGCTTTTCTTCTATTTTCCTACACTCGCCTTCTGCTAGATAGTTTATTTCATTTCCTTCTTGCAATTTCATTTCCGCAAAAGTAAAATAGATATTTCCTGCTTTCATAGATTAACATTTCAATTCTGCAATTTCAATTCTGCAAGCATAGACTAGCATTTCATTCCTGCAATTTCATTTGAGAAAAATAGATTAGCCATTTCCTGCTTTCATTTCAATTCCGCATTTTCATTTCAGCAAGATAGCTAGTTGCAGTTCAATCTATTTCAGTTTTGCAGGTACAAGCAGAAAAAGCAAAAAGAAATCAAAAGCCTTTCCATTTCATGCCTCATAGGAATAGAGATAAAACCGGCAAATTCTTACCCAACACCCCCACCACTTCACTGAGTCACCCTTCTCTCTTCTTTGGTGACAGTGATCCAGAAGAACCTATAGGCGAGCCTCCTGAGATATACGAAGATCCTATACCAAACGAAGAGATAGAAACCACTCCACCTGAAGCCATGGCTAAGAATGGAAGAGAAGATGAGAGAACAGAAGGTGCCTTTCCCATCCGAGAGACCAATGGAGACATGAAAATGAAAAACATAAGCCCCCTCCACTTTACCTCACTTCCATGGATTGACTCTCGAACACCCTGATACCTTCCTGTTTGAGTTTGCTGTCCTTTGTCGAACCTATGACTATACAAAAGATGAGCAAAAACTGAAACTCTTTCCCTCTACCCTCAAGGATGCAGCATTATGCTGGTTCATGGGCTTACCTAGAAACAGTATCACCACTTGGGCTCAGATGCAACAAGCTTTCAATACCAAATAATGGGACTACTGTAGGTCCAAGGAAGCCAAGGGAGAGATCTTTCGGATGACCATGGGAAATGATGAGTCTTTAGAAGATTATGAGGAAAGGTTCCAACTTAGCTATAAACGGGCCAGGTGCACACTTGACCCTGAATCTCTCAAGTTGGTCCTACTCTGAGGAGTCCCTGGAGACCTTTTAGATACCCTTCACATGTTAGCTGGAGGAGATATTTACCAACTACCTTATGAGGATATAAAGACAGTGTTTAGAAACCACTCTAGGGCAGCCCGGAAAAGAGGTAGGGGAAACCCCCTTTCAGCTAGTGCTACTTTCTCCAAGAATGAGTTTGTTAATCAGCTGGAGGACCTCAAAAGTGAGGTGAGACAGACCATTGCCATGCAACTTGATACATTCTGAATCTAGGAAAAGAAAGAGGAAGCTGAGAGGGCTTTGGCCATCTTCTGTCCTAGGTGTACAAGGAAGCACCCTAAGAACGAGTGTCCATTACACTCGATAGAGGCATGTTTCGTTTGTGAGGAGGATCACCCCACAAACCAATGCCCAACCTTACCTGGGTTCAAGGCAATGTACCAAGGAACCAAGGCACCCACTGAACCTCTCTTCTTCCTCAACCAAAGGAGGCCGCATGGACCTAGACCTTACCAACAAGGGATGCAAGGGACATCCCAAGCTTATTATAGCCCCAACCAATCTGCTCCTATGCCTTCTTGGGGTCCCCCTGCTCATCCTTCCTGGTCCGTGCCTCCTCCATGGTCTTACCCACCTCAATACCATACTCAGCCCACTACTCATTCGTTTCACTCCCATGTCCAGCCACAGCCTCAGTGGAATGCACCTCAACCGGGGTGGAGGCCCCAGTACAACACTCCTCCCGCCATTTTTCCTCCACCACCAGTTCAACCACAACCATTACCTCCTGCTCCTCCAAGACAACCCCAAATGCCTGCTCAACCGAACCCGAACCCTAACAACCGACAGACCCAGCAGGTATATACCGGGGAAACAACATGCCCTACCTATGTTGTGGAGATCTAGGAGATCAACCTGTGATCCAGGAAGACTCTTCCGGATCGCCAACCTCCTCCCCCAGAGGACGAGGAAGATAAACACGAAAGTGAACCCAAGGCCACTCCACCCTTTCCTGAAAGAGTAACAGTCACCACACAACTCGACCCAGAGGAGAATGAGCTTCTAGGAGAACTCAAACAGTTGTGTGTGAGAATACCACTTCTCCAAGCCATCAAAGATGTACCGATATACAACAAATTGGTTAAGGAAAAGTGTTTCAGGCACCCAGGCAGGCGAAAAAGAGATGCCTCAACCATCAATGTCATAGGACAACTGTCTGATCTTATGTTGGGGCAAGTAATCTGTCCAAAGTATTTGGATCCTGGGAGCCCTGTAGTTGATGTCCACATCAATGGCACCATCATACCCCACACTTTGATTGATTTAGGGATACCATTAATGTGATGACCAGGGATACCATGCTCAAACTCAACCTTCAAGGTTCCTTAAGGAAGACCTCGATGGTCCTGCAGTTGGCAGATCGCTCCACCGTGACTCCCGAAGGGATTGTGGAGGATGTCTTGGTCTCTGTTGACTCTTGGGAGTATCCTGTGGACTTCTTGGTTCTTCAACCAAATGCAAAGCTTACTAGATACCCCCTTATTTTGGGAAGACCTTGGATAGCCACTGTGGATGCTTACATAAGCTGCCGAGCAGGAAACATGACCATCAAAAATGGTCCTATGTCCAAGCAGCTAGTCTTATACCCTCCTGCCCAACCTCTATTAGAGCATGACTTACCACTTTGGTTGGAAGAAGGAGAAGAGTATGAGGTGTACTCTGCACCCTTGTGCACCTTAGAAACCAGCAGGGGAGGTCCTCAAACCGAGGATGATTTGATTGAGACCTTGATTCAGAATCAGCCTCCCACTGCATTTTCCTTAGAGAAATTGGTGGAAGATACTCAAGCCAGCACCTTAGTGGACCTTTGTGTGACCGATCCACTCTCTCCTAGAGTCAAAAATGTGGAGTTTGGCCCCGAGAGAACGTTAAATATCAGCTCCTCCCTATCTCCTTCCCAGGAAAAGGATCTGTATAGTCTGTTGGCCAGTCATCTAGATGCTTTCGCTTGGAACTATAAGGAGATGAAAGGAGTCCATCCTTCGGTCTGTACCCATCACATCTACATCAAAGAAGATTGTAAACCGATCAGGCAACCTCAGAGGAGAATGAATCCAGCCCTTAAGGACATTGTCAAAGAAGAGTTGCAAAAACAGTTGGATGCAGGATTCATCTACCCCATCTCGGATAGCGAGTGGGTGTCCCCTCTGGTGTTGGTACCCAAGAAAAATGGAAAGTGGAGAATCTATGTGGACTACCGAGAACTGAACAAAGCCACCAAGAAAGACCACTTTCCTCTGCCTTTCATAGATCAAGTGTTGGATGGACTGGCGGGGAAGAAGTTTTTCTCTTTCCTAGATGGGTTCAGTGGGTATAACCAGATCCAAATCACCCCGGAAGACCAAGATAAGACCACCTTCACTTGTCCTTGGGGTACCTTAGCTTACTGAGTCCTTCCCTTTGGGCTATGCAATGCTCCTGCCACTTTCCAAAGAGCAATATTGAGCATCTTCTTTGAGCTGGTCCATGATTCGGTGGAAATCTATATGGATGACTTCACCCCTTATGGGTCCAACTTCCAGGAAGCATTGTCCAATCTATGAAAAGTTCTAACCAAGTGCATTGAGATGAACCTATCCCTTAGTCCTGAAAAATGTGAATTCTTGATGACTGAAGGGACCGTGCTAGGACATACCATTTCTCGCCAAGGATTGCAGGTGGATCCTAATAAAATTGCTCCCATCAAAAAGGTTCCACCTCCTCAGAAGGTAAGAGATGTTCAGAGTTTCTTAGGCTTAGCAGGATATTATAGAAGATTTATTAAAGACTTCAGTAAGCTAGCCTCGCCACTGTTTGGCCTCTTAGCAAAGGATGTTGAGTTCAAATGGACGGATGACTGTCAAAGGGCTCTGAATGAATTAAAGGATAAGTTGGTGTCCACCCCGATATTGAGAGGTCCAAACTGGGCCCAACCTTTCCACATCCACACTGATGCCTCGAACAAAGCCATAGGGGCAGCCTTAGGATAGGTTGAACAAAAACTCCCATATGCCATATACTTTGTCAGCAAAAACTTATCCAAGGCAGAAATGAATTATACTGTAACTGAGAAAGAGTTCTTGGCCGTGGTCCATGCCCTGAACAAGTTCCGCCACTACATCACTGGCTATCAAACATTTGTACATACTGATCATGTTGCAATTAGATATTTAATGAATAAACCAGATGTCAATGCTCGTATTATTAGATGGTTACTTCTATTGCAGCAGTTTGATTTAACTATCGTTGACAAACCAGGTAAAGAAAATGTTGTTGCTGACTTCCTATCTAGACTGGATTTACTTGCAGGTGAAGATGGAACAGTGGACGACCAGATGCCAGATGAACATCTGTTTGCTATCTCAGTACTCTCTCCATGGTTTGCCGATATAGCAAACTACCTGGTCTCAGCACAGTTCCCTCTGCATCTATCTTCAAAAGAGAAAAGCAGAATTGTAAGGAAGAGTGCCTCATTCACTTGGATCGGGGGCAACCTGTTCAAACTTGGCCCCGATCAGATCTTAAGGTGTTGTGTCAGGGAGGAGGAAGTCTTTGACATCCTCCTAACCTGTCATGATGGCCCTTGTGGAGGACATTTTGCACCAAGAGGACTGCCTTCAAAGTTCTACAGGTAGGCTACTATTGGCCCACACTTCATCAAGATGTCAAGAGATATATCAGCCAATGTGACCGATGCCAAAGGATGGGGAAGCCGACCCCAAGGGACGAAATGCCTCTCCAACCTCAAGTGACTCTTGAACCATTTGAGAAGTGGGGTATGGATTTTGTGGGTCCTATCAATCCTCCTTCGAGGCAAAGGTCTTACATCATTGTGTGCATAGACTATCTGACAAAGTGGGTGGAAACCAAGGCAATCAAAGCAACGACAAAAGAGAAGGTGGTTGAGTTTTTAAGAGAAAACATCTTCTACAAATTTGGCTACCCAAGAGAGCTAGTCACCGATCAAGGAAGCCAGTTCACCTCCAACTTAGTTGAAGACTTGCTTGCTCATCACAAGATCAAGCATAGGACTTCCACCCCCTATCATCCTCAAGCAAATGGGCAGCTGGAAGTCACCAATAGAGCACTAGAAGGGATTTTGACTAAGGTGGTAAGCAGTAGCAGAAAGGATTGGGCAGATCGCCTGGTTGAGGCCACTTCGGCTTACAACACCACTTGGAAGACCACAACCGGCTTCACACCTTACGAACTGGTCTATGGGTAGAGAGCTTTGTTGTCAATTCAGTTCAAGTACAACACATTGAGGATGGCAGCTCAGCTGGACCTAGATCTCAGCCATGCCCAAGAAGAAAGGTTATTGTAGCTGAATGGGCTAGATGAACACTGAATGCAGGCCCTTCTCCACTCAGAAGTGGTTCAACTCCAGAGGAAGATATGGCATGACTGGCACCTCAATGACAAGCAATTCCAACCGGGAGATTGGGTGCTGCTGTATGATTCCAGACATAAGGATTTCAAGGGGAGGCTGAGGACAAGATCGCTAGGACCATATGCAGTGGAGAAGTGTAATGATAATGGGTCTGTTCTTATTCAGACCATTGATGAGGAAGCCATCCCCATGCTCGTCAATGGGCATCGACTAAAGATCTACAGGAAACCTCTTTCGAGGCAAGAGTTCATCAAAACTGTGGAAAAATCAGTGCTGGTCATAGAGAAGGGTTTTGCCTCTATTTCGGGCATACCCTGAGCATAAAAAAGAAAAAAAAATCATAATAAAAAGATCCTTGGGTGAAAACCTTTCTGAGGCTCCGAAGGCAGATGGTAGGGGTGAAAACCTCATTGAGGCACCCTTGTTGTCTCTCTGAAAAAATTGGAATAAAAAAGACCCTTGGGTGAAAACCTCTTTGACGCACCCAAGGCAGATAGTAGGGGTGAAAACCTCCTTGAGGTGCCCCTGCTGTCTCCTAAAAAAAAGAAAAAACAAGGGAAAAGGAAAAAAGGAAAAAAGAAGGAGGCAGAAACAGAAAAACAGGCTCAATCTTTGGAAATTAATGCAGGTTGCAGGTATTCCATGCAAAAAGGAGGCCTCTCAACTCAAGAACAAGGGTCCCTACCATGCTACCAGGCGACCTCACCAACATTCCCTCCATAAACACTCATCTCTTCCAAGGTTTGGGCACAATATGGTCATAGTTTAGCCTTCTATAGGAAGCTACAGGACTTTCTACAGGAAGTTCTGTATTTCTACAGGAAACTTCCTGTAGAATCCTTGGACGGGCCAGGACCAACTATGTAGAAGAATTTGAAGCTCGAAACCCAATAAGGAGGCATGCAACCAATGTTTTTCTCCATCACCCACTGCTGTCATCTCCTTCCACCACCATTGCTACCATACGATTGAAATACCTGCACAGTCATACCAGAACATTGGACTCTCAGAAGAAATAATTTTCAAATGGAAAATAAAGCATGCAGAGGCCCAATGCGCTACCTGTCAAGGCGATCCGAGGACCCTGCACCTGTGAACGTGACTCCACCATTTCGGCATGCACCCTAGGAGGAGAAACGGCTACAGGATGTCCTACAGGAATCCTGTAGCAGTTGATCCGGCTAGAGCACACACCATGAAGGAACCTGCAACTCATAAAGCTGGTGCATTCACCATCCACAGCAAGGAAACCAGTCTCATAACTAGTAGCAGTCAATGAAAAGGAGCTCCCATGCCTGTGCACGAAGCGGCAGCAAGCGGATCCGTCACCCCTCATCCTGAAGCATGAGAAAAATCACGTCCACGGCCGCACAGTTAAGTGCCTCACCCTGTTTCGTCAAATTACATGAACGATGCTCTAAAATGTGTGTAAATATGAAAATGAATAGATTGAACAAGTCAGGTAGCCATTCAACTGGCCACCACAACCAGCCCGATGGCCTCGTCCGATCCGAAAAGCTTTGGTTGTGTCGACGAGACAGGAAATGGAGACGTGGGAAGCGTTCAGTCGGAGAGAAGCGGCGATCTAACAGGAGTGGCGGTGGTAGATATACAGGGAATGATTTGGCGGTCAGGCAAACATGCAGTGGAATGATAGCAGGTGATGTCGGCCAACGGGCCGAGAGGGACAGCTCACCCCCGTGCCACGAATTCTGCAGAAATTCAAATCCGCCGGCTAGATCACGTATGGCGCACTGCACTCATTTATTCTCAACCGCTTTGCAGCCGAGTACGCATCCTAAATTTTCTGAAGGTTGTTACTTCGAGTTCTCGGCCTGTTCCAACATCCTGTTGTTGCACAGAAGGCCCAGAACCACTGAAGCGCTCCCCAACACCCGTGCACGACTTCTACAGGAAGCTGCGCTACAGGAAGCTCAACATTATGGAGGAAATTGAACTGTTCATGTCGAAGGTGGCAATTCGGGAACGAGGTAAGCCTAAACATAGTCCTCCCATGCAATTGGTTCGAAAGGTGGTGAATTCGACGTGTTAAAGGGGTAAGAAACCGTGAATTACAGTCTGTGCATGAATTTGCAAGCGTCTTCTTAATGCTGCATGAGAATTGTCGTCGTAGTGTGTATGCCGGATTTTCTCCAGGGTTTCATTCATAATTGAGCCACTGTCAAGGCTCACTCGTAGACAATCGTGAATTTTATAAACTGTGTGCATAACAGAGGCATAGCTCTGCGCTCTGTCTAAGGAAATCCCAAAGACCCACTTTTGTATACGAGCAGGCAAGCTCAAGCCAACACAACAAGTGTTTACCATGCCAGGAGGGTTCATTAGAAAAGAGCCTATAGATTCAAAGAAGTTACGGGAAACCCCTCAGGTGGTGGACCTATTTTCTCGTGCATGATGGATGTCCTTTTGTGACAAGCTTCAAGGTCACGATGACGAGGTTGGAGAAGAATTCCTGTGATCCTTGCAGCCAAAGTCAAAGACGTTGGCCGTTGTCAACTTCAGAGGATTGACCCTCAGACTCACCCCACAGTTCACTAGCAGAGTCACTGATCTACCGATGGGGGTACCTTGGGATAAGGAGGAGAGAAAACTGGGTTAGAAAGCTAAGAAGGAGTTCTTTTTGCCAGAGGAACAATTCTCAGAAGACAAGAATGGATTTCAAAGAACCAGCCTACAGCCGTTCTGGAGTGAGGTCAGCCTCCAAATTATGAAGTATATCACGTGTGAGGGGCGATTCAGCATCGTGTATGGATATCATTTCCGTCTGCTCACAGAACGTTGGCACCAAATGGACCTACCCTCAGAGAAAAAGTTGAGCATTCCTTACTTCCTCCTGCAATCCATGACTGAGTGTGCCACGAAATTGAGAGAGGGAACGCCAGACTAGATAGCCCATCATGGGCTCATTAAGCTCCTCGTGGAAGATGCACTCCACACGTACATCGTCCCTCTCTCCTGGGAAACCTTTCGAAATTTGACTAAGGATGACGACATCCGAGTGTTCGTTGAGGAGCTCACCTCCTCCAGCAGTGAGGAGAAGGAACCCATTCAAGCAGAGAAGAAAGGTAAAGGCCAAGAAACCATGGCCAAAACACCAAAGAAAGAACACAAGGGAAAACAAGAGAAAAACCAAGCTTCCAAAACAGAGGGTGACAAAACCACACTAATACCCAGGGAGAAAAGACTATAGAGCAGGGTGGAAAGGACTGAAAAAGTCCATGTCAGTGAGGGCACCTCTACGGCAGCCTTAGCAAAATTGAAAGAAAAAGCACCCTCAAGCCAAGTAGGCTAAAATAGTGCGTCTGTTTCTACAGGAAAGTTAAAAACGGCTTCTACAGGAAGCCAGAAATCAGCCACTACAGGGCTTTCTACAGGAAGTCCTAAGAAAGGAAAACAGAAGGAGAAAACGGCCGAAATTCTTGCTAGGGAGGTAGCAATTGTGCTGGCCACCCTAAATACCTCTCCCAAGCCAAAGGAGAAATGAAAGAGGGAGACTCCTCTGTATTTCAAAGCGAGGAGAAGTGTAAGAATTAAAACTGGCAGGCCCCAACCTCCATCCAAAGACCCAATTACCATTGAAGACACCCCTACCTCGCCAAAGGAGAAGTCCCCCTCCAAAGTATCAGTCACTTATGAGCGAGGGAGCTCGAAGAAAACTACCTGGAGGGAGAGAATGGAAAGGTCAACATCAAAAACCCCTCTACCGGATGCTGAAGCAATTCTACAGGAAACATTAGCCAGGCTCAAGGAGACCGAAAGAATGGAGGGGGAGGTAGCCACATCACCACAAAGGGAAGAAGAGGTAGAACACATTATGGAGCCTAGCCCCCAGCCCAGCTTGAGCTCTTATTATAACTTTTTGGAGGCTGGGAAAATTATTCCACAAAAATTCACAGTGCCGCTTTTCTTTGCGCTGGAGGAAGAAGGAGTGAGGACCCACACATGGATGAGGATAGCTAAATCTAAAGGAATAGCAGATATAGGCCCCTTTGAGGAACAACTCAAGGAGGCAATAAGGGAATTATCTATGGCAAAACACGTGGGAAACTGCCAACGAGTATTTCTACAGGAAGAGAATGAGAAGCTCAAACTGCAGCTACAGGAATAGAGGAAAGAAAGGGGCATAGCATCAGAGGACACTACAACAGAACCTCAAGGCAAAGAAGGAATGCAAGCTAATCTTGAGGAACTAATCCAGCAACTACAGGAAAGGGAATTGCAAGCAAATATAGAGATACAAGCTCTCAAACAACAGTTGCAAGAAAAAGAGGCACAACTGGCCTGCATGGCCAGTTGGTCTATGGATGCTCTACAATGTAGGCAGCCGGCCAAATCTTATGGCCTATACCTACAGGACCAGTGGCTGCAATTCCAAATTAATGCATTAGCACAGAGGGGTATCTCCCAGATCTAAAACGCCCAGCAGTTCACAGATTTATGCAACAGAAGCTCCACAGAGGACAAGGCCAAGCTATCAGAGTTCTACCTCCATAATTTGGCCCTTCCTAACGTAACTTCATGGGACCCCAACACAGTCGTGGGAGATATGCAGCTGATGGCATTTACCTCATGGTTAAACCACAAAGAAAATAGAGCGACAAAGGTCAAAGATGTTATGAACCGAGAGTTACATGAACCACTGTTAATTAGAGCAGAGCCAGGGGACCCCACTGCATTGATATCTGCCCACCAACACCTAGCAACCAACCCTCAGGCTTTATTAAAATACATGGATCAGCAGGCTCAGGCTGTAGCACATTTCGAGGATATGGAGCGATTATTAGGGGACAATTGTGTTCATGCTTGCACCCGAAGGTGGAACACATTGTCCCACAGCCTCAAAATCAGGGAGTATCACACTCCAACTAGAATGAGGGAGGGCATAGTACGGGTACCTCTCTACAAGAAGTGGCCTGGATCGACGTCAAGCTAAGCCCACCGTTTCTTTTGGGATTGGTAGAAGGAAGCACAGAAAAAGAAGAGCATAAGCAGTGGGAAGAGGTGGAAAAGAAGGTCGAGTTCCATGATAGTGAGGAGGATACTACTTCAGAAGCCTAGGATGTGAGAGTGGCGTTTAAAGCAATGAAGGACGAGGAGCTAGACTAGTTGCTCAGGGATGAGCAATCATTTTAGCAAGGGGGTGATGATGAGCCCCAAATTTGGTAACATTTTGGGCTCATTTGGCCTAATTACCCTTGTTCAATCCTTCATATTTCATAACTTATGCATTATTTTTTAGTATGTTTATGTCATTTGTACGAATAAGGGTAGTCACTATTCCTAGGTAGCTAACACGTGCTCATTTCAGGATTTTTTGACACATGTTGGAGAAAAACCGAGCAGACATGGGCTAGGAGACAGCCAAGCTTGGGTTGAGGATTTGTAGGGGGGTTGTCTATGGCATTAAATAGCCTCCCTTGGGATCTTCACCCCAAACTCCGAGCTCCAAAGACCACCAAAACCGGATCTAGAAGGCAGCCAAACAGATTTCTTGGAAGGAGCTGTTCACTCACAGTTTGGGTAGCCAAGTCCCATAGATTTAGGAGGCCAGCTAGGGTCTCCTGGTGTATAAATGTTAAGGCCTCAGCCTTCGAAAAGGAATTTTTGAAAAACTCTTGCATATTTTGTACTACAGTGCTGCTAGCTCTATTTTGTTCTTTTGTAGCCATTGTTGGCATAACTCTTGACTTATGATTATTTTTTGATAATGGGAAGCAGTCATATTTGATATCAGCTTTGAGTTTTCTATAGGAGCCATAGCTCTTGGGGTTGGGCCCAACCTGAGAGCCTAGGGCTTCCTTCTTTGTATTGTTATCTTTCCTTTAAGCACTGTGATTTTCCTTTTATGCATTTGAAACGTGGTTTTGTTGAGCAAGATTTAGTTGTGTTGGTTAAATAGGTCATTGTTGAGGAATAGAATTGCTTCAGATGTGTAGAATAGATTGATAGGATAATAATTGATAAAAGCTCCAGAAAAAAGGGTTGCCTGCACTCTCATTTTCACCTCTCCCTTATTGGATCAGGGGCTGGAATTGCAGAAACAGTGTTGCCCAACAAAAACAATAGTTTGCTTGACCATGCAATCTTTGGTGTAATGTCTTCATTTGTAGAAGTTAGTCATGCGTTCAGACCTTTGTGGATGTTTCTTTGATTAAGTGTTGTACATGGTTCTCTTTGGAAATAAAGCTGTTGTCCATTTGTTTCGTTGATAGTTAGGATAGATTGGCTAAGACTTTCATTGTGTGCAGGATTTGGTTGATTCAGTTAAGTACACACCATGTAGGGCATATCCATCTCTCTCTCATCCACCTAAGCTTCGTCTAGACCAGCTGCTCCATCTCCTAGTTAGCTTCCTCGTCTCACAACTACTCTTCTGCCCACGTAACACTACCTTCTTGCTCTTCCATTGCCTTAGCCTTCCTTAAGTCAAGTTAGCTTTCCACATCCTCTCATCAGTTCATCCATCAGTCACTGGGTCATTTCAGACCCCTACCCTACCTCTTTATTCATTCATGCATCCTCTTTCACTCACCCATCCTCCAAAATCCAATTTTAGAACATCTTGTAGAAATCCCTGAACATCCTGTAGAAATCCCTGAAACATCCTGTAGAACCCCTGCAGACTTCCTGTAGAAGCTCACAAGTGAGGTTGCTGGATAGCCAAACTTTGTGAAACTCTCTAGAAGGGTGTTAGGGACTCCTTAGACCTTCTCTGAGCCTTCCCAACCTTTTCCAAGCATTCCCCTTCCCTGATCCACCCCCGCACAGTAAAAAGGCAGTTAAAACACATGCATGATAATTCTGATAATTTATTTGACAACACAAAAAGATGTTTCCTTCAGATAGAGATAGCCTAGGCATGTGAATTTTACCTTCATAAAAGTAACGACATCTCTTCTAATAGTTTGCATTCTCTCCTCTGCATTAGTAGGACTAGCTAGTAGAATTAGGGTTTGCTAGGGTTTATGTTACTTTTTGGCTTTCAGTTTCTTTCTACAAGTAGATCAGCTTCCTCTGAGTTAGCTTCCATCCAAGTTTGTTACGAACTACCGGGTTGATAAAATTAAAGAAGGGAGTTCTAGGAGTTGCAACATTATTGCTGCAATACTGGGGTCCACCACTACCCTTTCACCATTAGTAAGCATTTCTTGTAGAAACTTTGTCAAATATGTCTTCAAATCTTCCATGCCTGTCTTCAAATGAATCTTCAAATCGTCCATCTTAGCTTCCATTCCATTCATCTTAGCTTCCATACCCTTTATCTTATATTCCACGCCATTTATCTTAGATTCCAGGCCATTTATCTTAGCTTCTGTTAGCTTTTGTGAGAGTGACATTTGTTGCACTTGGTCTTGCAATTTTGATATATCATGTAGCATTTATTCCTCTTCTTCATGAGTCATGCTAGCACTTTTAGGTTGCTTACTAGGTGTTTTCATTTTCTTTCCTCGGGGCATCAGTTACCAATAATAATGCTCTACTATGCCCTATGAATTATTCAAAATAATTTTTCAAACCAAGCTTAAGAAAAAATTTAAAAAAATCTACACACCTTTTTTCACTTTGTAGGAGCTCGATATTGCCTCTGATGTATCTCTGTAATTTCAGATCATCCAGTTCTAAAATTGTGACCTACATTATCCCTTTGTGTCCTCTTTCCAATGGCACCAGTCTGATCCAAATTGGATTCTCCAAGAAAGAGTTATGCCAAATATCCCACGGTGACCTGATCATAGACTAGTTCAGTAGAGCGAACTTGTACGATGTACCACGAGTCACTGTTTTGACCTTTTTCTCTAAAAAAAATATAAAAGAAACTACAGTCTGTCCTCTTTCTGTACCTTCTTATGAAATTTCAATCCGATGCTCAGAGAGAAAGTTATGATGATTTTCCCCAGGTCACCTGTTTGGAATGTAATTCAGGAGTCTGCAAAAAGACCAACTTCCTCAGACAATATCTCTGCAAATATAGCGCGAAAAGATCTGAAATTTGAACCCAAGGTTCAGTGCCATTTCTTCTTAAATGTATTTTTTTTTTATCTTCTGAAATGTCATAGAAAAAAATTTATAGCGAGAATGCCACGATCACTTATTTGGAGCAATGAAACCCTAGAATCTAAAGCTTTGATACCAAATGTTATGAAACCAGCTCAAAAACGATAGAATGGATAGATCAACACCTTAGAATTCAGCCTCTTCGAGGGGGCAACCTCCTTTACATTACATAAATGAACAATTCTTGGATGGTTCAAAAGACAAAACCTCCTTTCTATATATAGGAGTCTAAGGAGTCACAATATAACCCAACCGACCTAACAATAATAATATAAAGCCACAAAAATAACAATAGAGGGATTCTATGGGTCACAGTAATAACAATATGGGGATAATAGGGGCACAACAATATTAATAAGGGATACAGCTACAATAGTAATGGGGTAATCACTAGTATTATAGGGACCTAACATCATCTCCTAGGGTTAGGTTTTTGGATGTTTAGGGTTTTCCATTGTTTCTGAACAATAAATAGGCCTTTGAGCCTCATTTTAAGACAGTTCAGAGGCATGTAGCCTCCACATCTCTTCTCAGAGATAAGCTACCATCGCCCTAGCTAGTCTATTTCCATTTCTGTCTATAAGCATATTTCAGTATTTTACATTAATGAAATGAAGTATTTTTTATGCTGCATCTCTATATTTATGGTTATATCCGTAATTTGTTGTGTTCCTATTTAAATCTGGATCACCCATGAAAACACTGAAATAGGGTAACACGTATCCTTTGTCATGTCGTGAACCATACTGCCACGTCATTTCTGACATGAGCTACCATGTCTTCTTTGATGACCAATCAGAGGCCACCACGTGGCCCCCTGGAGGAGAGAAAAATAGTTCTTCCCAGCCTCGGTTTTGCATGGAATTCCTTTGTATTTCCGAATCAGCCTTCCCCAACGATTTCATATTAAATGGTAATGTCGGTGGTTTTGTGATGTTTCAGAGCTGTGACCTCGCCAATCACTGATCGTCGATGCCATGTGGAGGAGAGAAAAATGGGATGCACGCCCCTTGTTTTGTCAACCATTTCCTTTGTATTTGGTTTTCTTAGCCCCTTAACTGTGCACCAATTTATCACATGATCAGTGGTTCCCACGGTATCGACATTCAGTGATAGTTCTGGCCTTGCTCTAGTGTGCACCCCTCGAGCCTGCAATCACCGATCTGCGATATCTACACTCGGCCTTGAAACCCACTAATAACATAAATATGAGACCTAGGTCCTGCTAACCATTGATACGCGATTACGATCAGCCTTGGACCTCTAATTGTGATTTTTATTCTACACTTAGTCATTTTTTTCTTCATCAGCCAGGCTTTTCGAAGTTAATATTCAAAATGCTTTATCTTCTACTCCAAGAGTCCATTTTTGGACTTCCATACTGTTGGAAAGATTTTTCTAAGCACTTAGCAATGAAGAGGGTCTGATGAAGCTTTGATAGCTTCTATGTCCTGAAAAATGGCTTTAACAACACTGCACTTGGGCAATCTTAACCAATTGAAACCCACAAGGCAGTGAGTGACCATAGGGACAATGATCATAATGTGATATCAAGAGCATACGATATCAGTTTTGAACGATTCAAGTTTTGTTGGATTTAGGTCACTAATTGATCCAAATGGATCTAGAATAGACTTCTAAGTATAAAAATGTTCCTCACAAAGGAAAATGAAAATGAAGGGCTGCTCTTTGAAATAGTCCCATCGCATAGATCTTGTCATTCTGAATCTACTGCAATTTGAATAGGCTAAAATGGATTTCGAATGAAGAAGTTATCATAGAAAGAAGATTTCCTATTGTCCTTTGAAAAGGAGGCAAATTCTTAGAAAAATTGCATTGGAGGGTTAAAAGAAGGACTTAGACTAAAGGTGGAAGGACTCCCCCGATTAGCGATCTCCGATATATCAGGTCGGAGGTAGGTTGCATGCGATATTGGGACCCAAGCAAAGCCAATTGCGATAAAGCGACATTGGATCAGAGGATCGGGTTGGCATAGTCCATGGTATATGGAAAGAACCCCCAGGCTGTTACATAAGTGATATGTCATGATGCAATATCGACCGTCGGATCAAGGAGTCAGATCAACTGTCCAGATCTGATCGGAGTGATCGGTGATCCCCATTACAAAGTTCCAATGCACATTGCGACTTGTGATTGTGATATGGCGATAAAGGGCAGACCCGATGGGAATTATAAGCGCAAATGCATAAAATTTGAAATCCGTTTTATTTGGATATTCTTTGTATTTCCTGTATATTGAGGTTTTGACCTCCAGCCTAAGCGATTGCGATATGTCGATAGAAGGCAGACCCGATGGGAATTATGGATGCGATTTCATAATATTTGAAATCCAGAAATTTGAATTTTCAATGTATTCCCATGTATTGGGTTTTTTGGCCAATACGTCATGCGATTTCAATTTGCAATGGAATGGTGGATGCGATAGGTTTATAGATTCGGTTGCATTCTATTTAAAGTCTGGATTTTCCCTCGATAGTGTATTTCTGATATATTTCTGTGTATCAGAATTTTGTTTCGTTTTTGGGTTTTCGCCTGAAGAAAGGCCCTGATTCCTTCGTAATTGTCCCTGATCATTGTGCCATGCTGCAAGCGAGTGTTTTCTAACAATGATGTGTTTGTAACGCGCAGAGCCACAAAGCCAAAAGCCACAGGGCCCGTCAAAGAGATATAGGAATGATTACACACAGAGAAATGGACAGGAAGTCGTAGAGCTGGAAGGATGCCTCATAAAAGCCAGAGAACACAATTGACAAAAGCAGAGTTTTTGGAGTCACTTGGAGGTTGAGCGAAACACGAAAGGGACAGAGAGCCCAAGGACTAGAGCGCCACGAGCTAGAAATCTTGAGAGCTTCAAAGGCAGAGCCATCGGAGGTTGGAGGTAGAGCCAGACGGATAGAGCCAGGATAGCTAAGAGAGCCAAAGCCAAATGAGCCATAGAGCTCAAAGCCCGATCCAGTTAGCTAGAGAGACAGAGAGCTCAAGCAGACTTCTAAGAGCCATGGAGCTACAATGAAGCTACAGAACAGCAAAGAGATCAAATGATCAAGTTGTTGCTGGTGCCCAAAGTGTGCTGAAGAGAAGCTCAAGAAGCTTAGAGAATTAATTGAAGGAGTCAAGTCCAGAGAAGCCTAGATCTATCTGCAAAGTATGGACAACTAGTGGGATAAGATGGTATTCTAAACCCATAGGTTTAGTTGTAAACCAACGGAGCTGAGTGTGGAGCTTGTAAAAGAATCTATGCCATAATCCCAAAGAACCTAGTTGAGTTAACTAGAGCTCATGGAGACGTAGCCCAAGAGGTTTGGGTGAACTCCATATTATATTGTTGTCTTACGTGTTTGATTTTTTGTTGCTTTATTTACTATTATGTGTGTTTAAATATCAGCATAAGCAAATGTACATAAGCACTTGAATAGTCTAAAAACAAACACAAGCATACACCTATTTCAAGCACTTTTTAATTCCGCAATTGGTTAATCATAAGGTCTTGAGAATTAATAAGCTTTGGAGTGGGAGAGGTTCTTGTAAGCTAACAAGAAGCCTTTAGAGCCCCATTTCAAATCAAGCGGTATCATAGCAGGATGCGTGATTGACAGAGAAATCTATATGCTTGTTTGACTTGAAAGGTGTTCAAACAGTAGAAAGAATTTAGTTGTTTGATTGTTTGTAAGCTGACTGTTTTTTGAGTTTGCAAATGTTCAGGGAAAGCTACTGTTAGCTAATTCCAGGAGAGGACAAGAAGGAAGAAGGGATGAAGGCATTCTTCTTATCCCAAAGGACCTCAAAGCAATCCTTGAAGAACAAAAGGTTTGTTGCAAAAGGTTGCTTGAATAAGCTCTTTGTTAATCTTGTTTGAAGTTATTTTTATCATTAGCATAATGACAACTTCCACAAGTGAGTCCTCAAAATCTTCTTTCTTCACAAGATTCTTTGATGAATACATGAAGCAAGACTTGTTCATCATGATGGAAAAGGTGAGAGAAATGTATGAGGATGGAAGGAAGAGTAGCATTCTTAGAGAGCAGTTGAATTCCGTGGAGGAAGAGAAGCAGTCAAATTCATATTGCAAATATGAATCTGAAAAGGATTCATTAGTTGGAGACACAGCTCTTTGTTGCCAAAGAAGCCTTAGTCAAGTATCATCTTGAAGAAGAGGTAAACAATTCCTGTTTGTCTTCAAATTCTTCTAAGAATGCTTATATTGGTTCTTTTGAAAAACATACCAGAGGCATAGGTTCCAAGTTAATGTCCAAGATGGGGTATGAAGGAAAAGGCTTGGGTAAACATGCGCAGCATATTATTGAACCAATAATGGTTGAGGAAAGGCCTAAGTATTTGGGTCTTAGCTATGGACAGTCTTATGGAGAAAGTTCCAAAGCTACCATGAAGGCCATTGAAACAGCTGTAAGAAGGAGTTTCATTTCAGGTCTTCTACCTCAAGAGTGTGAAGATTGTATTCTTGGGGAATGCAATGGTGTGAATCATACCTTGCAGAAAGAAGGTGTATATTAGCATACACTTGAACCAGAGAGTTGTGGAAACTCCAACAACCTTGAAGAGATGGATGGTGTTTCAAAGGGAGCTACTTCTTCATTCAATTCACCTCCTCATGAAGGCAATAAAGGTGAAAAAGAAAGGTATAAATCTGGTTCTAATCATATTCCTCTTGATTATGTTCAGCATGGTAAATTTCCATATAAGCATTGGAAAAGAATTGCATGTTCCTTTTGTGGTTGGGATAACCATCATATTTCTAGATGTTGGAAGAGAATGGCCACATAAAGGAAACTTTTGAGGGAAAAGAAGCAAGAAGCCAATGTCCACTAGACAAGGCAAATCATGCTATCAAGAAGGTGCACATGTGTTGCACTTACTGCCATAAGCAAGGACATGTTGCTGAAAAATGTTGTACTCTGAATCCAATGATGCTTCCATGAAACTTGAAGAAGGTGGAAAGAGAAAATGGCAGGAATGGAAAGGAAGTTTCCATGAATGATGTGTTTCAAGATGATTCACATGTTGATTCTGATGTGTAGACAAAGGTCCTACCTTTGAAATGGATTGGCAAGAAATGGTTAGAATTATTATCTAATGAAGATTGCATGTCTATTGATATAAGGCATCTATTTACATTTCTTTGTTAATGAGATGCAAGTTGCAGGGTTTTACCAAGAAGGTGAATGGAAAAGTTGAGTAGGAGACTCACTTTATTGCTTCAACATTATATTTCATTTCAGCTTTGAAAGTACAGTCTGCTTAAGAGAAAGTTGAAGGATGAAATGCATGCATAAGAATGATGTACATGAACACAGGGATCTTAATGATTTCCGTGTATTTAAACATGTATATGTCATTAACTTGAAGGGTTGATTACTTTGTTATAAACATGCATGTAATGCCATATTGACTTAAGAAAAGTTGATTTGGTCTCCAAGATGGAGATAATGATGAAGTGTTTCATCTTTTGAAAAAAGAGTCCTAAAGGTCTTTTTCAACATGCTTGACTTGAAGGGTCAATTGTTTTAAAGGAATGTTTTTTTGGCTTGTTATCTAGTCAATCATTTGTATGCAGATGTAAAGAGATGAAGGTGTTCACAAGATGCGAAATCTATTTCTTTTGTTGAAGTAGGAGTTTAGGCCATCCAGTTGTTGTTTGTAATCTTGTTGTTGTTAACAATTGTTGTTAGCAATATGTCAACAGATACAAATGAAAATTTTGTGAAGAAAATGTAACTTCACATTGGTTTGAGCCACCTTGGATCAACGATCAAGGTAGAGAAGTTCAAACTACCTTCTGTGACCTTCTTAGCTGGAGTTCTGCAGGAAGTCAAGGAGGAAGACAATTCTCCCCAGGAGGACCAACACATCTAGGAAGGAAGTGGTCAAAGGTTTTGGTTCAGAGGCACTATGCAAGGAAAGTGTATGGAGGCTGAAAGAAGAGGGTGATGCACTCTCATCTACTGTTTAGATCAGTATATCAAACATTTAGGGACCAAAAGTTCTTTTAGTGGGAAGGTGTGATCCAAAATGGATCTAGAATAGACTTCTACGTCTAAAAATGTTATTCACAGAGGAAAATGAAAGTGAATGGCTACTCTTGGAAATAGTCCCATTGCATAGATCTCGTCATTCTGAATCTACCACAATTTGAATGGGCTAAAATGGACTTCGTATGAAGAAGTTATCGCAGAAATAAGATTGCCCATTATCCTTTGAAAAGGAGGCAAATTATTAGAAAAATTGCATAAAAGGCTCTTTAAGGAAAAATCACATCGGAGGGTTAAAAGGAGGACTTAGATCAAAGGTGGAAGGACTCCCCTGATTAGCGATCTCTGATATATCGGGTTAGAGGTAGATTGCATGCGATATCGGGACCCAAGCAGAGCCAATTACGATAAAGCGGGATCGGATTTGCGAATCGGGTCGGCACAATCCATGGTATATGGAAAGAACCCCCGGGTTGTAACATATGTGATATGTCGATGAAATATGCCATGATGCGATATTGACCGAGTGATCGGTGATCCCCGATACAAAGGGCCAATGCACATTGCGACTTGCGATTACAATATGTCGATAAAGGGCGAACCCAATGGGAATTATAAATGCAAATGCATAAAATTTGAAATCAGTTTATTCATATTTTCTTTGTATTTCCTGTATATTAAGTTTTTGACCTCCCGCCTAAGCGATTGAAATATGCCAATAGAAGGCAGACCCGATGGGAATTATGGACGCGATTTCATAATATTTGAAATCCGTAAATTCGGATTTTCAATGTATTCCCGTGTATTGGACTTTTTGGCCAATATGCCATGTGATTGTGATTTGCGATGGAATGGTGGACCCGATAGGTTTATAGATGCGGTTGCATTCTATTTGAAGTCCGGATTTTGCGCCCAATAGTGTATACCGATATATTTCTATGTATTGGAATTTTGTTCCATTTTCGGGTTTTTGCCTGAAGAAAGGCCCCGATTCCTTTGTAACTGCCCCTAATCATTGTACCACATTGCAAGCGGGCATTTTGTAACAATGATGTGTTTGTAACGCGCAAAGCCACAGAGCCAGAAGCTAGAGGGCCAGTCGAAGAGACAGAGGAATGATTACACACAGAGAAATGGATAGGAAGTCGTAGAGCCAGAAGGATGCCTCACAAAAGCGAGAGAGAATAATTGACAGATGCAGAGTTTTTGGAGTCACTTGGAGGTCGAGTGAAACACGAAAGGGACAGAGAGCCTAAGGACTTGAGCACCAAGAGCCAAAAAGCCCGAGAGCTTCAGAGCCAGAGGGCCGAGCAGAGGCAGAGCCACTAAAGGTTGGAGGCAAAGCCAAATGGACAGAGCCAGATAGCTAAGAGAGACAGAGCTAGATGAGCCAGAGAGCTAAGAGCCAGAGCCAGTTAGCTAGAGAGCCAAAGCTGCAGAGTCAAAGAGCTCAAGCAGACTCCTAAGAGCCATGGAGCTGTAATGAAGCTACAGAACATCAAAGAGTTCAAATGATCAAGATGTTGCTGGTGTCCAAAGTGTGCTGAAGAAAAAATAAGGAGTTCCATAGACAATACAGAATTTTGAGGGGGTCAGAGAAGCCAGAAGCTCAAGAAGCTCAGAGCACTGATTGAAGGAGTCAAGTCCAAAGAAGCCTAGATCTATCTGCAGAGTATGGACAACCAACGAGATAAGATGGTATTCTAAACCCATAGGTTCAGTTGTAAACCAATGGAGTTGAGCGTGGAGCTTGTAAAAGAATTTATGCCATAATCCCAGAGAGCCTAGTTGAGTTGACTAGAGCTCACGGAGACGTAGCCCAAGAGGTTTGGGTGAACTCCATATTATATTGTTGTCTTATGTGTTTGCTGGTTTTCTGCTTTATTTACTGTTATGTGTGTTTAAATATCAACATAAGAAAATGTACATAAGCACTTGAACAGTCTAAAAACAAACACAAGCATACACCTATTTCAAGCACCTTTTAATTCCGCAGTTGGTTAATCATAAGGTCTTGAGAATTAATAAGCTTTGGAGTGGGAGAGGTTCTTATAATCTAACAAGAAGCCTTTAGAGCCCCATTTCAGGAGCCCCATTTCAGACCATCAATATCTACGCTTTGGTATAGGTTTCGAGTACTCTCGCACACTTTGAATTTTAAGCACTAAACTGATCCCTTGGATCACTCCTCCCCACTCGAAGCTTTTGGACCTCCAAAAGACTACTTTTAGTCAACAAATAGATGAGGGTATAGTTCCCGCACCATTCCAATATCAACCCATTTGTCTTTTCTTGGATTTGTGCCTTTGAGTCCCACACAAAGGTAATCCACATTCCCTCGTTTTGAAGTTCTTGTTCTATTGTCAAGGATAGTATCATGTTGCAATTCCTCAATAAATGCTAGAGGGAAATATTCTATTGAAGGAATCTGAACATTCTCTCCTTAATCATCAACCAAAGGAGGATAATATAATCTAAAACTATCAACATTAACAACTGCATACATTTGCATATATGGAGACAAATCCAACTAGAAGGCATTATTACCAATATTTTCTAGAATCTTAAAAGGTCCATACCTTATTTTCTTCAATTTTTTTAAGTTCTCCTTTAGGATTCTCCTTGCTAATGTAAAGACAAACTTCATCTCCAACCTGAAAACTATGGTGAACATGATTCTTATCATGCCTTGTATTGTACATGGCTTGGCCCTTTTCCAACTGTTCTTAGATGATCTGATATACCAATTTAACTTATTCAAGGAATCACTTGGCCTTATCAATGTCATTATGACCATCAATAGAAACATCTTTCAAAAAGATGAAACCAAAGGGATATTTTGGTAAGTAACCAAATCATTCCTCAAATGGAGATGTTTGAGTCGATGAATACTTTGCCCGATTATAAGCATGTTGAATGCAGTGTAAGTGGTCATCCCAAAGCTTGGGATGTTTGCTGTAATAACCATGATGATGATGATGTACTACCATTATGTTCGCCACTTCTGTCTGACCATCGGTTGTGGATGGAATGTTGTACTCTTTTTCAACTTGGTATCCATGAGTCTGCATAAGCTTGACTAAAATATCCCAACAAATCGAGAATCTCGATCGGAAATAATGGATTCGGGCAACCCAAAATGTACCCATACATGTTGAAAGAACATTTGTGCAGTTTGTTCAACTATAACCTACTTCTTACAAGGCATCAAAATACACATCTCACTGAAACGAGCCACCACAACATAAATATAATCATGATTTTTTTTGGACATATGCCCTAGGGAGTCTGCCTACAAAGTCCATAGAAACAATTTCCCAACGACGAGAAGGAAATGGAAGTGGAGTATATAATCCTAACTTTATATTGCTAGGATTACTTGCAGCACATAAAAAGCATCCTCTTACATATTTTCACACACTTTCATTCATTCTAGGACAATAACAATACCTTTGTAATTGTGCCACCATTCTCCCTACACCAAAATGGCCAACAATAAGAGAAGTATGCACTTCCCTTATGATGTTGACTCTTGCGCCCTGCGGAATGCATAGCTTGCCAAGATGATACAAAATTTTATGATGCACATGGTAATCCAATTCCTTTACTTGGTTGCCTTAACAAAAAGTTGCATTTACATCTTTAAATTCATCATCTAAAGCATATCGTTCAACATATCTCTCAAGCATGATAGAATTATGCTTAAGAATAATTGAAGCACTAACAATTGGTCTAGAAAGCATGTTAGTAACCTTGTTATAGATACCTTCTTATACCTTATCCTCAAGTGGAATTATTGCAAGGAACCCATCCATTTGAAATGTCTCGTTTGTTGTAGCTTAGTTTGTGATTGCAAGTATTGCAATGGTTGATGATCAATGTGAATGATAGTTTCCTTTCCCATCAAACAATGTTTCAACAATTTCACACTTTGCACCAATGCATACAGTTCTGTGTCATATGTAGGATAGTTAAATACTGTACCATTAAAATTTTCAAAATAGTAACATATGGCCTTACCATGATGCATCAAGACCACTCCCATGGCATAGTCACTTACATCTGTTTGTATCTCAAATGGTTGTCTGAAATCAAGAAGTGAAAGAAATAGAGCTGTGTTGAATCTCTCCTTCAATACATTAAAGGATTTTTGCTACTTGCCTCCCCACTGAAAAACATGCTTTACACTTGTCAAGGCATGTAATGGAGCTGCAATTGAAGAAAAGTTAGAAATTAACTTTCTCCAGTATTGGGTTGCTCCCAAAATGTTTCTAACCTCAGTTACATTATTGGGCTGATTCTAATCTACAATGAATTTGACCTTTGAGGGATATATCTTCAATTCACCCCCTCCAACAATATGTCCCAAATACACTAATGAGGTCTTTCCAAATTCACATTTAAACATCTTTAAAAACAAATTTTCTTTCTTCAAGACATCTAAGACTTGCTTAACATTCCTAACATGTTCTTCACGGGTTTTACTAAATACCAATATGTTATCTAAGTAGACAATCACAAAATCATCAAGAAAAGGCCTTAATACATCATTCATAGCTCTCATGAATGTTGCAGTAGCATTACAAAACCCAAAAGGCATAACTAACCATTCAAACAAACCTTGCTTTATTTTGAAGTTTATCTTCCATATGTCTCCTTCAACAATTATAACCTGATCATAGCCACTTCTCAAATCCAACTTAGTGAAATACACAACATCTTTCAACTGATCAATAAAATCATCAATTTGAGACAGAGGGTAATAATTCTTTACCGTAATATTCTTCAAGGCTCTGAAATCCACACACATGCACCATGTACAATATTTCTTTGGTAGTAAAACAATTGGTGACCTGCATGGTGATGTGCATGGTATGATGTCCAGTTTATCAAGCAACTCTTGGATTTTTTTCTTGATTTCTGCATTCTCCACAACTGACATCCTGTACATGCCAATATTTGGAACAGGACAATTTTGCTGCAATTGGATCTCATGTTTGATTCCTCTTTGAGGAGGCAATCCTTTGGGTTCTTGAAACATCTCATCATAGGTGTTAACAACCTCATATAAATCAGATTTTAACTTTGCATCACATCCTTGGAAGACTTCATTTTCAACATTCTCTTTTGGTTTGATCATCAAGAGTACAAAGTTCTTACTAGCATTAACAAGCCTCTTAATTTGTCTAGCATTCACAAGTGATAAATTCAATTTCTTTCTATGTTATCTAACAATGTACTCAACCTCATCTTTAAACAAGTGATATTTGTTCTAGCTATCCTATCATATATATATGGGTTTCCCAAAACAATACCACAAATGTCAAGTGGAAGGACATCAAGCTCTACCTCATTTACAAAATTTGTAGTAATGGAAAATCTCAATTTACATCCTTTTGTCACATGTAATTTTGCATTGTCACATATCCAACCTAAAGGATAAGGTTTAGGATGTGGAGTGGTTTCCAAATTCAATTTCTTAACAATGTATTCTGAAATAAGGTTTGCTTGTGATCCACTATCAAATAATGTATCTATCTTGGTATGTTTTAAAATGACTATAACGTGGAAATTCTCTATTATATCTTTTCATGTTGAGTTTCAATGAGGCTACTTGAGGAAATAGTTCTTGCAATAGAGTCCTTACCTTTGACTCCGATGGATGTAATCTCTGTTTCATCCTAAATCATGTTGTGTAGTTGCAATAGTCTTTTTTATCCCTTTGTTGTTAAACTTTTTGGGTCTCATTTGAGGACGAAGTTTCCAACAATGGTCTTCATCATGGCATTCTTTTAAACAATCTTTACATGTAAGTTTTTCTTCGTCTTTCTTGACTAAATAATTCTCCTTCCCTTTTCCTTTGAATTTCCCCTTTCCTTTGTCTCCACTCTTAAATGGCTTTTTGTTTCCCTCTTGAGAAACACTCTTCCCTCTTTCTTATAAATGAGTTTCATGTACAAAAATTTTATCTAGTTTTCTAAGGTTAAACATGGGAATTGTATGTCTTGAATAACTATGTAATCCTACAATGTATTTGAGTAAAGTGTCTTGAGAGAACAAATATATACCCAAAATCAAAGCCCTTTTCCTGAATTCTTGAGTATATATTTACACATTTTGACCTTTAGATTGCCTAAAGTTTTTCCAATACATAATAGATTTTTTCATGCATGCTACTAGATAAAATTTCCTTCTTATTGCAACAAAAAATCATTCCAAGAGGATAAAACCTTACCATGTTTCTTCATGTCCTCTTGAGTTTTGGCGTCCCACCAAATAAGAAATTGAGCGCCTACCAGATTCAGCGTAGACACAAAGGTTTCTTGAATATATTACAGAAAACATTCGCATTTGCTGTTTTCATTTTGAAAAACTGATTCACCTTCCAATCTAAGAGAAGCAAGCTGAATTTTGGTGTCATCATCCTTGATTCTTTGTATCGTACAATACGCTTCAATCTAACAAACCCAATTATCAAATTTCTTAGCATCTACCTCCCCATTGTACATTGTCAATTCAAACTTTATATCAAGCTTTAGCAAAGGAGTTTTAGCATGTGCCTTTGGTGAATTTGGAGGTGTTTGTGAAAGGGTTGAAGAAGTAGAGGAAGATGAGGATGAAGATGAGGATGAGAATGGAGGTCATGGTGGTGGCTTGTCACCATTCCCTCCATTCCATTTTGGAGGATTGTCTCCTTTTCCTCCATCTTCTTTTGGAGGCTTTGAGGTCTCTCCATACAACCTTGAATTCCTCTATTCGTAAAGAACATTTACTATTTTAGACATCTCAAAGAAACATTTTTTAAAAGTTATTTTGTCTTCAAAAATCCCTTCAGGACATTCTTCATGTGACATGGCTATTGAATCTTGAGGTGTGTTTGTTCTCCTTGAAACATTTAGAGATCTTGGCTCCACAAGTTCTCCTTCTCCTGTTTTAAGCTTCAACCTTTTAAACATTAGAAAAAAACTTGCAAACTAAATAAAACCTTCACAATAACCTTGACCTCTGATACCAAAATGATCTAAAATGTAAACTTGAAGGTGATAGTTAAAATTGGAAGTAAAATTTTATTTATTGTAGGTGATGGATCACTTTGCAAAACACATAAAATTATGGTTTTTTTTCTAAACTCAGTTAACAACAAAAACAGAGACAAAATACTATATCAGAAACACATAACAACAAAAATGATAAAGGAGTTCACATCTCTCCTGGGTTACGTCTCCTGGTCCAACTTCCAATGTTGGGCATATTTCATTAAGTGCTCAAATTTGTGTTTACATGTCTTTAAATTGCTCAGTATCCAATGGCTTAAGAACTATCAAAAACCCCCATCAGGGCTCCTTCTGCACCTCATTTGGCCAAAAACTGAGAAAGTTATGCTTCTCCCAGGTTTTTCCAATTTTCCACAGCTAAGAGTCCTACAATTTACCCCAAGCCTAGCTTGAGCACCCCAAACCTGGAATCAGCGCAAAAATTCCACCTACAATCATACACAACGATGCAAATTGTCAAATGTTTTAAATGCCCTATAACCCTTAGTTTTTGAAAATAATGGTCGTATGGAGGCCACATGCCTAGGGGTCGGGGCTAACCACTGGCCACTATTGGCAGACCCCCAAGGAACTAGCGATTGGTTACAATGGGCACATAAAAGCAGGAACCTTGGGCCTAAATCTATGCACCCACCTTTTTGTTGGAGGACGTGGTAACATTAATAACCATGTGGCCTGGGTTAGGCCGCTCTTCCCACACGCTTAGTGGTTAGCCCCTCCGTTAAGCCTCTCATTGTGGTCGTATTGGTCAGGCCCGTGACTTGGGGTTGGGGTAATCCCTGGCCCTTGGTCCCACCTCTTGGTTCTGTGGGTGCAGGGACCAGGGTTGGGGCTTAGCCCCAACCCAACCTCCAAAAACATTTTATGCTCAATTTAAATATAACAAGGCAACTTATATATTTAAGTCATAACGTATGGTGTAGCGGTATAACGCCTTGTTGCTTGGGAATAGGTCTTTTGTTCAACCCCGGCGTGGTCCCTTTGGACCCTTAACAAAATTTTAACATGCCACTAGGAGGCCACGCGGCAACCATTCATTGGCCCACGTGGCTTCCCATCATTGGACCATAATAAATGACAGCTAGCTAATTAAATAACAAAAAATTCAAACCAACCAGATTCTAGCCATTTTTGCACCAATCTATAGAGAACAAGTGGCAGCATGCCATTGGCCCAAAAATGTACAACCAACCTATCAAACCTACAATTTTTTACCTATTTGGGAAAATGATTAGAAAGAAATATCAATAGCACATGATATTGGTTTGAACAATTCATGTCGTGTTGGATTCAGGTCACCGATATCTACACTCTGGTACATGTTTCGATCACTATCGCACAATTTGAATTTTGAGCACTAAATTAATCCCTTGGATCAGTTCGGGATTTAGTTTTTCTCTTGATCTCACCCAATGCTCTTATGGAGTCTCTCCAATAAAGAATGGAGATCATCGATTCAATGAACAACCAATGGTTTAATTTCTCTCACGCACTCTCTCCACATGGGATACAAAGATATTAACCTATTAATGATGCTACTATGGACTTCCATGATAGCTTCTAATGGAAGCTTAACTCCTCTCGACTATCATCACCCCCTTTGGATGATTATTCTCTCTTTGCAATAGAGGTGCTCTCTCTTTCTAACATGACTTCATTTTTCTTCAATGTACATACATTCAGACATAAATATAAACAAAGAAAATCATGCCAAATTCTATTAAACATAAAGGAACTATTTAAAGAGGAAGTGCCATGGATCACTTCTCGAGATCTTCTCTCTTCTACAAAAGCTCTATTTCATCTCACTCTACATCTACACATATACAATTCTTATTTGTGGGAAAAATATGTTTCTAGACAAAAGAACTGAACATCTCTCCAAAACTTCCCAACACCTAAGCTAAAGACTTGTCAAAAATTTACAAAGACTCACTTCAAGATATCTTAACAACTTAAGAATCCAGATTTCTCTAGAGTTAAAATAATTTTCTTTATAATAAAACCCCTCTAATTCTAGTTTATATAAATAAATTAGAAAAAATGAGACCTGCGTCCAAAATTGTAAAACAATGGAAGGAATACATCCTTTATTCTCAACTTCCTCCCACAAATCTTGTAACTCTTTATTCTCAACTTCCGCTTCCACAAATCTACTAACTCTGAAAACCAAAACACTCTCCTCACTATGAGAATTTATTTCTCCATTTCGATGATGTTCTTCCATTGTTTCCCAATGACCTCCTAAAAGAATTTCCCGCGAAAGAAAACCACAGCGACGATACAAAACCCAAGTGGTATATTCCTGCAATATTCAATGTGGTTAAACAATTGAAATGACTGTTGCAAAGGATTTTGTTTTTTAATGATAATATATGTGACACATGGACCTCTCACGATTATCAAGTCCATTTATCAAGATCTCGAAAACTGATCAAATGTTAAAGTGTGAAGTCTTATCGTTTCCTACCCACAATTTTTTGAAACAGATATGGTGCATGGCACTCTAATTGAACATATCTTTTGAACATATGGAGAAACATTAAAATAATTAGCAAGAAAGCTTGCTATTTCAATTTTAGGTGAAGGAAGAGTTGTTGATTATTTTAAAATTTTAATAGACCGTAAGAATAAATTATTAAAAGAGTCTGCTAGACATATCATTAAACCTGACTTAAATATTAAGTATTACATAAAAAAATTAATGATTCGTTTATTTCTTTCTATCTTGATTATTAATTATCATATTATCCTAGTAATAAGTTAAACAAATATTTAAATATCATTAACTTACGCTATAATACGAAAATGACATTGCCAAAAATTAAAAATTATTCAAACTTTAAACACTGTGGATTCCTGGTGTATGGGCGAACAGTAAGTACCCGACTGCTCTGCATGGTTGGGTGTGGCCCATTGAATCGTAATTGTGAAGTATGGACTCCTTCAACGGGGATCATAAACTCAACACTGATGTTGTGTCGGGATTCTAATTCGTAGAACAGAAATGTGAGCCCTCACCGAACCATATTTGCAAATTTATGTATTCTTTAATGATATTTTAATGGCTCGGCATTCATCAACAAGGGGAGCAACTAGCGTAAATAACAACATTGACTTCTTAAGCAGTTTTCATTCTATTTAGGTACATGTTATAATATTTGGCGGGGAAAAGATTTTCTGTTTCATAAATTAGGTAAAAATCTCTAATGTGTGACAACAATAGGAATTGGTCGCTAGATTAGCTCCAGGTTGTTGGGAGGGAGTTAATGCATCCTAAATTTGATGTGAGAGGATTTATGAGGCAGTTAGATTCTCCTTGCTATAAAACAGGTATCCATACGGATTGTTTTTTAGTGTGAGAGTTTGTGAGGATTTAATTTATGTAATCCCCTGTTTGATTAATAAAGAATTGCCGATGCCTATGTTTGGTGGACGTAGCCCAGATTGGTTGGGTGAACCACGTTAAATTCCTGTGTTGCATGTGCATGATTTTATGGCTGTGTATAAGTTTTATTATCTGTTGTTGCATTTACTGCTAATGACGATGAACCTTTGTGCTATCAGGAAGCAATAGAAGGTTCGAAAAGTGATAAGTGGAAAGCAGCCATGAAGGACGAAATGATGGCCTTGGGTAAGAACGGCACATGGGATCTCGTTGAGCTTCCGAAAGAAAGGAAAAATGTGGGGTGTAAATGGGTGTTCAAGCTGAAACGGAGTGTGAGAGTTTGTGAGGATTTGATTTATGTAATCTTCTGTTTGATTAATAAAGAATTGCCGATGCCTATGTTTGGTGGACGTAGCCCAGATTGGTTGGGTGAACCACGTTAAATTCCTGTGTTGCCTGTGCATGATTTTATGGCTATGTATATCTTTTATTATCTGTTGTGCATCTGATCTTCAACAAGTGGTATCAGAGCAGTTGGAGGTGGAGCGTGTACTGCAGGTGGAGCGTGTGCTGGAGGTGGAGCGCAAAGGCGTGTTAGTGACTGCTGGTGCATTGAATGGTCCTGCGTGGCGAGTTTTGGACCTGCGTATATCAGCAATTGTTCAACTGCTGTCCACTGTTGTTTCCAGCCTGCGTGAAGTGGTGTGTGTTTAATGTATCAGCAGAGAGGGCAATCAGAATACGACTGTGTGAAGTGGTGTGTGCTGTGTAGTGAACCGACAGTGAAATTAGTATACAACTGCGTGAACACAAGCCTAAAAACAACGACCAAATCCGAGGCAGAAGAGCGGTAACCGAGTCTGCTAGTGGAGGTATTACCTGCGTGTTAATGCGTGAAGGTTTTTTTTTATTATATGCAACTGCTGCGTGCGCATTGTTATATTAACAAGCTCCAATTAACAAGTGTTAATGCGTGAAGGTTTTTTAATTATATGCAACAACTTACAAAAGCGTTAAGTATAGAACAACAACCCCTTTTTTTTTGAATGCGCATTGTTAAATTAAGTAACAAAAGGAGCAGAAGCGTTAAGTATAGACCAGAGATGGTTGCTGCGTATATGATTGCTAGAGCTTTTAATTGGTTTTGCTGGTGCGTATTGCATTGGTTTTTTTGTGGTGTGCGCATTTCTCCATTGCACTTTGCTCTACTCAGTTGTGTGTTGTAATATGCACAGCACAAATAAAACAAGAGTTTTGTTTTGAGATTATTTTTTTTGTTGCCCAATTTGCACAGTAAAAAAACAAAAAAAATGTTTTTTTTTTAAGGCAAAGGCATTGTATTGATGAAAGGCATTTTTTAAACACAAACTTCATTTATTTAAAGTTGGTTTTGGAGATTATTGTGTTTTTTGGTTGATACAAAATGGCGAAAACTCAAAGTGCCCGGTTTGAAATTGAGAAGTTTAATGGCAAAAATAATTTTGAGATCTGGAAGGTGAAGATGTATGATTTGCTTGTCCAACATGGTGTGGCAAAGGCATTGTTGGGCAAATCCAAACAACCTTACAATATCATAGATAATGAGTGGGCCGAGATGGATGAAAGAGCGATAAGTGCTATTCGACTGTGTCTAGCTGATGATGTCCTGTTTAATATCGTGTCGGAGACAACAGCTGCTGGTTTGTGGATGAAACTGGAGAAACTGTACATGACCAAATCCTTAACCAATAGGATTCTCCTGAAGCGATAGTTGTACAGTTTGCGAATGAAGGAAGGTACATCGATTGCTGATCATTTAAATGCTTTTAATACTCTTCTTGTGCAATTACAAAGTATAGAAGTAAATATTCAATCCGAGGATAAAGCTATTACTTTATTGTGCTTGTTGCCCGAATCATGGGATCATTTTGTTACTTCTATAAGTCTTAGTTCATCAGAAACTATTGAGTTTGATGATGTAGTTGCATCCTTATTATCGGAAGAAACAAAGAGAAGGTCGCATTCCGAAACCTCTACATCAGAAGCTATGATGGTTAGAGGTCATTCAAAAGAAAGACACTCCAGGAGGCCGAGCGACTCACGTTCAAAGTCGAAAAGGAAGAAGAGTAAGCTAAAGTGTTGGTTTTGTGGCAAATCAGGGCATTTAAAAAAGGACTGTTGGAAGCGACAACAGCAAACTTCAAAAGCAGATTCTTCGACAGAGAAGAAAGAGGCAAATACGACAGATACAAGTTCGGCATTTGGTTCAGGTATGAGTGATGAAGTATTATCAGTTAATGTGTCAAATCATGGTAAACATTGGTTGTTAGATTCTGGTGCATCAAACCACATGTGTGTTCATAAAGAATGGTTTAAGACATATAAATCAATTGATGCTGGTGTTGTTTACATGGGTAATGATGTAACATGTAATATTGTGGGAATTGGGAGTATACAACTGCAAATGTTTGATGGGACAACAAAAATATTAACTGATGTGAGGCATGTACTAGATTTAAGAAAAAATTTGATTTCATTAGGAGCACTTGATTCAAATGGATATAAAACTGTAATTTAAGGTGGAGTAATGAAAATTTACAAAGGTATTTTACTAGTTATGAAAGCTAAGAAGGTAGGAAATCTATTTCAGTTAGAAGGAAGTACAGGGTCAGATTATGTGTCTACGGTGTCTGAACATGACAGTAGTTCCATTCACTTATGGCATCAAAGATTGGGGCATATGAGTGAAAGAGGGTTAAAAATTTTCGCTGATCGCAAGTTACTTCCAAATCTAAAATATGGAAAGTTAGATTTTTGTAAGCATTGTCTGTTTGGAAAACAAAGTAAACAAAAATTTAAAACAGGCAAACATATTAGTAAAGGCATACTTGATTATATCCATTCTGATGTTTGGGGACCAGCCCCTACAACTTCATATGGTGGTTCGTCTTATTTTGTATCATTCATTGATGACTTTTCTAGGAAAGTGTGGGTCTACATGTTGAAAAGGAAGTCTGATGTTTTTTCAGTTTTCAAGCAGTTTAGAGCATTGGTAAAAAATAGCACTGGTAGAACAATAAAATGTTTAAGAACTGACAATGGTGGTGAGTTTACTTCCAAGGAATTTGACAGCTATTGCAAGGATGCAGGGATCGAGAGACATAAGACCACAGTTTATACTCCTCAGCAGAATGGAGTTGTTGAACGCATGAACAAGACTCTTCTAGAGAGCAAGGAGTATGTTGAGTAACGCCGGGTTGCAAAAGGAGTTGTGGACGGAAGCAGTGGCAATAGCTTGTTATGTGATAAACCGATCTCCATCAACGGCGATAGGCTGCAAGATTCTGCAAGAGGTATGGAAAGGACACCCTTGTGACTATTCTAAACTTAGAGTGTTTGGTTGTGATGCATATGCTCTAGTGCCTAAACATCAGCGAACTAAATTAGATCCAAAGTCTAAAAGGTATATCTTTGTTGGGTATGGTGTTGGAACAAAGGGATATAGATTGTGGGATCCTACTATCCGCAAAATCATCATCAACAGAAATGTAAAGTTTAATGAATCCTCTATTGTACAGTTAGATGTAGATAGTAGATTGAAACAGGATGATGTATCTGATTTTCAGCACATTCAGTTTGATAGCATTTCTAATGATAGTCATGATGACCATAGTTCAGATACTAGTCATGAACAGGTTTCAGAATCAGAACATGAACAGGGTTCAGGTATAGATCATGAACAGGTTTCAGATACTGGTCATCAAGAAGTTCCTACAGATGGTAGTCAGCCAATCGAGGAAGCACCAGAAACATCATTAAGGAGGTCGACAAGAATCAAACGGCCACCGAGAAGGTATGATGATTATGTCACTTCTGTTGCATTTACTGCTAATGACAATGAACCTCTGTGCTATCAGGAAGCAATAGAAGGTTCGAAAAGTGATAAGTGGAAAGCAGCCATGAAGGACGAAATGATGGCCTTGGGTAAGAACGTCACATGGGATCTTGTTGAGCTTCCGAAAGATAGGAAAACTGTGGAGTGTAAATGGGTGTTCAAGCTGAAACGAAGTGTGAGAGTTTGTGAGGATTTGATTTATGTAATCTCCTGTTTGATTAATAAAGAATTGTCGATGCCTATGTTTGGTGGACGTAGCCCAGATTGGTTGGGTAAACCACGTTAAATTCTTGTGTTACCTGTGCATGATTTTATGACTGTGTATATGTTTTATTATCTGCTGTGCATCTGATCTTCAACATTTAAATGTGTGTGGAGATTTATAATTTTTTGAAAGATTTAATTGATCTATAAAATTCAAATATATTTTAAAGAAGAAAAGATAATAAATAAATTTTATATTAAAAACTCAAAATTGCTTAAAGAATCACAAGTTGTGAACACAAACATTTTAAAACTTTTAATTAGTTTCCATACAACACAAACACTATATTTTAATGGCACGGCGTTCATCAACCGGGGGAGCAATGATCTTAAATAACAACATTGACTCCTTAAGTAGCTTTCATTTAATTTATATAGAGGTTAGAATATTTGTCGAGGATTATTTAAATGTGTGGAGATGTATAATTTTTTTTTAAGATTCAGTTCATTTATAAAATTCAAAAATAATAAAAAAAATATCAAATATATTTTATATAAAAGAAAAGAAATATATGCCGTAAAACTGCTTCTGCTTGGCTAAGAGCTCGTCTTCCTCGGACGTAAGGAAACAGGTTAACGGCCCAAGACCCAGAGGCATCTGGCAGGAGTGAAAACCTGCTCCCTTACGAACCACCAGCGGGTTATTACAGGTGGCGTGGTTTTCCTTGATAACGGTGATGAGTCAAATCGACATTCGCGGATAGCAGCCAGAGATGGTTGTCCTCACTGTTGGTTTGACACCTGAGTTTGATAGGTTTTGCCACCTTCGGAAAAAAAAAAAAAAGAAGAAGAAAAAAAGAAAAATATAATAAATTGATTGAAAATCACAAATTGTGATCACAAACATTTATATTTTTTTAATAAGTTCCAATACAATATTGTGTTGATGAATGTGAATCATAATGTGAAATAAGTGAATGATAATGTGAAATAAATGAAAGATGCTATTTTGAAATGAATAAATGATTTTTTAAAATGTGTGCAGTGGTTATGATAAAATTAAAGTAATATAAAATTAAGAAATGAAGGAAAAGAAAATTGCAGGAATATGTCAACATGATCCTAATTGTTATTCTAAATAATAACATATGATATTATAATACATAAAATTGAATATTTTTATTGCCACAAGAGGTGTAAATATTAATATTCTTTAAAATAAAATGATATTAGAGAAAGTTTTAGCATTCTTTATCAAAACTTACACATTGAGTAATAAAAAATAATATTTGAAAACATAATATATGATTGTAAAAAAAATGATACCAGAATAACGTTTTACGTTTATTGGTATAAAATAAATATTATTTAACAAAATTATTGCTAAATATCGTTAATAAATTATTTTTTAATTTATGTTTTAAATGATCATTAAATTATTAATATGTATTTTATAATAATTATTTTATGTGTTTTGTATGATTTTTTTGGATTATTATATATGGGGTTTAGTTTTATTTATTTATTTAATTTTCAATTAAAATTTTGAAAAAATTATCTTAATTCTAAATTTCAATTAAATTTTTCAGAAGTAAAAGTCATTATGCCACTAAAAATTAGAATTGTGTCATTGCATTTCAACTTAAAAATTGAAACTTAAAACAATTATTTTATATATATATAAATAATTAAAAGCTATACATTTTTATATAATCACTATGTATCTGATAGTATACTAACTTTTGTATTTTTTAAGATAAATAAAGTTTATAATTATAATAATAATAATTATTTCATTTTAAGGTTACAATTAAGCTAGATACTAAATTAGTGTAGGGCACTCTTAAAACAACCTTGTACTTATATTAGAGTTTATATTTGTCTTAGTGTATATATATCTTGGGTTTATAATATTAATCCCTTGGGTTTAATATGATTATCTTGGTTTTATAATACATTGGGTTTTTAGTATTAATCACTTAGGTTTATTGTTCGATTGGGTTTACAATATCAATGCCTTGGGTTTATTAATTTCAGGGTTAATGTTCCTAGGGTATAATATTTTTCATAGGGTTTATAATATTATTGCTAAGGTTTAATATAAATATGTTAAGTTTATAATCATGGTCAACCATGGTCCAATGTCAAATTGGGACAAAGATTGTCTCAATATGAAACAACAATGGTCAACCATTGTCAACCACGATCGAGCATGGGCAACCATGGTACAACTATGCATTTAGACAAATATTTCCTCAATATGGAAATCAACCATGGTTAGTCATGGTCAATCATTATCAAGTATGGTCAACTATGGTTTACTATGGTCCAACGTCCTATTTTGACAAATATTGTCTCAATATGAAAATCAATCATGGTCAACCACGGTGAACCAGGTTTGACGCCATATTGTGCCAAAGATTGTTTGAATATGTAAATCAACCATGGTAAACCATGTTTATTTTAGGATTTATAATATTTATCATAGCGATTATATACCTTGATTTATAATATTTATCTTATGGTTTATAATAGGATTTTCTCAATATGGAAATTGATCATGGTCAACGAGGGTTAGCCATGGTCCAATCTAGCATTGTCACAAAATTTGTCTCAATATGAAAATCAACCATGGTCCAATGTCAGATGTGACAAATATTTCCTTAACATTAAAATCAATCTTGGCCAACCACATTCAACCATGGTCCAATGTCGCATTATGACAAGGATTGTCTCAATATGAAAATCAACCATGGTTAACCATGTTCCAATGTCGCATTGTGATAAAGATTGTCTCAATATGAAAATCAACCATGGTTAACCATGGCCAATCATGGTCAATAACCCTAGTCATATTGTGACAAGGATTGTCTCTTCGTCCAACGTCACATTGTGACAACCATGTTCCAATGTCACATTGTGACATAGATTATCTCAATATGAAAATCAACCATGGTCGACCATGGTTACATTGTGACAAAAATTGTTTCTTGGTCCAACGTCACATTCTGACAACCATGGTCATCCATGGTGAACTGTGTTTGAACATTGCATTATGACAAAGATTTTCTCAATATGAAAATCAACCATGGTCAACCATAGTCAATCAGAGTCAACCAAGGTCAATAATCATGGTCACATTGTGACAAAAATTGTCTCTTGGTCCAACATGACATTGTGACAACATGGTCATCCATGGTCAACCATGGTCCAATGCCGCATTATGACAAATATTGTCTCAATATTAAAATCAATCATAGGGAACCATCGCCAACCATTGTCCAACATCACATTATGAGAAAGGTTGTCTCAATATGAAAATCAATCATGGTCAACTATAGTCCAACATCGCATTGTGACAAAGATTTTTTTAATATGAAAATCAACTATGGTCAACCATGTTTATTTTAGTGTTTATAATATTTATCTTAGGGTTTATATACCTTGGGTTTATAATATTTATCCCTTGGGTTTAATATTATTGCCTTGAATTTATAATCCCTTGTGTTTTTAGTATTAATTCCTTGGGTTTATAATATTAATCCTTGGATTAATATCATTCCCTTTGGTTTATAATACCTTGGCATTTTAGAATTAATCCCTTGGGTTTAAAATATAAATCACTTTGGTTTATAAATCTAAGGGTTCATATTCCTAGGGTATAATATTATTCATAAGGTTTATAATATTAATCTTAGGGTTTAATATAAATATTATGGGTTTATAATCAGGGTCAACCATGCACAACCATGGTCCAACGTCGCATTGAGAAAAATATTATCTCAATATGAAAATCAACCATGGTCAAATGTCGCATTGTGACAAAGATTGTCTCAATATGAAAATCAACCATGGAAAAACATGGCCAACCATGTTTATTTTAGGGTTTATAGTATTTACCTTAGGTTTTATATACCTAGGGTTTATAATAATAATCTTTTGGGTTTAATATTACTCACTTGTGTCTATAATCCCTTGGTTTTTTAGTTATAATCACTTGGTTTATTATTCCCTTTGGTTTATAATATTAATCCATTGCGTTTATTAATCGAAGGGTTCATTTTCCTAATGTGTAATATTTTTCATAGAGTTTATAATATAAATCCTTGGGTTTACTATAAATCTCTTGCATTTACAATCATGGTCAACCATGGACCAATATCACATTGTGACAAAGGTTTTCTCAATATGAAATCAATCATTGTCCAACATCCGAATGTGACAAAAATTGCCTCGATATGAAAATCAATCACGTTGAACCATGATCAACCATGGTCCAAAGTAGGTTTGTGATAAAGTTGAGCTCGATATGAAAATGAACCATGGTCAACCACGATAACCCATGTATATGTTAGGTTTTATAATATTTATCTTAGGGTTTAGATAATTTGCGTTTATAATATTATTCCCTTGGGTTTATAATACCTTGGTGTTTTAAAATTAATCCCTTGCATTTATTATTCCCTTGCTTTTATTATACCCTCAGGTTTAATAATTTAAGGGTTCATATTCCTAGGCTATAATATTATTCATAGGGGTTATAAGATTATTTGTGGGGTTTAATATAAATCCCTTACGATTAAAATCATGGTCAACGATGGTCCAATGTGACATTGTGCCAAATATTGTCTCAATATCAAAATCAGCCATGGTCCAATGTCACATTGTGATAAAGATTGTCTCGGTATGAAAACTAACAATGGTAAACCAGGTCAACCATGTTTATTTTAGGGTTTATAATATTTAGCTTAGGGCTTTCATACCTTAGGTTTATAATATTTATCTCTTGGGTTTATTACTATTCCCTTGGGTTTATTAATCTAAAGGTTCATATTCCTAGGGTATAGCATTATTCATAGGATTTATAATATTAATATTTGGGTTTAATATTAATCCATTGGGTTTATAATCATGGCCAACCATGGTCCAACTTCATATTGTGACAAATATTTTCTCAATATGAAAACCATCCAATGTCGCATTATGACAAAGATTGTCTCAATATGAAAATCAACCATAGTCAGCGATGTTTCAACGTCGCATTATGTCAAAGATTGTCTCAATATGAAAATCAACCATGATCAAGAATCATGCGGATATTGTCACAAATATTATTACTTTGTCCAACGTCACATTCTAACAACCATGGTCATCCATGGTCGAATGTCGCATTGTGACAAATATTGTGTCAATATGAAAATCAATCATGGTGAACCATGGGCAATCATTATCCAATGTCACACTGTGTCAAAGGTTGTCTCAATACGGAAATCAATCATAGTCAACCATAGTCCAACGTCACATTGTGACAAAGATTGTGTCAATAGGAAAATAAGCTGTGATCAACCATGGTCAATCATGTTTTTTATAGAGTTTTTAATATTTATCTTAAGGTTTATATACCTTTGGTTTATAATATTTATCCCTTCGATTTAATATTATTCCCTTGGGCTTATAATCCCTTGGGCTTTTAGTATTAATCCTTTGGGTTTATAATATTTAACTTAGGGTTTATATACCTTGGGTTTATAAATTAATCCCTTGGGTTTAATAGTATTCCCTTGGGTTTATAATACCTTCGAGTTTTAGAATGAATCCCTTGGGTATATAATATCAATCCCTTGGGTTTATCAGTCCTTTGGTCCAACATCACATAAGGAAAACCATGGTCATCGATGGTCAACCATGGTCCAACATCACATTCTCAAAAAGATTATTTCAATATCAAAATCGGCCATGGTCAACCATGGCCAACCATTGTGCAAAGTTGCATTGTGCCAAAGGTTGTTTTAATATAAAAATAAATCATATCCAGCCATCATCCAACATCACATTGTGATAAAGATTGTGTCAATATGAAAATCAACCTTGGTCAACGATGATTATTTTAGGGTTTAAAATATTTATATTAGGGTTTATATACCTTGGGTTTATAATATTTATCCCTTTGGTTTTATATTATTCCCTTGGGTTTATAATCCCTTGGGATTGTTATTCCCTTGGGTTTATAATTCCTTGGGGTTTTAGAATTAATCCCTTGGGTTTATAATATAAATCCCTTGTGTTTATTAATCTAAGGGTTCATATTCCTAGGGTATAATATTATTCATAAGATTTATAATATTCATCCTACGATTTAGTATAAATCCCTTGGGTTTATAATTATGGTCAACCATGTGCAATCATGGTCCAATGTCACATTTGGACAAAGATTCTTTCAATATGAGAATCAATCATGGTGTACCATGGTCAAATGTTCCACTGTAGCAAAGATCATCTCATTATAAAAATCAACCATTGTAAAACATGGTCAACCATGTTTATTTTAGTGTTTCTAATATTTATCTTAGAGACTATGTACCTAGGGTTTATAATATTTATCCTTTGGGTTTAATATTATGCCCTTGAGATTTTAGTATTAATCCATTAGGTTTATTATTTCCTTTGGTTTATAATATCTTTTTTTTTTTGTAAGTAAGCACCCACGAGGATTTGAAACAGTGACCTATCGCAAGGAGTGCCTTAACAGTGCACCCATTCACCATCAATCCAAAACCCTATGGGCTCCTTTGGTTTACAATATCAGTCCCTTTAGGTTTATTAATCTTTGGATTTATATTCCTAGGGTATAATATTATTCAAAGGGTTTAAAATAATAATATTTGGGTTTAATATAAATCTATTGGGCTTATAATCATGGTCAACCATGGTCCAACATCACATTGTTACAAAGACTTTCTCGATATGAAAATCAACCATGGTCCAACGTCGCATTATTACAATGAATATCTTCGTATGAAAATCAATAATGGTCAACCATAATCCAATGTTATAGTGTGACAAATATTGTCTCAATATGAAAATCAACCATGGTCAACCATGGTTGTTTTAAGGTTTATAATATTTATCTTAGGGTTTATATACCTTGAGTTTATAATATTGATCCCTTGGGTTTAATATTATTTCATTGGGTTCATAATCCCTTGGGTTTTTAGTATAAATCCCTTGGGATTATTATTTCCCTGGGTTTATAATATCAATCCCTTCAGTTTATTAATCTAAAGGTTCATATTCATAGAGTATAATGTTATTCATGAAAAAATTAATATTAGTCCTTGCATTAAATATAAATATTTGAGTTTAGTTAATCAATATAAATTATTAAAAAAAACAATATTTATATTAATAAATAATAATTACTATTATTTAATTATTTTTATTTTTTATCAATTATTAATAATGAATGAATTATTAAATTAATTAATAATATTTATATTGATGAATACAATTAACAATATTAATACCAATATTTAATTAACCATATTTATATTAATAAAACAATAATAATAATAATAATTAGTTAATTATTATTATTATTTATTAATTTATTGTCTATTAATTAATTATTAATAATAAATGAATTAGAGTAATGTTTTGTTTTTAGTTTTATTTCTTTTTAGTTTATTATTTTTCTTTTTTATATTACTTTTCTTTTCATTTATTATAATTTTTTCCCAATATTTTTAATTTAAAGAGATTTATTATTATATTAAAAACATATTTTAATAGAATTAAGTCTATGCAAATTTAATATTGCCCCTTTTAATTTAATATAATTAAAACTAACTTACCATTAGTTCACTAATTAGTTAATTATGTAATTTTAAGTATATATATATAATGATGATGATACTGGTTAACGTCCATTGAGACCAAACTTTGGTCTATTGGACCTAAAGAAATGAATTATCTAGTTTAATTTAATATTTTATTCCTATGTTCGAAAATCTTAGAGGGAAGCCTTCTGAGCTCACTGTAATTTTGACATCGTAAAAGGCTAGGAAGGTCAGTATTGCAACAAAGATTTCGAAACTGAGATCTAATGTGGTTGTACGTGAGGCACTCTAAGAGGAAGTGATTTTCATCCTCGATGTTCGTATTCTCACAAAGATTGCAGAACCTTTCCATCCATGGTGTTTAGGAACTGCCCAATGACCCATTTCACTATGGAGCTCATGAGAGTTCATTCTAATCTTGGCTATATAAATTTTCTTCTTTGTGCTAGTTGAAACATAGAGATACTTTTCATCTTCTAGGGTGGGGTTGATGACCTCCTTACAATATCCTAATTTTCTTTTAGCTACTAAATCTTTCTCACACAACATTTTTTCTTTGAACTTAGAAGTAACAATATTTTTAATGTTATTAATGTTTTGCAATGTAACATTCTTTTCGATCTCCCAATGGTTTAACCAGGCCTTGGTGTCTTTATACCAACCTTATTTGAGCCTTAGGTGGTTTTGGCTCGAATTTAAAGCTAGCTTAGGAAGTCTATGGTCTCCTATGTTATTGAATTTGTGCTTGTACAATAGAAGCTTAGCCATAGCTAGGCTCTCGATAGGGGAAAGACCCACTTCTATAAGGAGAATAGGATAGAGTGTGATTCTTTTAATTTTGAGGTTATATGTTATAAAACACTTCTGGATTTGCTCGATATTTCTCTAGGATTCGTAGAGATGCTACAACCCCAAACCTCACATCCATATAAGATAACCAGAGTAACTAAAGTTTCAGAGAGGAACTTCTTTCTATGCCACATTACGAGGTTTGTTGTTTTACAATTATTTTCAAGACCAAAATAAGTTTTCCATCCCCCATTAATCCTTTTCTCAATGCTATAGTTCCAGTTGAGCTTGTGATGAATATCAATTCCTAGGTACTATAAGAAGGTCATCAACCCCACCCTAGAAGATCAAAAGTATCTCTTTGTTTTAACTAGCTCAAAGAAGAAAATTAATATAGCCAAGATTCGAATGAACTCTCATGAGCTCTATAGTGAAACGAGTCATTGGGAAGTTCCTAAAACACCATGGATGGAAAGGTTTTGCCATCTCTGTGAGAATACGATTTTAAACTAACTAACTAATGATTCATTTATTTTAGTTAAATATAGGTCACTAATTATTTCACATTAATTAATTTAAAAAATGATAATAGGCATTTAATTGAATTATTAACTTTTTAATCATTATATTCTCCTGTCCATATCCCTTGTTCCAATCCAATTAGTTGTTTCCCAGTCAAATATAGCCGTTAGACATTCTAGTTGATCAGTTCAAGATAGTCATTGCCTGGTCAAATATAGTTGTTGGATGTTCTTCTCTGTCTATTTAACATCCAATCTGGATCTGAATATTCAACTTGTCTTGATGATGAAACACACTAATTGGTTCGAAACGCGTCGACAAATGCATTTGAATGTGATTTATGTCAGAAAATCTTCTCAAAAAACTTGATATGGATCACAAAAGCTTAAATTCAACAACAATTATATATATGAATAGAAATAAAACATACACACATAGATATATGTATATTAATATAAACAATATTAGTTAATCATATTTCTTAATTTGTGGTGGCATTTAACAATATAATATTTTATTAGCTGTTTAATTTTTTGGATGAAATCTTTGTCTTTGTTTTTTTTGTTTAATTAAGCTATATTTAAACTAAGTAGCAAGTACTAGCTACTATGTAGCCCTTGTTTATATATATATATATATATATATATTAAAATACTTATTTCACGATATATTTTATATTGAAAAAAATTTAAATAAATAAAACTTTACTTTACTTTACTTTAAATTGTATATATATATATATATATATATATATATATATATATATATATATATATACACTTCAAAAAATATGTAAGAAAAAAAATATAAAAATAGAATAGTAAATAGTATGTAATAAAATAACAATAACTTTTGCCAATATTATAACTATTTAGTTTTTTCTTTGATTGTCTTTGACCAAAAAATTATGGCGCTTATCCATATTTTAATATTAGGAATTCAATTTTTATTATCTTTTATTATTATTTAAATTTATCTATTTGTAAGGTGATTGGTTGAGGTCTTATTATGAGTTGCTTAATAACTTCCATTTCGATTAGTTACTAATTTTTTGTTTTTGTTTATTTCTTTTTTATTTAACTTTTTTATTTTTTTTCTATTACTTTTATTTCCATGAATTATAATTTTTTCACAATATTTTTAATTTAATGTCGCTTATATTATATTAAAAACATATTTTAATAAATTTAATTATAAACAATTATATATATTAATAAAACACACACACACAAATATAAATATATGTATTTTAATATAAACAACATTAGTTAATCATATTTCTTAATTTTTTGTAATGAAATTCAACAACCCAATATTTTATTATTTGTTTTACTTTTGTGATGAAATCTTTGTTTTTGTTATTTTTTTTGTTTTATTAAAACATATCTAAACTAAATAGTAAGTACTAACTACTATGTAGTCCTTGTTTAGTAATGTGATTGTGCATGTAATTGATATAAATTTTTGAATATCAAATTTTTAAAATAACTTTCACTTAACTACTTTAATAAAATACATTAAGTATAACATTGTAATATGTCTAATATGTCTTTATTAAAATTATTTTTCAAATTTATTTCAATTTCAATGGAATGGCGTAGCTTTCATTTCAAATTTAGTTCAAGCACATAGAGTCCGTGAAAAAGCTTATACGAAATTTTATGTGCAAAGAAAGCGTTTGATCGATGAAATTTGAAAAAATATTAAGGATGTAAGTTATAAATTTGGATAGTGAATGTACATGTAGCTATACATAATAAAAAAGAAAATCAATGGTAATCTAATCCAGTTTTAGATTATAATTTTAATTAGTTTATCAGAACATTGGTTGGGAAATAGTTAGGTAAGAATATGCAATGTGCCTAGATAATTATATAAAAAATAAAGCAAAATCTGATTTATTTTTTAATCAAAATTTAAAAAATAATGGAAAGAAATATACATTTTTTTATTATAATATCCCAGTAGCCATCAAACCATGAAAATTGAGCGAAAGTTTCCCTCGACCAACTAAATATAAAAATGAAATTCTCTGAGAGCCGTGAAACATGTTGGGAAATAAAATACATAAATAGCCCTAACTATAAAAGTGGTTTTTTTTGTGTTGGGATGCAACAATGGCCCAACGTACCAAAAGGTGTCTTTTAAAACGAGTGCATATGTGTGTGGAACCAGTGTTGTGCGGGAGATGCAAAGTTGTGCGGGAGATGCAAAAGTTTCTTCTGCATGTTTATTTTCCACACACATCGCCATTTTGCACACATACACTTGCATACACATAAAAATTTGAAATCTTCTTTAGATTTTAATATTGTGCATACAAAAAGCAGAATTTATATTGTGTTTTAAATTATTTTTTATGACTAGAGACCGACATCCGTAAAACTACAAAAAGCAGAATTTATATTGTGTTTTACATTTATTTTTATGACTAGATACGGACATCTGTAAAATTACATCATGCATCATGTAATTTTGGCTAAGAAATCGGTATGAGGTATTAGTATTTATTTTGTGTTTTACATTTTTTCTATGACTAGATACCGACATCTGTAAAACTACATCATGCACCAGTCAATTTTGGCTAAGGAATCGGTATGCAATAATTGTTATTTTAACATAAACTAATATTTTTAACATTTTTATTAAAATTATATGAAGCATTTTAAGATGGTATAATTTTAATTATAATGAAGAAATTAATAGATATTGAATGATATTTACATCGTAAGGCGTTTCTCTCCGGGAAGAACTCCTTTATATGTCACCGTGTCCTATTTTCAACCATTGATCTGATGTGTTAGACGATTAAAAGAGATTGTGTCGTTGGATCTGATCATTATAGTTGAAATTTTAATCAGTTAAGATTGCATGTGCTTGTTGAACTCCCTGTTTATCTCTCCCACTCGAAACCCTTCGCAGACAGTAGTGATGGCTTCGCTGGAGTTTCGATTTCCTGATTCACACAGTTGCCCTACAGATGTAGCCTTTATCATGCCCTGAGGTGTTTAATTTAGATTTTATCTCAATTTCCCATGTCTAATGTGAGTTAAATTTACTGTGATGTGTAGGGTTCCTCCCACGTTGCCCGAATCCATCACGCAGACGACTTCCCTGCTGAATCTGAAGACCCCACAGGAAAAATTCTATTCTAATGTGGACCATAAACCCTGGTAAGTGACGACTGACAATTGCAAGAATGCGTAAACCCTGGTAAGTGACCAGTGACAATTGGAAGAATTTGATTTGTTCTCCGGTTAGGGTTTTACAATAGTTTCCTTATTTCTGCTCTTGGTTGCTCTGAAGGGTGTTATTTCTGCTCTTGGTTGATCTGCAGGGTGTCAGGCCCTCTACCGCGAAGGCTTATTTTAGCCACAAGAACGGGGTTGCCTCCAACTCAATCCTCATTGCCCAAAATGCCCTGTGTTTCAACTACTGGACTAGGCCCAAATGGGAAAACAATCAGTGGATTCTTGTACAATTATAGCAGAGATGAGGTTAGTATAGTTTGTGTGTGCCATGGCACATTCTTGTCACCTGCAAAGTTTGTGTAGCATTCAGGTCGTACAAACCTTTCACATCTTGAAAGGCACATTGTTGTCAATCCATCCCCATCTTCAAATGAAGATGCATCAACCTTGCAATGAAAAGTTATCCAAATAACATCTTGTATGTATACCTAAAAAAAACGTTTCCCTGAAGGATTATCTCTATGTCACTTGCCCCAGAAAAGGTTTTTGAAATTGAGTGACTAGACATCCAATTTGGAAGCACTCCTCTTCTGCTCACAGAGCAGAATTTTGCTTCTAGACCTGGCAATCCCAAGATTAGGATTCCAATCTCTCTATGGTTTGACCCCTCCTGTGTGACATGATTTCCATTTCCATTCTCTCCGTGCTCTACCCTATCTGTATAGCATGCAGTTCAATTCAATTACCTTTATGGACGAGTTTCATTTCCAATTTCTTTGTGGTTTGCTCCACTGGTATGGTATGAGTTTCAATTCCAATTTTCTATGGTTCACTTCACCTGTATGGCATGCGTTTCAATTTGAGTCTCTTTGTGGTTCGTCTCAATGTATGACACAACTTTCAATTCAAATCTCTTTCTGGGTCGCCGCAGTTGGTCTGCTCCACCTCTACGGCTTGATTTTTAGTTCCAATCACTCTATGGTTTGGTCCATCTGCATGGCACAAGTTTCAATTTAGGCTTCCCCTCCTGTATGGGATACGTTTAAATTCCAATTTCTCTTTTGTTTGCCCCATTCTTATAGCATAATTTTCAATTTGAGTTTCTCTGTGGTCAGCTTCACCTTTATGGCATGAGTTTCGATTCCAATCCCACTGTAGTTTACTGTTTTCTCCACCTCTATGGCATTAGTTTTAATTTGGGTCTCTTTATGATCTGCCTGACCCGTATGGTATGAGTTTCCATTCCAATCCCACTATGGGTTGTCCTACTTGTATGGCACATGTTTATCAAAATTATCTCTTTACTGCATACCCATTCTACTCTTATTTTAGTAGATGGGCTCCCTGAAATCTATGCAACCTCTTGCAAACACTCAGTTTTATGATAGAAGTATTCATATATATGATAACAAAAGTAGAAGTCGATCAAATTTAAGTAGATCCAATCTTGGTTCAAGAAGTCGAAACACTGCAAATCATCCTGGGATTCAGTGGTCTGTGGGCTGTTGTTTTAAGGTTGGTTTGATCTCTATGCATTTTCTCAAGTAATTTCATTCAAATTTTCTACATGTACTAAGGATTTACAGTCTGTAGATCTTGATTTTGTTGTCTTGATGGCATGGTGCATGTCAGGTATCTGAGTCCTCTTTCAGCAGTTCCGCTAGTAACTCTTGTTGCTCTTGGGCTCTATGAACTTGGGTTCCCGGGGGTAAGTGGACACTGAGCACCATTTCTGTTATTTTCACTTGGCTTAAACAAATTCTATTTCAGAATTTGATCTCTATTGCACTCACTTGGTATTAAACAAATTTTCTATTTTCTTGAATATAATTCATATGCTTCAAGTTTCAGTGAATGCCATAATTGCATTTGAGTTATATGGGTATAAAAATCCTAAGCTTGAGTGCCCTAGTCCAGCATTTTTGTTAGTTAATATGGAAAGCTGCAGGGTACTCAAAATTACAGTGTGATTACAACTGGTTTGGAACAGAAGGACCTGCTCAAGTATGCTAGCTAACTTGACTAGCACCCATATTGCTTGGATAATTACGGGCTTGATGACGATTTCTATTAAACAAGGTCCATCTATTGGACTTTCATTTATCTTGAAGCAATAGATATTTTGATTTGATATCTGCAGACTCTTCTTTTGAATGGAGGCAGTGTGTGCTTTTCTGCATCGTAGGTGATTTATAGACTGATAGTTTGGTTGGAACTTAACACTTGCTTTTACACAGATACTCAGGATGAAATATATTGCATAAACTAGATGAAAAAGAAAATGTTTTTGGACAATGTATTATGAATAAAAAATGTTTCAGAAATGTTTGACATAGAATAGTCCTGATTTACTCCTAATTATATCGTCTAATATATATTTAAGGTTTAAACTTTTAACACAATAGAATATTATGTACGATCTTTATTAATATTAATCGCATTAGTAATAAGCAGTGTTCGGAGTTGGACTGTTTCACAAATGGATCATGGTAAGTTCTGAAAAGAATTATTTCCATAATGTATAATGGATGTATGCATAAAACCTTAAGGTTAATTCATATTGGCAGACACTTAGTTTGTACAATGCAATTTCAACATATTAGGGTAAAACAACAATTCATTGGGTACCTATATTGGCAGACAGTTTGTACGATGCAGCTTTAAAATTGTAGGGTAGAACAGCAATTCTTTGGGTTTTGCCTCATGTCAGAAATTTTTTGTATTCTTGATGAGCAGCTCGTGGGGGTCTCAGTTTCCTTCAATTTTGCAATCTAAATAGTTTCAGGACGAAGTTCATCTTGGGCTTCTCTCTGTTTTTGGGATTATCAGTACCACAGTACTTTAATGAATTTACAGTTTCTTCGGGTCATGGTCTAGTCCACACTCATGGATGATGGGTAGGGTTCTTACAACTTCTTTCAGGGACTAAATTGAAATTTTTTGGCTAGCAGTTCGTTGTGGCAACATTCCCTTCATTCTTCAAATTTCAATATTTTTTAACTTTAAACATTTTTGAATGGCTTTTTCAACAGTTCAATGACATTATCAATGTGATTTTCTCGTCAACACTTTTATTTGCTGGCAGCATAGCATTGTTTTCGGATAACACTCTACATATGGAGGAGAGTTCAACAAGGAAAGACAGAGGCCATCATTGGTGGGATAAGTTTTGTTCATTCAAAACCGATCCTAGAAGTGAAGAGTTTTATGCTCTCCCTTTCAACCTGACCAAGTTTTTCCTATCTGTCTGAGGATGAAAATCTATTTTAGAGGTGGGGTCTCTGTTTTATCAATAGCCTTGGTGCATTTGGAGAATAATTAGAGTGTCTTCAATTCAGAAAAAGACTACTTCACAGTGTGAAATATAAGAAGTCTATATTTTATATCTATCACTTTGATAGGGAACTGCTTTCACGAATTATCTTAAATGGATGCCTCTGTGCCCTGGTCAATCATTTTCAAAGCACTTCAAGATCACCACTCTTGGCAAGCAACAAAAGGAGGATAATGAAAAGGAAAATTACATTTCAGACTCTCAGAGTGGTCAATATGCTATCTTGACTCCAATTCAAAAGAGGCATGTTGTGCATAGAGTGGTTTATTTTGTAAGAACTTTTGAAGATGCAACAGAATTTTTTTGTCGTTGGTACTTCAAATTGAGCCAATGAGCATTTATCTAGAACTCGAGAGTCATATAGATTCATTTTATAGTAATGATATCTTAAGCCCCCTTGCAAAGGCATAAGTAGGAACTAGCAGTACAATTGCTTTCTGATATTCTCCACGCATAATGCGAGAATTATTAGTTATTCATAGCACATGTTTAAAATATATTTTTTTTGGTAAATGTTGTTTGCCTTTGAAATAAAGGCTTCAGCTCCTATTGACAGGGCACTTTAGGCTTACCATTAACTTTAGCTTCATGATTTTCTTCCAAAATGAGTGCATGGAAATTATTGCAGCAAAAATGAAATGACATTGGAAAAGTAACGAAAAATATAGTAAGGCTTTTTAGATGGCATTCCATTTAATGTATCACAGATTTCTTTTGGGCATTGTCATATATTCTTTTGTACTTTTTATTATGTTCTACATATGGGGGATTTTTTTCTTATGCATTTTATGCATCATGATCAGATATGCTTACTATTGTTAGCTTCATCCTAGGTATATACTTTTCAGTTTTTCATGACAGAATCATTTGTAGTTCTCCTGGGGGTAGGTAGCATTCACACATGTTGCCACCAATATAACAGGGGCCGCTAGAGCTGCAAGATCATCCCCATGTTGTAAACTTTATCTGATAACATAACAACAAAGGGAAATTCTGAACATCCATTGCATCTACCTTGTTTTTTAAGAAAGTTCTGAGCATTCTTTGATGGAGGACAGTCTTTTGCAATGATGGCTGCAGCATTTGTGTCTCTTGTTGAGGTCTGCCTGCTTGCCATATATCAGATATACTTTCTTCTCTTTTAATTTTATTTATCCCGTTGACATTTCTGAAAGTTATCTATGGGTTTCTATTAAAAACAAAATTGGGTATTGACTACTATTTTTTTTTCTTTCATAAATTTGCAGTCTACTGGTGCATTCTATGTTGTTTCAAGGTTTGCAAGTGCCACACCTCCCCCTCAATCTATCATCAGCTGTGGTATAGGCTGGTAGGTAAGGAAATGGATTCGTTGCTTTCACCCTTATGGCTTCAGGTAATTGGAAGATTGTATCATTATCGTTGATGGAATGTAATAGTCCTCTCTACAAGGAATTGGAATTTTATTGGATGGGATGTTTGGAACTGGAAATGGGTCCACAGTATCAGTGTAAGAACCAGGCAACTTGACCCATTTCTGGCAATACTAGCTCTGAAATTTGTCTTATCTTGGGAATTTGCAGTGAGAATGCTGGTCTTTTGGGGTTGACATGAGTTGGGAGTCGCAGGGTGCTCCTGATATCAGCAGGATTTATGATATTCTTCTCTTTTCTTGGTGATAATCAACTCAAGTTGGGATATTGTTCTCATTTTGGAGTTTATTCCCTAGTCTAGGATTTTGCATTGCTAATTTCATGTTAATGTGTTCCAGGCAAATTTGGAGCAATCTTTGCTTCTATTCCAGCACCCATTGTCACTGTTGTGTACTGTTTCCTCTTTGGTTATGTTGGTATGTATACGGTGTACACAAATCCTATGTGTTGAGCTGCAAAGTCAGTCAACTAGTAGTATCTTAGCTGTTGCCATAATGTATAACAGATGTATGCATAAAACCTTATGGTTAACTCATATTGGCAGACACTTAGTTTGTACAATGCAATTTCAACATATTAGGGTAAAAAAAAAATTCATTGGGTACCTATATTTCAGAAATGTTTGACTTAGAATAGTCTTGATTTACTCCCAATTATATCGTCTAATATATATTTAAGGTTTGAACTTTTAACACAATAGCATATTATGTACGATCTTTATTAATATTAATCACATTAGTAATAAGCAGTGTTTGGAGTTGGACTGTTTCACAAATGGATCATGGTAAGTTCTGAAAAGAATTATTTCCATAATGTATAATGGATGTATGCATAAAACCTTAAGGTTAACTCATATTGGCAGACACTTAGTTTGTACAATGCAATTTCAACATATTAGGGTAAAACAACAATTCATTGGGTACCTATATTGGCAGACAGTTTGTACGATGCAGCTTTAAAATTGTAGGGTAGAACAACAATTCATTGGGTTTTGCCTCATGTCTGAAATTTTTTGTATTCTTGATGAGCAGCTCGTGGGGGTCTCAGTTTCCTTCAATTTTGCAATCTAAATAGTTTCAGGATGAAGTTCATCTTGGGCTTCTCTCTATTTTTGGGATTATCAGTACCACAGTACTTCAATGAATTTACAGTTTCTTCGGGTCATGGTCCAATCCACACTCATGGACGATGGGTAGGGTTCTTACAACTTCTTTCACGGACTAAATTGAAATTTTTTAGCTAGCAGTTCGTTGTGGCAACATTCCCTTCATTCTTCAAATTTCAATGTTTTTAACTTTAAACATTTTTGAATGGCTTTTTTAACAGTGCAGTGACATTATCAATGTCATTTTCTCGTCACCACCTTTAGTTGTTGGCAGCGTAGCATTGTTTTTGGATAACACTCTACATATGGGGGAGAGTTCAACAAGGAAAGACAGAGGCCATCATTGGTGGGATAAGTTTCATTCATTCAAAACCGATCCTAGAAGTGAAGAGTTTTATGCTCTCCCTTTCAACCTGACCAAGTTTTTCCCATCTGTCTGAGGATGAAACTCTATTTTAGAGGTGGGATCTCTGTTTTATCAATAGCCTTGGTGCATTTGGAGAATAATTAGAGTGTCTTCAATTCAGAAAAACACTACTTCATAGTGTGAAACCTAAGATGTCTATATTTTATATCTATCACTTTGATAGGGAACTGCTTTCACGAATTATCTTAAATGGATGCCTCTGTGACCTGGTCAATCATTTTCAGAGCACTTCAATATCACTGCTCTTGGCAAGCAGCGAAAGGAGAATAATGAAAAGGAAAAGTACATTTCAGACTCTCAGAGTGGTCAATATGCTATCTTGACTCCAATTCAAAAGAGGCATGTTGTGCATAGAGTGTTTTATTTTTGTAAGTACTTTTGAAGATGCAACAGAATGTTTTTGTTGTTGGTGCTTCAAATTGAGCCAATGAGCATTTATCTGGAACTCGAGAGTCATATAGAGTCATTTTATAGTAATGATATCTTAAGCCCCCTTGCAAAGGCATTAGTAGGAACTAGCAGCACAATTGCTTTCTGATATTCTCCACGCATAATGCGAGAATTATTAGTTATTCATAGCACATGTTTAAAATATTATTTTTTTGGTAAACATTGTTTGCCTTTGAAATAAAGGCTTCAGCTCCTGTTGATAGGGCACTTTAGGCTTACCGTTAACTTTAGCTTCATGATTTTCTTCCAAAATGAGTGCATGGAAATTATTGCAGCAAAAATGAAATGACATTGGAAAAGTAACGAAAAATATGTTACGGCTTTTCAGATGGCATTCCATGCAATGTATCACAGATTTCTTTTGGGCATTGTCATCTATTCTTTTGTACTTTTTATTATGTTATACATATGGGAGATTTTTTTCTTATGCATTTTATTCATCATGATCAGATATGCTTACTATTGTTAGCTTCGTCCTAGGTATATACTTTTCAGTTTTTCATGACAGAATCATTTGTAGTTCTCCTGGGGGTAGGTAGCATTCACACATGTTGCCACCAATATAACAGGGGCCGCTAGAGCTGCAAGATCATCCCCATGTTGTAAACTTTATCTGATAACATAACAACAAACGGGAATTCTGAACATCCATTGCATCTACCTTGTTTTTTAAGAAAGTTCTAAGCATTCTTTGATGGAGGACAGTCTTTTGCAATGATGGCTGCAGCATTTGTGTCTCTTGTTGAGGTCTGCCTGCTTGCCATATATCAGATATACTTTCTTCTCTTTTATTTTCTTTATCCCGTTGACATTTCTGATAGTTATCTATGGGTTTCTATTTAAAAACAAAATTGGGTATTGACTACTATTTTTTTTTCTTTCATAAATTTGCAGTCTACTGGTGCATTCTATGCTGTTTCAAGGTTTGCAAGTGCCACACCTCCCCCTCAATCTATCATCAGCCGTGGTATAGGCTGGCAGGTAAGGAAATGGATTCGTTGCTTTCACCCTTATGGCTTCAGGTAATTGGAAGATTGTATCATTGTCGTTGATGGAATGTAATGGTCCTCTCTACAGGGAATTGGAATTTTATTGGATGGGATGTTTGGAACTGGAAATGGGTCCACAGTATCAGTGTAAGAACAAGGCAACTTGACCCATTTATGGCAACTTTAGCTGCAACTTGACCCATTTCTGGCAATACTAGCTCTGAAATTTGTCTTATCTTAGGAATTTGCAGTGAGAATGCTGGTCTTTTGGGGTTGACATGAGTTGGGAGTCGCAAGGTGCTCCAGATATCAGCAGGATTTATGATATTCTTCTCTGTTCTTGGTGATAATCAACTCAAGTTGGGATATTGTTCTCATTTTGGGGTTTTTTCCCTAGTCTAGGACTTTGCATTGCTAATTTCATGTTAATGTGTTCCAGGCAAATTTGGAGCAATCTTTGCTTCTATTCCAGCACCCATTGTCGCTGTCGTGTACTGTCTCCTATTTGGTTATGCTGGTATGTATACGGTGTACACAAATCCTATGTACTGAGTTGCAAAAGTCAATCAACTAGTAGTATCTTAGCTGTTGCCATAATGTATAATGGATGTATGCATAAAACCTTAAGGTTAACTCATATTGGCAGACACTTAGTTTGTACAATGCAATCTCAACATATTAGGGTAAAACAACAATTCATTGGGTACCTATATTTCAAAAATGTTTGACTTAGAATAGTCCTGATTTACTCCCAATTATATCATCTAATATATATTTAAGGTTTAAACTTTTAACACAATAGCATATTTTTTTTCTGAGTAAAGACTATTTCTATTAAAAAAAGATAAAAATATTTACATAGAGGTCTAGACCTCTGAGGGGCCGAAGCCAGCCCTCCACCAAAGAAACTTAAACATAAAGCTTTCTTTAATCACTTTACATTATTGAAAGACTTTAAAGCAGGAATTGATGAATGCTAGAAGACAAAAAGCTAACCAGACCTATAGTTGACATAATAGCTCCAGTGGTAGCTCTGCGTTTGCTGAGATACAATCTTTTGAAGCCACCATTACAAAAAGAATAAAAAACCAGGCTAGCTAGGCCATAAGTGTTTCTGAACTGTATACTATAGAGGTTCGTACTTATACCAAAAGCAATGCCAGAGGCATGATCAGATATAACAAAAACCATAGATGCATAACCTGAGAACGACAGATCATAGACGAGAATGCTGACAGAGCCTTTGAGCCAGAATTCTGTAATCATGAGTATGAGAGTCGGTCGTGTCCTTATTAACCTGGCTAGGAGAGCCAATCCATGTGACCATTTTGTTATCTTCGTCTTCCAGAACACCTCCATCTGGAGGGATTACTAGATTCAGAATGATTCCTGTAAAATGCATCGGTTCACAAGCAAGTACTTGGTCCTATGAAGACGCTGGCTGGGGTTGAGGGGCTTCCGGGAATTCATCTTCGTTCTGCATATTATCATCGTTGAGCACTACCCCAACAATCTCACCCTGAAATCCGCTTGCAGTCTGAGACTGAGACTGAGACTGAGACATGGAAATGTTGTCCGAACTGCTGGGCACATCTTCCTCCTCCGTAAAAATTACAGTAATATTGGTAGAAATCAAAGGCTTATTGAGCCTGCTCCTGAACTTAAAACGGGTGGTTTGAAAGGAACTGTTCAGAGAAGGCCGAGAATGATTAGAAGGCGGGGAGGATAGAGAGGAAGAGGCTAAAGGAGTGATGTTCTGAGGAACAGAACCACCATGATGACGTGAGACTCCGTGATTTCTAGTATTACCACCACGACGTGAGACTCCGCGACGTCGAGCCATGGCTGGATGAACAGAGAGCTTAGGAAGGGAAGATGACCAGAGCTGGAGGGGAGAGGACCAGGCGCAGGCTGAACAAACCAAACTGAAGAACCAGAGGAGCTTCCAGACAACTTGAACAGAGCAGGGGTGCAGAAAAAATAACGAGCAAAGGAAGAAGGAGCTTAGAATGTCACTTGCAGAAACCAGTGAGAAGGCCATGGTTAAATCACCTTGCCGAATTTCTCGAGCCGAATGCGCGTTGAATTCCATTAACAGAGCCATAATGTTGTACCTTTCAACTTTCATATCAGATGCTGCGGGAATGTGTAAGCTGTGTCCACCGTCCAGGTGCCAGGACAGCTGCAGTCTCTGCATGCGTTTCATCAATGCCTATTAATAACACCCGCATCCGGGTTAACATAATAGCATATTATGTACGATCTTTATTAATATTAATCACATTAGTAATAAGCAGTGTTCGGAGTTGGACTGTTTCACAAATGGATCATGGTAAGTTCTGAAAAGAATTATTTCCATAATGTATAATGGATGTATGCATAAAACCTTAAGGTTAACTCATATTGGCAGACACTTAGTTTGTACAATGCAATTTCAACATATTAGGGTAAAACAACAATTCATTGGGTACCTATATTGGCAGACAGTTTGTACGATGCAGCTTTAAAATTGTAGGGTAGAACAGTAATTCTTTAGGTTTTGCCTCATGTCTGAAATTTTTTGTATTCTTGATGAGCAGCTCGTGGGGGTCTCAGTTTCCTTCAATTTTGCAATCTAAATAGTTTCAGGACGAAGTTCATCTTGGGCTTCTCTCTGTTTTGGGATTATCAGTACCATAGTACTTCAATGAGTTTACAGTTTCTTCGGGTCATGGTCCAGTCCACACTCATGGACGATGGGTAGGGTTCTTACAACTTCTTTCAAGGACTAAATTGAAATTTTTTGGCTAGCAGTTCGTTGTGGCAACATTCCCTTCATTCTTCAAATTTCAATGTTTTTAACTTTAAACATTTTTGAATGGCTTTTTTAACAGTTCAATGACATTATCAATGTGATTTTCTCGTCACCACCTTTAGTTGCTGGCAGTGTAGCATTGTTTTTGGATAACACTCTACATATGGGGGAGAGTTCAACAAGGAAAGACAGAGGCCATCATTGGTGGGATAAGTTCCGTTCATTCAAAACCGATCCTAGAAGTGAAGAGTTTTATGCTCTCCCTTTCAACCTGACCAAGTTTTTCCCATCTGTCTGAGGATGAAACTCTATTTTAGAGGTGGGGTCTCTGTTTTATCAATAGCCTTGGTGCATTTGGAGAATAATTAGAGTGTCTTCAATTCAGAAAGAGACTACTTCACAGTGTGAAATCTAAGATGTCTATATTTTATATCTATCACTTTGATAGGGAACTGCTTTCACGAATTATCTTAAATGGATGCCTCTGTGCCCTGGTCAATCATTTTCAGAGCACTTCAAGATCACCGCTCTTGGCAAGCAGCAAAAGGAGAATAATGAAAAGGAAAAGTACATTTCAGACTCTCAGAGTGGTCAATATGCTATCTTGACTCCAATTCAAAAGAGGCATGTTGTGCATAGAGTGGTTTATTTTTGTAAGTACTTTTGAAGATGCAACAGAATGTTTTTGTTGTTGGTGCTTCAAATTGAGCCAATGAGCATTTATCTGGAACTCGAGAGTCATATAGAGTCATTTTATAGTAATGATATCTTAAGCCCCCTTGCAAAGGCATTAGTAGGAACTAGCAGTACAATTGCTTTCTGATATTCTCCACGCATAATGCGAGAATTATTAGTTATTCATAGCACATGTTTAAAATATAATTTTTTTGGTAAACGTTGTTTGCCTTTGAAATAAAGGCTTCAGCTCCTGTTGACAGGGCACTTTAGGCTTACCATTAACTTTAGCTTCATGATTTTCTTCCAAAATGAGTGCATGGAAATTATTGCAGCAAAAATGAAATGACATTGGAAAAGTAACGAAAAATATAGTACGGCTTTTCAGATGGCATTCCATGCAATGTATCACAGATTTCTTTTAGGCATTATCATCTATTCTTTTGTACTTTTTATTATGTTCTACATATGGGTGATTTTTTTCTTATGCATTTTATGCATCATGATCAGATATGCTTACTATTGTTAGCTTCATCCTAGGTATATACTTTTCAGTGTTTCATGACAGAATCATTTGTAGTTCTCCTGGGGGTAGGTAGTATTCACACATGTTGCCACCGATATAATAGGGGCCGCTAGAGCTGCAAGATCATCCCCATGTTGTAAACTTTATCTAATAACATAACAACAAAGGGAAATTCTGAACATCCATTGCATCTACATTGTTTTTTAAGAAAGTTTTGAGCATTCTTTGATGGAGGACAGTCTTTTGCAATCAAGGATAATTTTAGGGGCGAATGTTCGCCCTTTGGTGAAATTAAGGGGTTTTAAATTTTTAGTGGGCGAATATTTTGTATCATAGTACATTTTTACAAATCACCTCAAATAGCCCACCTTATTTTAAGGGAGAGGGTAAAAAAGGTAAATTTAGCCCTTGAAATTAGGACTTACAACCTTCCATTCGCCCATTTTCAAGAATAGGTTTTATTTAAGTGAATCAAAGTGAATCCTATGGGCCAAATACCATATTTATAAAAGAGGTATGGTAAATTAATAAAAATATAAATAAATGAGAGGTATGGTAAATAAATAAAACATTTTTTATATTTACTCCATAAGTCACCTTATATACATGTAAGGGTGTAAACAAATAAAAATATAAGTAAAGTGGAGGTATGGTAAATAAATAAAACGTCTTTTTATACTTAAGGGTGTAAACAAATAAAAATATAAGTAAAGTGGAGGTATGGTAAATAAATAAAACGTCTTTTTATACTTAAAAGGTACGGTAAATAAATAAAAATATAAATAAACTACACGTATCGTAAATAAATAAAACCTCTTTTTATATTTAGTCGATAACCCTCGTTCTATTTATGAACGCTCAAGAAAGAGGTTTTATTTAAGTGAATCCTATGGGCCAAATACCATATTTGTAAAAGAGGTATGGTAAATTAATAAAAATATAAATAAATGAGAGGTATGGTAAACAAATAAAACATTTTTTTATATTTACTCCATAAGTCATATTATATTTATGAACACTCAAAAAATGGGTTATATTTAGGTGAAATCTATGGCCAAAATACTATGGGACAAATACCATGGACTAGATTTTTATTAATACCATGCAAAAAACCATTATTAACCCTAATATTAGAATTAATAAAAATAAAAATGGCACATGGTATTGACCCATGGTATTCACCTGGAATGTAGCCTATTTAAATGGGGGAATTAAACCAGCATGTAGCCTATGCTAAGATTCACTACGACTTTACAAAGTTTTATTATTTAGTGAAAGACTCGCCAAGATCTTACAAGATTTTATAATTGAGTAAAATATTCGCCATGCCTGGTGAGAGATTCGCCAAAAAATTATATATACATATTATATTATTGATAAAATCGCCTTCCATTTTTCCTGTATACCATGGAGATTCGCCCATTTATTATATTTATAAATTTAGGGGGGTTCTTAAAATTTTCCGTATTTGCAATGATGGTGGCAGCATTTGTGTCTCTTGTTGAGGTCTGCCTGCTTGCCATATATCAGATATACTTTCTTCTCTTCTATTTTCTTTATCCCGTTGACATTTCTGATAGTTATCTATGGGTTTCTATTTAAAAACAAAATTGGGTATTGACTACTATTTTTTTTTCTTTCATAAATTTGTAGTCTACTGGTGCATTCTATGTTGTTTCAAGGTTTGCAAGTGCCACACCTCCCCCTCAATCTATCATCAGCCGTGGTATAGGCTGGCAGGTAAGGAAATGTATTCGTTGCATTCACCCTTATGGCTTCAGGTAATTGGAAGATTGTATCATTATCGTTGATGGAATGTAATGGTCCTCTCTACAGGGAATTGGAATTTTATTGGATGGGATGTTTGGAACTGGAAATGGTTCCACAGTATTAGTGTAAGAACGAGGCAACTTGACCCATTTCTGGCAACTTTAGTTGCAACTTGACCCATTTCTGGCAATACTAGCTCTGAAATTTGTCTTATCTTGGGAATTTGCAGTGAGAATGCTGGTCTTTTGGGGTTGACATGAGTTGGGAGTCACAGGGTGCTCCAGATATCAGCAGGATTTATGATATTCTTCTCTATTCTTGGTGATAATCAACTCAAGTTGGGATATTGTTCTCATTTTGGGGTTTATTCCCTAGTCTAGGATTTTGCATTGCTAATTTCATGTTAATGTGTTCCAGGCAAATTTGGAGCAATCTTTGCTTCTATTCCAGCACCCATTGTCGCTACCGTGTACTGTCTCCTCTTTGGTTATGTTGGTATGTATACGGTGTACACAAATCCTATGTGCTGAGCTACAAAGTCAGTCAACTAGTAGTATCTTAGCTGTTGCCATAATGTATAATGGATGTATGCATAAAACCTTAAGGTTAACTCATATTGGCAGACACTTAGTTTGTACAATGCAATTTCAACATATTAGGGTAAAACAACAATTCATTGGGTACCTATATTTCAGAAATGTTTGACTTAGAATAGTCCTGATTTACTCCTAATTATATCGTCTAATATATATTTAAGGTTTAAACTTTTAACACAATAGCATATTATGTACGATATTTATTAATATTAATCACATTAGTAATAAGCAGTGTTCGGAGTTGGACTGTTTCACAAATGGATCATGGTAAGTTCTGAAAAGAATTATTTCCATAATGTATAATGGATGTATGCATAAAACCTTAAGGTTAACTCATATTGGCAGACACTTAGTTTGTACAATGCAATTTCAACATATTAGGGTAAAACAACAATTCATTGGGTACCTATATTGGCAGACAGTTTGTACGATGCAGCTTTAAAATTGTAGGGTAGAACAGCAATTCTTTGGGTTTTGCCTCATGTCTGAAATTTTTTGTATTCTTGATGAGCAGCTCGTGGGGGTCTCAGTTTCCTTCAATTTTGCAATCTAAATAGTTTCAGGACGAAGTTCATCTTGGGCTTCTCTCTATTTTTGGGATTATCAGTACCATAGTACTTCAATGAATTTACAGTTTCTTCGGGTCATGGTCCAGTCCACACTCATGGACGATGGGTAGGGTTCTTACAACTTCTTTCAGGGACTAAATTGAAATTTTTTGGCTAGCAGTTCATTGTGGCAACATTCCCTTCATTCTTCAAATTTCAATGTTTTTAACTTTAAACATTTTTGAATGGCTTTTTTAACAGTTCAATGACATTATCAATGTGATTATCTCATCACCACCTTTAGTTGCTGGCACCGTAGCATTGTTTTTGGATAACACTCTACATATGGGGGAGAGTTCAGCAAGGAAAGACAGAGGCCATCATTGGTGGGATAAGTTCCGTTCATTCAAAACCGATCCTAGAAGTGAAGAGTTTTATGCTCTCCCTTTCAACCTGACCAAGTTTTTCCCATCTGTCTGAGGATGAAACTCTATTTTAGAGGTGGGGTCTCTGTTTTATCAATAGCCTTGGTGCATTTGGAGAATAATTAGAGTGTCTTCAATTCAGAAAGAGACTACTTCACAGTGTGAAATCTAAGATGTCTATATTTTATATCTATCACTTTGATAGGGACCTGCTTTCACGAATTATCTTAAATGGATGCCTCTGTGCCCTGGTCAATCATTTTCAGAGCACTTCAAGATCACTGCTCTTGGCAAGCAGCAAAAGGAGAATAATGAAAAGGAAAAGTACATTTCAGACTCTCAGAGTGGTCAATATGATATCTTGACTCCAATTCAAAAGAGGCATGTTGTGCATAGAGTGGTTTATTTTTGTAAGTACTTTTGAAGATGCAACAAAATGTTTTTGTTGTTTGTGCTTCAAATTGTGCTGGAACTCGAGAGTCATATAGAGTCATTTTATAGTAATGATATCTTAAGCCCCCTTGCAAAGGCATTAGTAGGAACTAGCAGTACAATTACTTTCTGATATTCTCCACGCATAATGCGAGAATTATTAGTTATTCATAGCACATGTTTAAAATATAATTTTTTTGGTAAACGTTGTTTGCCTTTGAAATAAAGGCTTCAGCTCATGTTGACAGGGCACTTTAGGCTTACCATTAACTTTAGCTTCATGATTTTCTTCCAAAATGAGTACATGGAAATTATTGCAGCAAAAATGAAATGACATTGGAAAAGTAACGAAAAATATAGTACGGCTTTTCAAATGGAATTCCATGCAATGTATCACAAATTTCTTTTGGGCATTGTCATCTATTCTTTTGTACTTTTTATTATGTTCTACATATGGGGGATTTTTTTCTTATGAATTTTATGCATCATGATCAGATATGCTTACTATTGTTAGCTTCATCCTAGGTATATACTTTTCAGTTTTTCATGATAGAATCATTTGTAGTTCTCCTGGGGGTAGGTAGCATTCACGCATGTTGCCACCAATATAACAAGGGCTGCTAGAGTTGCAAGATCATCCCCATGTTGTAAACTTTATCTGATAACATAACAACAAAGGGAAATTCTGAACATCCATTGCATCTACCTTGCTTTTTAAGAAAGTTATGAGCATTCTTTGATGGAGGACAGTCTTTTGCAATGATGGCTACAACATTTGTGTCTCTTGTTGACGTCAGCCTACTTGCCATATATCAGATATACCTTCTTCTCTTTTATTTTCTTGATCTCGTTGACATTTCTGACAGTTATCTATGGGTTTCTATTTAAAAACAAAATTGGGTATTGACTACTATTTTTTTTTCTTTCATAAATTTGCAGTCTACTGGTGCATTCTATGTTGTTTCAAGGTTTGCAAGTGCCACACCTCCCCCTCAATCTATCATCAGCCATGGTATATGCTGGCAGGTAAGGAAATGGATTCGTTGCTTTCACCCTTACGGCTTCAGGTAATTGGAAGATTGTATCATTGTCGTTGATGGAATGTAATGGTCCTCTCTACAGGGAATTGGAATTTTATTGGATAGGATGTTTGGAACTGGAAATGGGTCCATAGTATCAATGTAAGAACGAGGCAACTTGACCCATTTCTGGCAACTTTAGCTGCAACTTGACCCATTTCTGGCAATACTAGCTCTGAAATTTGTCTTATCTTGGGAATTTGCAGTGAGAATGCTGGTCTTTTGGGGTTGACATGAGTTGGGAGTCGCAGGGTGCTCCAAATATCAACAGGATTTATGATATTCTTCTCTGTTCTTGGTGATAATCAACTCAAGTTGGGATATTGTTCTCATTTTGGGGTTTATTCCCTAGTCTAGGATTTTGCATTGCTAATTTCATGTTAATGTGTTCCAGGCAAATTTGGAGCAATCTTTGCTTCTATTCCAGCACCCATTGTCGTTGCCATGTACTGTCTCCTCTTTGGTTATGTTGGTATGTATACGGTGTACACAAATCCTATGTGCTAGGATGGCCTACGAATGTTGGAGTACCCACTTTGGGGCCCCACACATATTTGAAAGTGTTTCTTGCAGAAGTATTTATTCATGTCACTCGGCAGAGATCTCACCTTTGTGAGCTCTAACACGAGGGTGTTCATTTCAATCATATTCCCTAATGTGCCTTCCCTAATAACGCCCCCATTGTTTGTTAAATGGACCCTGGTGAGTTGCTTTAAGTTGGCCAGACGCTAATGCTGGCCACTTTTTTCCATTTCTTGGGCTCACCTTTTTCCCATAGATTGGTGCATCCATACATTGTCAAACCCTGCAAAGAGGTGAGCCTTGAGATGCTGCAAGGTAGATACTACAAATGACCACATTTATCCATGGCTAGATGCCTTAAAGATTTCAAATTATGAAGGGCAGACGGTAATTCCGTGATTCTAGAGCGGCTTAGATCAAGGATCTCCAAGTTTCCAAGATTTGTAAGAGATGCAGGTAGAAAGTTGATGGGCATACCTAATAAAAAGAGGCATCTTAGCTGTTTCGAACACCCCACACTTTCCGGTAATGACTGCACTGACGTCCCACTCAAATCCAGAACCTTAAGAGAGACCATTCTCCCAATAACCCTTTTTGGAATTTTTGTTAGACATTTGTTACCATCTATTAACAATGAACATAGTTTCGGAAATCTCGTTGACTCAGGGACCGAACACAGTTCGTTATTACTGAACAAAATCTGACTTCATCTGGAACATTCATTTTCTTTCAATGTGCTCAAATCCTGACCCACATGGAAAAAGAAAGTTTCTTCGGCCTCGGCAACACGGATTCCCAATTCGCGCAGGAAGTTGTGTATCCTGAAGAACACTGCACCCGTCAATGCTTCTCACAACGGGTTCAATCAAACAATGATCTGCCAAAAGGTTGAGATAAACTCCTCCCACTGCGAATGGGTTGTAGCTAAGTTGATGGCGATATTTTCGTGCCAGCAACCCTTCTCCCACCCACAATGGAATCACATGGTTGGCATGAATAATTTGGTCTTCTGTGAATGTTGCGGCCATGTATAGAAAGCATAATTGCAAATGAATATCACATTTAACTCATGGAATATAGATGCAAGTGTCCAATCTATGCTTTATCGTCCACTTTTGCATGCAATTTTCTTTATTGATTCTTATTTTCAATGACCATTTACATTTATGCCTTACGGCGTTTCTTTTGCAACATCTGGTGCAAATGCTAGTTTTATTTGTATTTCATATGTATTTGTCATTTTTGTTTGTAAATCTAGTTTTTTTTTTTTAATTTATGATATTAGTAGATTGTGATTGGTTTTTAACCCCAAAAAAAATAGCCACACTTATTAAATTTATTAGCCAAAAGGTAATATCAGAAAACATAGTCATCAGCAGAAAAAAACTACCATATTGCATACAGATTGATCAATACAACCAAAAAGTCTCAAGAGCATACAAACAACCAATTTTTGTCCTTGAAGTGCATGTTCTCCTGGCCCTAGATCATCAGGTTGTTTCTTGGTGGCAGATGCACATGAATAGCCTCGTTCACGTGTCCCTTAATATGCTTTATCTTACCTTCCAAATGGTCCAGCCTCTCTGTAATTCTATTCTGACCCCGACACAAGGCAACCAGGTGATCCACCATATGCCACTCATTATGTTGAAGATTGTTCATGAAGCCAATGATCTCATTCCAGTCATCATGGTGATCTCGAGCAATCTGTTACAACTGCTAAGTAACTTGGGGAAGGTGGTTTTCCTATGTATTGAATGACAAGGGAAACCCTATTCTGCCCAAAGAGTGTACAACTAGCTAGTCAATCTCTTCGTCTAAATCTCTCATCTCTGCCTTATTCTATGTTGTCGGTCCCCTTGCTTTGCCACCTCAACTAGAATGACCTCTTTTACATTGCATGGCATCTGGGGTGGCACTTTTCCTATACCCAGGCCACGTCCAACTACACTTATTCCCATTCTCCCAATTATTCCACCCCTTGGGTAGTGAACCCAAAATGACAACAGCGACAACATTACAAGATATAGTGAAAAGGGCGAATTGAGTTCGACCCTTATGAGAATTTTTTTTCCAACTTTGAGGCCACAACTGCCAACCCCTAGTTTGGAGATACCATAGGTCCCTACAAAATTAAAATGTTCATAATAGAAATTAAGATGCCAATGTGTGTCACTCCAAATCACTTAGAGATCTATGAAGATAGAACTTTTGCCATATCGAAGGCCAGAATTCATAAATAGCTGGGGGGACACAGTGACAAATGTAGCTACAAAGCTATAAATTCCTCATGGTTTGACCACAGTTCTTGCCTGCACTACTTGAGGAGTGTTTAGCCCTCTCTTCAAATCATCCACGACAAAAACAAACATAACAACCAATAATTGCATTACTATCTTAATAGGTACACCAACATACTTTCTCACAATGGAATTGAAGAGCAAAATGATAGTTAAAAGGTGGAAAAATACTAGGAATTTAAGAAATGCCAATAGTTCTAGTAGAGGCTTCTTGAATGCTTGGCTCAAGAGTTTCCTCCCCTGTTAAGCTTCAAAGAGTGAGCTCTAAGAAGACACACATGACCACGAGACTAGTAAAAAATTTACCTACTCTAGGTCCCCTCCATGCCTAGATTCGTTGTTTCCAAGCCAAGTGTAGTTTTACTTCCACTCATCACAACTTGAAGGGTTAGGGATGTCCTAGGCAGAACACGACCCTATACATCTGAAGCCACAAACACCACCCTATACATCCGGAGCCACAATTCTGTCTACCACCTAAACTCCCATCACTCTGCATAATAGAATTTTCTTCAAAACATTTCCATGAATTCTTATAATGATTCTAAATTTTGCAATCTTCTAACAAAGATTTGTCATTTAAATGAAGTTATTTATAACTATTTAAATTAATAGAGAGTGTTAAACCATCTCGCTTTTGCAATCATTTAACAAACATTTGTCACTTAAATGAAGTTCTTTGTAACTATTTAAATTAATAGAAAGTGTTAAACCATCTTGGCATAGATCTAGTTGCAAATCATTTAGAAACTTTTACTATTAACATTTCAATATAATTTATTTCATAAATTTATGTGGAGTCAGGATTTATGGTAACTCATGGTTGCGATGAAGTTTAACCTAAATGCATTATTGATGCAGAAGGATCGACCCAACCTAAACTAAAATCATTTTGAGGACGCTTCCAAAAGGAGCAGTGTGGCAACCCGAGGAAAGGATCATGATTTAGTTGATTGTTTTTTAATTTTAATTAATTTGTAAGCCTATGGAAGGATAATCGCGGTAGGAATGTGTGATTCCTCGTGTGTTATTTGTGTTTCTTTATTTCTTTTAAATTGACGTCTGTAAGTATGTCAGGCTGTAAGTATGTCAGGCAGAGGCAGCTTACACAATGTAGAGATCAGGTCACTCCAGGCGCAATGGGTCGTTGCACGTAACTAAGTCATTTTCTTTAAATGCGAGAATTCAGCATGTTCGTAAATTTTGTGTGATCTTGTTTCATGTTCCAGACCCTCTCTAATATCATAATCACTGCATTTCATTTGAGTGAGGGCCACGAGAGTTTTATTGTTGCAAAGATGGTAATGGGAGTAGAAGGGTGGTCCAAACGGGAAAGGTTTGGGCCAAAGTGTCAACCTACACTACCAAGCACCAACTCGAGGAAACGAGAATGTTGGCGTCAGGAGTGAAATGAAGAACAGTTGGGTCACAGGAATGAAGTGGATCGTTGGTCGGCCTGCAGGCTTCAATTTCAGTGACTGTGCATGGAGACCTCGACTAGTCTGATCTCCGACTCAGGCGAGGCCTCGCAACAGTCATTCGTTGTGGAGAGAAAGAAAAACAACAGTCATTCGTTGTGGAGAGGAAGGAAAAGAGCTCTGGCCCTCCGATTTTGTCCGGGTCGTTAGAAATAGTAATTATTTTTGTACTTGGAGTTAACTAAATATAAAAAATCAATTAATTGGGTGGTTAGAAATAGTAATTATTTTTGTACGTGGAGTTAACTAAATATAAAAAATCAATTAATTGAGTGATTGAGTTATTGTGTTTGAATGTTGAGTCAAGTCGATTTAAATGATACACGATTTTGAGTGTATGATTCATGTGGACAACCAAAAATATTTTAGACAAATAACTAGATGAAAAAAGTTAAATACCATTTTATAAACCTTCATAAACCAATTAATAAAGGCCATTTATTCATGCAATAAATCTCAAACGTAGTTTTCATTAATGTTTAAAAGGAATTCAATAAAACTTTATTGCATTACCCACGTGGCCTTTTCAAACCTCTTTTGACCTTTTAAATGTATGTCCTTCAGTTTATTAACGTGTTGTAGTGATGACATGCCTGCTAACGCTTTCCACAACGACGAAGTCACGTGTTAGTCCTCTAACGCCATGAATATAAGTTTGACCCGTGTGCCTTTGAAAGTGAGTTTGCCTCTGGTTACATGGCTCTCTGCTGAGCCCTTGTGCCTAATAACGCCCTGTATACAACTTACAAGGTGTGTTATAGCATTATCCAGAGAAAATATTAATTTTTTTCCTTTCATACAGATTGTTGTTAATCTGTTCTTTTTGGATTTTTCTAATATTGTTGTGATATTAATTTGTTGAGAAAGGTGAAGGAGACAAAGCATGAATTATTCAGACATAAAACACGAGCTGTGGCTCTTCTATTGATCACATAATGTGACTTTGAAAGTTGTAACAACAGATTCTCTCTTCCTCAAATCTAGCTATGATACCAATTTGTTGGAAAGGCAGAGTAGACAAAACACAAATAATTCACACATAAAACATGAGTCGTTGCTCTTCTATTGATCACACAAAACATGATGCTTACAATGAACTCGGTGAAGGGTATTTAACCTTTTCCAACTAGCTACTTGCCTAAAATATCTTGACATGCAACCACATGCAATCACACACTCAAAGTCATCTATCACTTAACTCGACTTGGCTCAACACTGAATCAATCAGTTAACCGACTCTCTATGTTTAGCTAACTCCACATGCGGGAGCAATTACTATTTCTAACACTCCCCATTAATTATGACCGCATGACTCAACATGACTTAACTAACACAAAAACATGCCTGCTGTTCTATGTCTCAGCTAGGCTTACAATGACTCAAGAATTTTACAATTTTTCATTTTCTTTTTCTCTACTTCTAGATTCTATATCCTCGAAATTGTTTCATTCTCTGTTGAACTTTCTTTCTGTAGGATTTATTCACTTGTTGTTGCTGCAATTTTTCTTTGACTTGTCTTGAGCTTGTTCTGAAAAACAATTGTATCATGTCTTCTACACCTTCTTCTTCAAACATTCGTTCAACCATAGACTGTTTCCATAACATTGCATCTTCAAAAATGGTCTCAATGCATTCATCTTTGTCTTTCCTATCATTCTTTTCACTTTCATCATCAGGTACTGCTGCTTTTTTCTTGTAATCTGCATCAAATTTATTAACAACTTTGTTTTCAACTTTTTCGTCCATACTATTCTGAACACCTGCATATTCAAAAAAATGTTAAAAACACCTTTAATATGACTCTCTTCAATGAGAGTTTCCTGCTCTACTTCCGCCTTCTTTTCAACTGCATGGAGGTTGTCTTCCACTGCTATGCTGTTAGTGGATAATCTCATCGAAAACTCTTCAATCACTTTATCTTGTTCTTGATCATCAACTACTCCTAGACAACATACTACTTCATGAGCAATTCCAACGTCTTCATATCTTGTTGCTATAGTGGCAGCTTCAACCTTCAATGTTTCATCAAACATTGCGCTTACCATATTTTCACAATCAATCCTTGTTTCAAAAAAGAAACCACACATATCATCAACATAATGTTCATCCACACTATGGTGGGATATCTGAGCATGCATGTGCTCATTGTCAATTTCATTGACAATTTCAACTTCACCAAATCCAACAGCTACGTCTGGATTCACCAATTCACATATAACTTTGTAGTCATCATCCACATGTGTCTCATCACAGTGGGATTTACCATCATCCACATTACAGTGAAGTCCTTGAGTGTTTATTTGCTCTTGCTCTGTTTCACACACAGAGGCTTCAACTTCTCTCTCTGCAATCTTTGTTGCATCTTCTTCATCCATATGCATGCTTTCATAATGAGTTTCAATTTTATGGTCTTGACAACCATCATCCACCTTTGAGTGGGATTCTCCAAGCTCTATTTTCCTCTTAGAGTCTTGCTCATATACTCTCAGATCTGTGGCTGACTTCTTTTCTTGTGACATAACTTGATGTTGCATGTCACTCCCCCTTGCACCAAACTCTGCTTCCAATGACTTCCATGCTTCCTTGGAAGTTGTAGCTTTTGCTACCTTGCACAACCACTTCTCATCCAATGCTTGTTTTATAAAATTCAATTCTAAAACATCACATACTGCATCATATGGCTTATTAGACCCATACTCAATTAACTCTTTAGCTCTAAGAAAAGTTAACATCTTGATAACCCAATGATCAAAATAGTCACCTATAAACATAGGAGGTGATAGTAGATAAAAGCTACACCAATCGCCCTCGATTTCTTATTTGTCTTCTGCTAGACTTCTGAGTGCCTTGGCTACTCCCTGAACCTCTCTAACCATGGCAATGATCTTTGCTTCTTCCTTTCAATTTCTTTTTTTAATATACTTCAGTTGTGCTTTGCGACCCATCACTGTTGTCATTCCCTTTTTTTTGTTTTGCTATTTGCTTGACGCTGTGTTCCATATCACCCCCGAAAAAAATTATAATTTTCAATACGCACCCGTAAGACATAATCTTCACCAAAACACTATAATGCTTGACAAAAAAACCAAATAACTGAAAAACTTTACAAAACCCTAAATTCTCTTGCCAAAAAAAATCTTTATAAACCCTTTTATAAAATCCCTAGATTATTTTATAAATATAGATATATATATAAAACCTTTTTATAATTTTTTTAGATATAAAACCAAAAACTTTATAACAAACGCCACGAATTAAATTCAAACATGAATATAACTCCAAAAAATACCCACGTGACTATTCAATAGCGCCTTTTAAACTCGTCGTGTGACTGTTGTTGACTTGTCTTGCGTCTTTTAAAAAAAACTGCCAGTTTTCAACCAGATTCACTGTGTTGGCTCACTGACTTACGGCAGCATTTTTTTCTTCTTCCGCTAGCGGCGTCTAGCGCTGCAGCCCTATTCCTGTCTTTACGCTGCCAGTTAAAAATGGAAAAATTGATGGCTCGACTCCCGGTTACTACTATGGTTGCGGCGCTTCTCACGGCGGCTCTGCAGGCTAGTACATAATCGCATACGCAACGGCGGTTCGACAAAGTGAACGGATTTGCAGACCTTCCATGCGCGATGTTGGCACAGTAGTTCGGCTGTGGCAGTTCGTAAACCTCTCCATTTAAACTTATTGGCGTCAGGATTGAAATGAAGAACGGTTGCGTCACAGGAATGAGGTAGATCGTTGGTCGGCCTGCAGGCTTCAATTTCGGTGACTGTGAATGGAGACCTCGACTAGTCTGACCTCCGACTCGGGCGAGGCCCAGTCGAGTGGTCGGGCCTGGCAACAGTCATTCGTTGTGGAGAGAAAGAAAAGGAGCCGACCGTCCGACCTCGTCCCAGTCTCGACTCCTGACCTGTGATGTCAAGGCAGGGCGTGAGCTGGGATGAAGTTTGAGTCGCGGAGCCATCTGGGGATGATTGAGCCATCTAGACACGCTTCTAGAGATTGAGCCATCTGGGGACGAAATGAATACACCCCAGGAAATAAAAAATTATCAAGTGGTATCAAAGTGTAGGAAGAAGGGGAGATTTCTTACCCGAGCGTTATTCCAGAGTTGTGGTTGCAGTTAGAATTGTTGGAGGAGATATGGGCAAGTGTGCAGCAATGGTTCTAGTGGAGGTGAAGCAAGATGCCAAAAGTTTGAAACTTGAGCCAGAGGAAGAGAGCTGGTGAAGTGTTTTAGGAGGTTCAGTTGTAGCTCACACTTTGGTTAGTAAAGTGTTTTACGAGGTTCAGTTGTAGCTCACACTTTGGTTAGTAAAGTGTTTTACGAGGTTCAGTTGTAGCTCACACTTTGCTCAGTTGTAAGTCACTGCTAAGTGTGACACATGCCGAAAAAAAGACCGAGGTTAGAAATGGACGAGATGCACCAATGAAATGCATTATCAGGCGATCACGAAAATTTTCAAGTACGAAAATTTGATGCAGGAGCATCGACCCACCCCAAACCGAAAGCGATTTTAGGACGCTTCCAGAAAGGAGCAGCGTAGCAGCTTGACTAAAGGGACACAATTTAGTTGATTTTATTTTAAATTTTAATTAATTTGTAAGCTTCGAGAAGGATTATGGTGGCAGGCAAGTGTGCTGCCTTAGGGTTGATAGGGTTTGCTTATTTTATTTTAAATTTTTGCATGCAAGTATGTTAGGCAAAGGCGACCAACACAAGAAAGAGATAAGCTAGTCGAGACTGGCACCAGGCCCAAGGGGCCACTGTCGGTAACTAAGTCATTTTCTTTTAATCCTAGAATTCAGGGTGTGCGTAAATTTTGTGTAATTTTGTTTCAAGTTCTTGAGCCTGTTTAATAACATAACCGTTGCATTTCATTTGAGTGAAGGCCACGAGAGTTTCGTTGTTGCAGAGATCGTAATGGAGTGAGAAGGGTTGTCCAAACGGGCCAGGTTTGGACCAAAGTGTTGTCATCTGCTGCGGAGCGCCAATGCGAGGAAACGAGAATGTCAGCGTCAGGATTGAAATGAAGAAAAAATACCACATCGTGAATGGGAAAAATACCACATTTTTGACTATTCATCTATAATTATAAACGCAACTTCCGTTGTGTCAACTTCCCTTGTGTCGAGATGCAACACATGACTCACGTGTGTGGAATCTCTCTACATGTTCCTCCTTCCACACACATCTCTGTTTCGGCACAAATAAAAAGAAATGAAATCTTCTTTGAATTTATATGAACTTATATGAAAATAGGAATTTTTTTAAGTGAATAAATACATACAGCGGTAAAACTACATCGCGTTTCTGGCTAGGAAATTGGTCTTAGCAAGGTATTAGGGTTAGGTCAATTCTATAGTAATTCTCAATTTAACAGAAGTTGAGATATTTATTTTTTTATTAAAATTATATGATGGATTTTGAGATTGTGTAACTTTAATTGTAATTAAGAAGTTAGTAGATATTGAATTATGTTTTTAGTTTTAATAAAACAAGCATTCGAAAATTAAATGAGGCTCATCGTAACTATTTAAATTAATAAACAGTGTCAAAATCGCCTTGGTATATGCTAGGTCTAGTTGCCAATGGTATAGCAAATTCTATTATTACCATTTCAATCTATGCATATATTTATGTGGAGTCGGTATTTAGGTTAACTCGTGGCTGCGATGAAGTTTAAGCAAAGTGCATTATTTTGAATAGCTTTTTCCAAAATAGTTTCAGGTAAAAAATGGTGCATTTTTTCCATTCGATATGGGCTTTCAAAATCGATTTGCAGGTTCATTAGTAAACGTACACGGACAAAAATATGTTTTAGAGCATTTAACATCACATATATATATATATATATAATGTTTTGGAGCATTTAACGTCATATACATTTTATATTTTACGTTTAATTCTATTCAATGTTACTATTTTACAGTTCGGGTTTCCAAAACTGGTTATTGGGCGTTAATTAAAGGCATCATAACAAAGGATGAGTTTTACTTGCTCATGCTTTATGCCCAGTTCATGGCTTGTACATCGTTCATGACTTCAAGCTACTATTTATGCTATCCTGAATATAAATCTCTATTGATTCTAGCTATCAATGCGGGTGAATAAAAGTTTTTAATATTTGTGGAGTGTTGCGCTAGAGTTGCACTATGTTCTGCATGTTGGGAAGTTGTCATCTTATCCTTTTGAGGGGAGCTCCATTTTCTAGATCAAGAATTAAGTTTCTTCGCTGCCCATTGCTTGCAATTGCTTCAATGCTTCCTCCCTGGCTGTAAGAGCCTCGTTATCTTATCTCTCATTCTCTAGAACCACACATGTTGCATATTTGACAGGGTTTTCGTGGTTCCTCACTCTGTTGACGAGAAGCAGAAAAATGAGAAAAGTCCAATTTCGAAATTGCTTCTCTGCAAACCCAACAAAGTGTGTTTCCACACCTCCATATCACGTTGTTGCATAAAGGTTACATTCCCTTACAACAGAATCCCAATCTTTTTTTAACATCTTAATGGTAAGTGACTCCACCTCTTGCATTGAATACAGGAAGCATTCAAACATTTTTGCGTTTTGAGAAAAATTACTTACTAGGCCTCACATGGCATTGTTTCCATTCTCTTCAACGTAAAGTTAAAAGAACTCCTTTGAAACCCATTTCAGTCTCTAACAAGGGCAATGATATGCTATGATTTATTACCATCAATACAATTGAAAACCCATGTAAGTAAGAAAGCCAAACAATGGATAATCGAAACAAAAAAAAAAAGCCAGAACTACGATCACAATTAAACCTGAAAGAAACCCCACTCTGTTTTCACCATGGCCACAATACAAGCCTAGGAATTATGTAACCAAAATATATGACAACGCCGCCCAAAATTACCGAGATGAGGAGTAGGTACAAAATGAAGATGGTTTGTCCTACATTTTATTTATTATCTTTTATATATATATAATTTTAATTTAAATTGAAAAAGTTATAAAACAAATATCTCAATATGCATGTGAGAGTAAAAAATTTTAACATCAAAATAACACTTATTTCATTAATAAATGCTTTCCAATTTAGTTATGAGGGAGACCTGTAATTATTTCAATGCTTAATATAGAAATGATATATAATATTTTCGGAAATATTATGTGTGTGGATAGAGAGATAAATAAATAAATAGAAAACCAGACATGTACAAATTTCAAAAATTGTAATAACAAAAACTGGTTCAATGTTTGTGTGCCTTTCTATATAGAGAGAGAGAAAGAGACCTACCGATATATATTTCTAATTTCCTAATACATGGGAGCATGTAGTAACATTTTAATGTTGATAATGTGAATCATAAAAAAATGTTTCAATGTCACCTAAGAATATATTCTATAAAATACGCAAAAATAAAATTCTTCTTATAGTTAAAATATTTTTACTCTGAAGGTGTTCCTATGATGGTTTTTTCATGGCATATTCGTCTGATCATATAGACTAGTTTTCATCTTCCTTCCTCCATATAAGCGTATATTATGTCGATAACAATCTTCTCACATTTTCGTACTCAAGCGCGAAAATATGGATGAGTGACCTAGCAGTGTTCTAGCAAGGTAGGGCCACAAGAACACCACTTTCTTTGAAGTGATATTCAAAAGGATTGGCACTCAACTCAACAGTCCCAAGATCATCAAGCTTGTAATATAACAATCAAGTGGGAAAATCAAACTTGCATTAAATTTGTGGACTCAAACGTCACTAAAAATAAAAATAAAAAAAATTAAAGATTTGCAAATGTTCCAATCCATAAATTCAAACTTCAAAAAGTGAGTGTCAAGCAAGTTGTAGCTTGTAAATCTTGCATTGGTGCTCCTTCGAGTGGGTGTTGGTATATATTTGGGGTTGTAGCTCCATTTAGTTGTAGATGATAAATTAGGCAGTTGTAGCTTCTTATTGGTTGTAGTCAGAGAATTGTAACAAGTTGTAGCTTACCTTGTGAAGAAATTAAAGACCAGTTTTGAAGAATTTATTTGTTCCTTGTCTGTTGCGTTGTGATTGCGGATATTGTTTTATGTCATGCTAATTTCAATTAATTGTTGAAGTACTTAGTAATTTCCTAGTGTTCTAACACAAGTGAAAGAAAGGTTTAAACTAGTAGAATTTCTACAATAGTCATTCACCCCTAGTATTGTCCTGGTTACCGACACATCACTCAAGTAAATTTTCAAGGCCCTATAAGGCTTCATCCAGTGCATCCCCCTAGGGTGTAATTTCATTCATAAATTTTTCCAAACATTCTTTTTGCAAACTTAGTAGGACCTTTCTTTGTCATTATCTTCCAACAACAAGAAGGTTACATCTAGATGTTCAATGGTTAGGTGGTCTCAACCTTCTGTGAGGGAAACCAGGTCTGTTGACCACTTAATAACATGATAACCTATCAAAAAACAAAATAGAATAAGTCTATCCAACCGTGCTAGAAATGTTTGATTGTCTTTATACTGCCTAACATCTAGATATCTATAAACGTACTGAAAGTACAGAAAAGATAGAAACTGCTGCATATACTAAAAAGTCAAAACAAGGCGAACCACAAGAGTACTTGTCATTAGCTGAGTCAATTGGGGCAGGGTCCTTTTCACTTGAACTTGGAAGTTAATATTGAGGAATGCACGGGATGTGCTTTTCTATGTGACTGAGATGTCCATTTTCCTTATGAAGCTGGAATTTGATCTGCTGAAATTCCTAGCTATAATCCGAGAAAGTTTGACTTTTCATGACTGAGCTTGAGGGAATGCGCTCGAGGGCTTTGCCAAAAAGGTTCTTCATCAACCAATATAAGTGAACTGTCTACTTGTAATGAGAGGTTTAACACCGAGAGTGCCAAGGATTAGGCGCTGAGGTCTTCCATTCCTCCATATCAATATCCTGAAACTCAGCTTGCTTAATTAATTTCTCTTCCCACTGGGATATAAGCAGATGAACCAGCGTTGAGCCCACACGATAGGAAATGGATGATTCGTCTATGATCCTGGAGGTGGACTTGTGTCTATGAGTTTCTCTGGTAGAAGTACTGGGATAATTTTTCATTTTGGGTTATTTCCCAAGACCACGGGAGCCCCTAGTGGTCTTCCCTCTCCCAGAAGCAGCGCGAGCCATAGTTCTTGTGACAAGGGATTGACATAATAGACAGAAGACAAAACATAGTTATGAATGAAATGAGAACTATTACCTCAAAATAGGTACTCAAGCCCAAAAACCTAAAAAAATGAAAAAACAACCCAAAAATGAAATTTTTTTATTCCAAAATGATGTTTTTTTAGGGTAAATTTTCAACATTTTTTAAATGGAAGTAAAAACCATTTTTTCTTAAATGGATGAAAAAACACCCTTTAAAAAATTGTTCATTTTAGAATAAAAGAAAAGTCGGCTTACAATTTGACATTTTTTAGCAATGGAGTTAAAGAGAAAATATTCAGACTTTGAAAAACTGTAAAATTCCAACAATTCTCGGACATGATGTTAAAGATAAAATATTATGTCTTGAATCGTGATAATTCAACCTATTTCCATCCATGTTGTTAAAGATAAACGAGTTTGACTCTAAAAAAACCTTGAAATTTTAATTGTTTTTTACCATAACATTAAAGATAAAATATCATGACCTAGAAAAACATTAAAATCTTGACAATTTCAACCATGCAATTAAAACCAAAGATTATGACTACAAAAAAAATCTCAAGTTTTCAAAATATTTCAAGCATGACATTATGAAATTTTTTTATGACAAAAAACTTTAAAAATGAACGCTCAAGAGTAATTTATTTTTTAAATGCAAAATATATAGTGATTTTAAAATCTTAGCCTAAGACAACTCGATACATTGCAACAAAAATTTATAAATCAACCATCAAATTGACATACGGTGTAGGTGAACTCGACCCATTGTAATGAAAACTTAAAGACCAACCATGAAATTGATACATTGTGGGGGCACGCTTGATTCATTATACGAAAATTTTTAAAATCAACTATCAAATTGTCCATAATGGGATCAGGTTGTTTGACGAGCATTGGCACAAACCTTGTAGAAAAAAATTGAAAATAAAAACCAAAATAAAAAAAAAAAATGTATAATTCAGACATTGAAAAAATATAGAAAACAATAAAAGAAAACACAAAAATTAATACAAAAGATTTTTCTTTTTAAAATTGATAAAAGAAAAAACAATGAAAAAAAACACAAAAAAAATAAAAATAAAGGAAATTTTAAGTAATGAAAATAAAAAAGAAAACACAAAAAATAATAAAAGAGAAAAGAAAAATTCAAATATTGAAAAAAAACACAATAAAAATAATACAAAAGGAAAAAAAAAAATATTATAAAAAATTAAAAACATTAAAAAAACACAAAAAAATTTAAATATAGAAATAAAAAACAATAAAAAGAACATATATATTTTTAAATAATAACAAGAAATAAAACATAAAAAAAGGGTTAGAAACATGACAAAAAAATCAACTATAAAAAAAAGACAGAAAAACTTTAAAAAAATGTAAAAAATAACATAAGACTATCTTATAAATATAAAAATTAGAAAAAAAAAAGAAATTAAAAATATCATAAAATTAGTTAAAAAAAAAACCAAAAAAAACATAATTTAACAAAAAAAAATAAAATTAACAAAATAAAATTACAAACATTTTTTTTTAACATAAAAAACAATTTTCTTTTTAAATAAAATTCTTATTTTAAATAAAATACATTCTTTTAAATAAAAAACATTTTTTTTTTAAATACAAAACTTGAAAAAAAAAAAAAAATGAATTAAAAAAACAAAATTAAAAAAAAGACAATTAAAAGAATTAAAAAATAAAATCAAAATAAAACAATTTAGAAATAAAATTTAAAAATTAAAAAAATCAAAATAAAATAACAAATAACTAAATTAAAAATAATTAAAAAATAATAATAAAAAAAAATCTGCCAGCCCGGGGCAGGGTTGACCATGGGCGCGGGTGGGGAGGCAATGGCATACAACCTGCGTCTTCGCCTGCCCCCACGACCAGCCCCTCCCGAGGGGTGGCTAGCTGATTTTGGGAATCGGCTAGCCACCAGCCAGGCAAGATCAGCCGCGGGGGTGGATGGGGAGGCGAGCTGCACACAACCCCCTCCACTTCTGAGGCCACAGCCAGCCCCGCCCGAGGGTGGGCATAATTTTTTATTTTTATTTTTATATATATTTTTTATTTTTATATATATTTTTAAGAATTATATATATATATTTTAACTTCTGTATTTTAACTTTTTTTTAACTTTTTTTGTTTAAAATTTTTATTTTTTAAATTTAAATTCTAATCTTTTTGTATTTTTTATTTTTCAATGTGGTTGTATTTTATTCTTTTTAACTTAAAAAAATAGTTATGGATGTATTTTATTTTTTTTAACTTAAAAAAATCATGATGGATATATATATTTTTATTAATATTAAAATATTTTCTTTAAATTTTATGGTTTTTACAAATAATTTTTTTTTTTATTTGTTTTTAATATTTTTATTTATTTATTTTGTTTAATTTTGTTTATTTTATTTTTTACATTTTTATGGGTGTTATGTATATGTATATGTATATATATATATATATATATATATATATATATATATATATATATATATATATATATATATATATATATATATATATATATATATATATAGATATCATTTGAGTTTTTTTTGTCAGGTTTTGTTTTTTTGTTTTTTTTTTTTTTTACGAACATGAAAATCACAAACATTTTTAAAAACTATCCACACTTAATACATTACAAAAATTAAAGTGTAAAAAAGAAGCCCTCTAGACAAAAAGGATTGATGCTGCATCAACCCTTTTCGAAATCAAGATGAAAATCACTAACATTTAAAAAAGGCATTCATACTTGCTACATAAAAAAATTAAAGTGTCAGAAATCAGCCCTGTAAAAAAAGGGGTTGATGTTGCATCAACAATTTTCAAAATCAACATGACAATCACTAACATCGAAAAAAAATGTACATACTTGATACATAAGAAATTTTAAAGTGCCAAAAATATGCTAAAAGAAAAAAGTTTATTCTGGCATCACCACTTTTCAAAATCGGCTAATTTTTTGCTAGCTTAAAAAAATGGGTATCAGTTTACTTTCTTGTTTGATCAGTAACTATGTTACAGCTGGAGTGAGAAAATAGTGTTGACCCCAAGCGAGGAAAAACCCAAGAGTCGAGAGCTTCCAAGGTTTGCACTTAGTCAAGGAACTTGTCAGGGTAAACAAGTGTAACAACCATGACCCATACAAAAATTGTCGGTATCTCTTAGTGCAACCTAGGTCCCTGAAATGAGAATAGTGCCAAGGTTGATAAATAGAAGTCCACCAGAACACAGACCAATGGAAGGTATCATAACAGATCTCATCGTTACACGACCAAGACTGTAAAAAGTCAGGGACACAACTACATACAACCAGATAAAAACATCAAAGGATAGTCCACTGACATAACCAGAGAAACTAGGGGTGGCCCATGGGCCTTACCATCAACATGCCCATGCGAGCAAGCATAAATCCAAAGAATACCGACACAGGGATATAGAAAACCAAACAACACTCGAACAAATCAACAACAACATAACCCTCCCAGGAAGACCTCTTCCATACCATTCCATTCATTGTGCATCCCTTCTTCCATGAACCCCACAGAAAATAAAGATGACCCATGATAAAGAGATATGTGAAAAGATAGAGGAAATAATCGAGACTAGCGACGTGAACCCACTGCAGGAGGACCCAAGCCCTTCGAACGACCACCACGGGGTTCCTCAACGGCTTGCTGAACTGCTCAACTCCACTATAATGGAAAGACATAGCACACATGGAATAATTACTAATTTCTTTGATGGGAAGGTCGTGATCTTTCCGTGTTTTCCTATTGTCAACAACTTCCAACCTTGAATTGAATGCTATAATGAAATCCTTCACCCCTCCATGTGCTTCGTGTATGTGGAGGGTGGAGTGGAGGCCCCTTTGAATCCACGTACCTCCCATTATAAATTGATTTGATGGATATTTTGACGCTTGCACCCTCATAAAGGAATAAATATTTCTAAACATTAATTAACCATGTAGGAAATAATTCCCAACACCTCTCGCTATAATATTGTAGGTGAAATAGTCCATAAGGTGGGACCCTATACGATCCAGATTTAAATAGGAACATAACAAATTACAGAGATAACCATAAACACAGAGATGCAATGGAAATAATACTTTATTTCATTAATGTAAAATATTGAAATATGCTTACAAACAGAAATGGAAATAAACTAGCTAGGGTGATGGTGGCTTATCTCTGAGAAGAGTTGCGGCAACTACATGCCTCTGAATTGCCTTACAATGAGGCTGAAGGTCCTTTTCATTATTGAACAATAAGAGCAAACCCTAAACAACCAAAACCCTAACCCGAGGAGATGTAACACCAAGAGTTTGTGGGCCTTGTTGGGGTGAGTTGGACAACCAACTTCTCGGGGTCACAACTTGGTCATATTATCTTTGTTTGACGAACATGATAGCTCATTGGAAAGATCTCTCGAAGGAATATGACAAAAAACATTTTTAGACGCGAAATTATTGGTGGTAGATTTCCAAAAAAATGTCATTTACGGCTTCAAAACGGCTCCAGAAGTTTAGGACCCGAAAAGCTGCTAAAAATAGTAAAATGTGCTACAATTAAGGAAACTGAAAAACTGAAAGAACCAATGGTGGGGGTCCAAGTGGAATTGGTGGGTGGCCACCAATATCCACTTGGATCATTCCTCCCCCCTTAGGAAGCAATGGTCCCCATTGCGTTGAGTTCCTCCATGAGATGAGGGAAGTTTTGCTGAACTTGGTCCCTGGTAAGCCACTTGCCCTGGTGAAGGAGTTGGCCTACTTTGACAACTCGATAGAGTTGGATATTCTACTGGCGAGTGTGCTTGATCTGTTTGTGTGTGATCTGATCAGTTGCAGCTTGTTCCATGCAATCTAGATTTCACTCTGTGGGTGTGAGCTGTTCTACAATGTCGGATGTGTCTAGTAATGGTGGAAAGTATGGCCGAAGGTGGTCCACATTGAAAACTGGGTGTAGGCCAAGGAATGGGGGAATGCGAAGCTCAAATGCATTGTCTCCCACAACCTTGATAATGGTGTAAGGACCATATTGGAGTGGTCTAATTTTCCGATAGGCTCTGTTAAGGCGTTCCTTTTGCAAATGCAACCAGACTTTGTCACCCACCTGAAACTTGTGTGGCACCCGATGTTGTTCATGTCACTGCTTGTACTTGCCATTTGATTTCTCCAAAATGTCATGGACTTGCCAACAAATATGTTGGATGTGCTCAATGAAGTTGTTTGCCTTATCTTTTTCAGACTGGACATGAGCCAAATCTGTGTGAGTAGCTGCAAATGGCATGGCCACATCAATGGGACATAGTGGCTGGAATCCCAAGCTCACCTGAAAAGCGTTGTGGCCAGTCGAACTGCAGAGAGCCCGGTTGTAGCTATGCTCAACTTAGGGGAGGCTCTCATATCATGTGTGTGGATGCTTTGAGTTGTACATGCGCAAAATGTGTACAATCATCCTGTTGTTAACCTCTGTCTGGCCATCAGTTTGAGGATGGAAGGCTGTGTACTTAGTGAGTTTGGTGTTCAACATCAACCAGAGACTGGACCAAAATGTATCAAGGAACCTACTGTCCCAATCTGAGATGATAGACTGTGTGATCCTAAAGTCTACCCACACTCGTTCAAAGAATATTTTAGCAGTGGCTTTTGCTGTGATATTCTTCTTGCAGGCCGCCATAATGGCCATCTTTGAGAACCTATCGATGACCACAAAAACACAGTCATTTCCATTCTTAGTGGAAGGAAGGCTTGACATGTAATCCATGGAGATGGATTCTAAGGTTGACTAAGGGTAGGCAACATGGTATAGATGCCTTGCTTTAGATGGTTGGTTTGGCAATGGCATAGGCAATGCATGATCTGATGTACTTCCCAACATCCTGTCAAAGATTCGGCCAATAGAAATACTTTGGCAGTATTGCCATCGTTTTCTCGACCCCGAAATGCCCAACAGCTCGATTGTAGTGTGCTTCCCAAATCATCTTGGCACACTCACTTGAAGGAACACAAAGGTCACCCAGGTGGCATAACAAGGCATCATGGAGGTGAAAATCTGGAACATGCTGACCCTCCAAGAGTGTCTAGTATGTGTGGTCAGATTCTGGGTCACTTTTGTAGAGAAGTGGCCAATCAAAAGTGTCGTGCCCACAAGAGTTGAGCACGGTGGTTAACGCCATGATCGGTGGTCGATTGAGGCAATCTGTAACATTTTTGGTGCTGCCCTTCTTATACTTGATACTCAAATGGAACTGTTGCAGGTATGTGGACCACTTCTGATGGTGATCATTCTGTAATTTCCCTTGGGTCTGTATGAACTGCAGGGGTCAATGGTCTGTGTGGATGGATGTTTCCTTCCCCAAAATGTAATGCTTCCATTGTCGGCAGACCTGTACAATGGAATACATCTCTTTGTCATAAGTGGGATACTTCCAGACTGTATCTGAAAGTGTCTCATTGTGATATGCCACTAGATGCCCGTGTTAAGGACTGCCCCAATAGCATAGTCAGAGGCATCTGTCTCAACCTCAAATGGTTGTTGCAAGTCCGGTAATGCGAGCACTGGTGTCGAGCAGAGGTGATCTTTCAACTCTATGAATGCCTTCTGTTGAGATTCAGACCAAAAGAGTTTTTCTTTCGCTCCTCCCTTGGTGACTTGTCTCAAGGGCCAAGTGATATGAGAAAATCCCAACAGGAACCTGCTGTAGAAGTTGGAAAGACCTAGAAAGCTGTGAAGCTTTGTTAGAGTGGTTGGAGATGGCCAATCCCAAATGAATTAGATCTTGGCTGGATCCACATGCACCCCTTGTTCATCGATAATGTATCCCAGATACTAAACCTGGGTTATGCCAAAAGTGCATTTCTCCAAATTGGCACATAACTTGTGTTTCCGTAGTGTTTGGAGAACCTGTTGGATGCGGTGGAGGTGCTCTTCCCAACTCTGGCTGAAGATCAGGATGTCATCCAATTATACCACTACAAATGAGTTGGTGAATGGTCGCAAGATTTCATCCATTAGCCTCATGAAGGTGTAGAAATTCCCACTGAAGATCAGCTGGTAATGAAATGTACTAAAGCAAAACACTTAATCTACTTCTACAAACAATTTAGTGGAAGCTTAATCAAACATGAGCAACATCAATAAGAACAAATATAACTAATTAGAAGGAGCCAATCACACATAACATAGAAGAATTCACCCAGGAAAAGCCTCGGCCTAAAACCCCAACTCTGTATTATCATACAAGTAGAAATATAGCCAGTATTACAAAAAGAATCAGCTCAAATGTTATCCTGCTCTCTCTGCAATACATCTGCTGCTCATAGACAGTCAAAGGCCTCTATCTAACCTCTGGTCTACCCTCCAAGCCTCCTATCTCTTTGTGTAATTTTGATTGGGCTCCAGTGTAGCCACTTGTGTGAATTAGCCTCTTCACACACTCACTAACCTCTGATCCAACTACGCAGTCCTAAAGGAGATAAATTATCATCATGGATGAGCTTCCTTTATAGGAAAAATATTCATCCAACTGATAGTACATCGTCCCTTCTTTGATCTCAACTGGTTCTCTGTCTGAACTGACATGCATGAGTTATTCATGAGAGAATCTTCAGTTATATGAAGTGCAGCAGTTATATGCAAGCATGCATTAACTAACTGAACTTACTTAATTTAAACAAACCATTTAAATCAATCTAACTAGACTTGAATTAGATAACTAAGCCAACTAATTACTACTCAAATTAGAACTCATCCTTATCTCTTTAACTGATGGATAAATTCCTTAATTAATGGATAAACTATTGCATGACCTCACATAGACTTCAAGTTTTATTTTCCTCAACTAATTAACTCAAGATGAATTAATTAATTAATTTACAAACTGTTGTTAATATCAAATTCGAATTTTACTTCCTAATTTTAGTCCAGGGACTGACTAAAATAGGAGTCCATCCTGAACTGTTAAAAATAGCAATTCTATTTTTAGCACTTCCATTTTTCATCCCTTGTTGCTCAATCCAGCATTGGTACCCAAACTGCTATTTATAGTAGTGCTATTTTTAGCATTTCTTGTTGCCATTTTCAACAGAAGGTTGCAGGAGCATTCGTCAATCCAAAAGGCATAACCAACCATTCAAAAAGGCCCTCCTTGGCTTTGAAGGAAGTCTTCCACACATCGAAGGGTTCGATTGGTACCTGGTGATATCCTGACTTCAAATCAATCTTGCTAAAATATTTTTCCCCCTTCAGTTGGTCCAGGAGGTCATCAATCTGTGGGATCGGGTACCTATTATGGATAGTGATCTTGTTTAGCACACGATAGTCAATACAGAGTCTCTAAGTCCCATCCTTCTTTTGTACCAACACGATCGGGCTCCCACAGGGTGATGAATTCGGATGGATGTGACCTTTCTACAGCAGCTCCTGAATCTGCGTCTTGATTTCGTCGTTCTCTAAAACGGAGCATGGATAGATTGGTGCATTGGGTAGCGGCACACCTGGGGTCAGATTGATGGAGTGTTTGACCTAACAATGTAGAGGAACCCTTGTGGGGGAGGTGAAGATGTCCTCGTACTCCTCCATGACCTTGTCCATTCATTGTTGTCGTGTGGAGGGGCCATCTCTAAAGGTCGTGGCCACTGTATTTTTCTTTCCTTGAGGGCATATCGTTAGGAAAACAAATTTCCCAGTTTTGGAAATGAGCTTACTGGATTGTTTTGCAGTAACCAAAGAGATGGTGATAGGAAGTGCTACCTCTGGTATCTTGTACAACTTATTTCCCAAAGTAACAATAACAGCATGGGGCCTTGATTCATACACAACATGTCGCTTCCACAAGTATGGTTGTCCTAATAATACATCACAAACTTCAATGAGAGGAATGTCACACAATACCTCATCCGTGAAGGGCTTGATGTTGTATGGAAGGAAACACTATTGGCTCACACGAAGATCCTGTCCTTGGTAAAGGCACTCAATGGTGTACAGTTGTGGATGTGCTGTGGTCGATAAGCCTAGCCACTTCATGACCTCTGTCGAAATGAGATACTTTTGGCTCCCTCTATCCACAATGAACTGTATCGAGGAGTCCTTTACATCTGGGAGTGGAAGAGACACTCCTCCTCGTCTGGATCTTTGGATTCCTCCTTCTAGATCTTCGAGGTGGCAATGGTGGCTTTAGGCTCCACATCAATAATCTGCTTCCCTTTGTCGTTCCCCTTTTGGGGTTTTGACTCAGAGTCGGAACATGCATCTGATTCTGAAACCTTTAGCTCGGCCACGAGTGACTGCTTGGCCTAACACTCACTTGTGTTGTGAGTGGAGCTCTTATGGAATTCACACCACTTTCCTGTGTCATTTTTCGGCTTCATGGTGCTATTCTTTGCTTGCATCTTTGGCGAGTTGTCTTGGGCCGCCCCTTCTTGGCTTTGTCCTTTGTTCTGCGGTTTGGGGCCACCTTTCCCTTGCTTTGGATTTGTAGATCCAAAGTCTCACTTCTTCTATTTAAAATTTTGCTCGACCTTGACGGAATATCGGTATGTCATACCGAGTGAGGAGATGTTTAGGAATTCTATTTCTTCCTGGATGTACTTATGCAGGCAACCGCGGTATTTGAGTACCAAATGCTACTTCGTATCCTTGATACCCAACTTTGTGCGAAGGGTATGGAAAATATTGGTAAACTCTAGCACGTCTTGGTCCCTTCCCTACTGCAGCGTGGTCCACTTTATGTATTGATCCTCATAGCTTCCAACATGGTAGTACTACTCCTTGATGGCATCTCGGAATGAATTCAAAGTGGGTGTGGCTGAAAATAGTGAGCCTGTACTTTCATCCTTCTACTCGCAGTAGGTTTCCCACCAGTACTTGACGTGGGGGGATGCTTTAAGAAGAGCGAAAATAATATTTTCCTGACTGGAAAAATCATGAACAGAAAAATAACCCTCTAGCATATTTAACCATTTATCGACGACATCTGCATCTATCTGACCCTCAAATATAGGGATTTCAAAATTAACTTATACCTTAAATAGTGTGGCATTTCCAAAGTAGCCGTTGGAAGCCGACGTGTCACCCTTGGGTAGTCACTGAAGGATCTAGGCAAAGTTGTCCGTCATCGTGTTCCTTTGTCACTCGAGGGCTTCTTCGAGCAATATTTTGATAGGATCTCCTGCCCCCTCATCTTTCTTTTCATCCGACATGGGAGGCCGTCGGGATTTGTGAGGCTGCTCTTGCAACAGTTCGACCAGTTTAAGCCCTAACTCCTTATATCCCGACCTCGTTGGGGACATGTAATGAAAAATAAAGAAAAAAATCAGACCACTCTGATACCATTGATCCGTATTTAAACAGGAACACAACAAATTATAGAGATAACCATAAACACAGAGATGCAATGGAAATAATACCTTGTTTCATTAACATAAAATATTGAAATATGCTTACAAACAGAAATAGAAATAAACCAGCTAGGGTCATGGTAGCTTATCTCTAAGAAGAGATGTGGTGGCCACATGCCTCTGAAATGCCTTACAATGAGGCTCAAAGGCCTTTTTATTATTGAACAATAAGATCAAACCCTAACCCGAGGAGATGTAACACCAAGAGTTTATGGGCCTCGTTGGGGTGAGTTGGACAGCCAACTTCCCAGGGTTACGAGTTGGTCATATTATCTCCGTTTGACACGCATGATAGCCTATTGGAAAGATCTCTCCGAGGACTATGATGAAAAACAAAATTTTAGACAACAAATCACTGGCGGTAGATTTCCAAAAAAACATCATTTACGACCTCAAAACTACTCCTAAAGTTTAGGACCCGAAAACTGCTAAAAATAGTAAACTATGCTACAATTAAGGAAACTGAAAAAAAATGAAAGAAGCAATGGTGGGGCCCCACGTGGAATTGGTGGGTGGCCACCAATATCCACCTGGATCACTATAAAAAAATGTACCCTAGGGGCAAGTGAAAGTAGTTTTGTCCTGGTTTTCAAGAGTAATATGTATATTCTTATAGCTAATAAATCCATCCAAGAAAGAAAATAGTTTCTTACTAGACAGAGCATCGAGGACCTGATCAATAAAGGGTAATGGAAAATGATATTTTTGAGTGGATTTATTCAACTCTCTCTAATCCATAGAGTCTCTCCACTTTCAATTTTTTTTGGGAACAATAGCAAGTGGAGATACCCATTGACTGTTAGAAATAGAAAATATGAAATTTGCATCTACGAATTTTCAAAGCTCCTCCTTGGCCATCTCTTTTAATGCTAGGTTCATTATTCATTGAGGTTGTCAGATAGGCCAGGATCCTTCCTTCAAATAAGTATGACGAGTATGCAAGGTAGGATGTAGAGACTTCGTGCCTTTATAATCCCATGTGAAAGCTTCTTTATTCCATCTGAGTAAGATCGCCAATTTCTCTCTTTATTTAGGGGATAAATTATGGTTGATATTTAAGGTTTTCCTAAGCTCAATATCCATTAGTACACCCATAAGGCTAGGTGTAATAGGTATTCCCCATGTAACATGATCATCAAGAGTTCTTTCTCCTTGGATTTGTCTATTATAGAACTCAACAACCATGATGTGGGTGGTGTAACAATACAAGGGTAATTGATAAAGTTGTTAATGACATCGCCTTCATTCCCATTTTTAAAATTCAGAGCCTTTCCTACGATGAGTATTGGATGTGATTAAAATTCTTCCAAGTCAAACATATGTCATGAAGGACTTTCAAATTTAGAACTTGGTTTAGCTAGAGGGTAAAGAACAAGGTCCTTGGTAGTGTGACCATTAGAACTAGTCATACAACTAGACCCACATCCAATAAATGAATCTACAGTAGCTATCCATAATCTACCCATAATTAGAGGATGTCCACCTAAAATTATTATGGGCTAAAGCACCATGAAATCTACTAGGTACTACCAGGAGTCTACTATAATAATGAAATCCTCCAATACTCTTTCCAGGAAAATTATAAACCTATATGTCAGTTCCAAAACAATAAGGTTTGGTCTCTGATTGGTAAGTTAAAGTATTTCTATAGTTTCACTTGTTATTATGTTAATTGATGCACCTAGATCAATCAAGGTATTTCGTAGAGATATTCAACTAATGTGAACACTTACAGATAGGTTCCTTGGATCGTCATATTTACTAGGTACATTATTTCTCAAAACCAATTCTGCTAATTTACCAATAACATGCACAGTAGGGGCATGTTGATGTTTCCTACCTATTTTTTTAACACACAACTCCTTAAGTGTTTTGGAATAAATCGGGACATCTCGTATTGCTTGGAGTAAATGGATCCAGACATGTAAGTTCTTTAACTCCTTTACAAAGTTAGTCTTAAATTAATGGGTATCTTTGATCCCTACTAATCATTCAGGGTAACAAGGGTGCAAAGAAGTCTCATTTATAGTAGTTTTTATAGGTATTGCAAAGGAGATAATATCTGTTGTTACAGTAGGGGTTTTTATAGTAATATTGACAGTACTGCCAACTATTATACTTTCATAAACTATTTTAGCACTAATACTAACATTAGTTGTTACAATATCTTGCTTTTCTAAAGATCCTTGAACCAAGTTTTGCTAACTTGATAGGTTTTCTACCTCATTTACTATTATGAAAGGGGAAACAGTGGGGGCCACCACTCTTCCCAATCGTAATCAATCTCATTTACATTCCTTGGGTGAAATATCGTAGATAGGGAGAACTAGAGTTTCAACTTGCTATATTGTGTTATTATTAGGTTTAAGGTTGGGTTTTATAGGTAGTGGAGAACACAATGTAGGACTGCTCATAGGTACATTACAAGGAAGCTTTAATTGTTGTTGTTGCATTGGAATTTATACAAGATTTTGGTTAAGGAAAGAAGGCCCTTGCCATGGCTTAAACCATGAAATCACGTGACACTTTGGCTAGGGCATAGGGTATTGAACAAAAGGACGGTTGAGAGGCTACCATTGTGTTATTGGATATTCCAATTGGTAGGGTATTTGTTGGTAATTATACATACTAGACCAGGAATTGAAAGAAGATAAGGGTTCTTACATAATACTTGATGGCCTATGTTTTCAAGGCTTTTTAATACCAATGAAATATGTTTGATCAGCATCCTCCCCTACTTTCTTGTAAATTACCTTAACTGTAGGTAATGAGGGGCATTGTTCTATAGAGAGGTTCCTCTCACATATAGTATAGTTGTTGAATGGGAATTCCCTCGAGGGGTGTCCCACATAAAGAGACAAAAATGGGTAGAGATTGCTCCACATCCATTTGGTTTTTCTTTCATCCAAATACATAAAACTAAGAGGACACTGAGCTCATGATATTAGTTTTCAAATTCTCCACCAAATTCCCAATCACAACCCTTATTGCTCCATAGTTAAATGACATTAGAATCCTACTACATGCATCATGTGTTAAGGTTTAATTTCTTATTTACCGTGTAAAAATTCTTCTGCAAAGTTGAAAAATCTCATCAAAAGGTTCCTTGAATATATCCCCTTTCCAAAAAAGGTATAGAATGTCAAGGAATTCATCCCTCATTCCTTTAATCATGATTGTTTTAAATATTTTATTTTCTAGATTGATATGATGAGATCTTTGTAAATTAAACTAAATACATTCAACATACTCTTATAAGATTTATTTAGGTGTGTATGCGATCCTAGATAATTCACCCTTTTGATCCGTAGAGTGACAATAATCCTTACATTTTACTAAAAATGTTTGCTTCATCTCATCTGAGCTAATATATGTCTTACCGATTCTCAAAATACATCTCAATGTTTCATTAAGGTAATTTTAAGGTCTAAAATGTCACTCCTAAGGAAATTATAAAATAATAGTGGAAATAATAAAATAAGATTAGATTACATCATCAAATCTTAGACAAAAAAGAGAAAAAACTACTTTTTCAACCTATATTTTCAACTTATCTCCCTATGGGTTTACTCAAATTTCGAGTGGGAACACGCATTGAATGCAGGATTTGATTACTCATCCAAGGAGTACCCATGTTTCATAATTTTGATGGACACTACTACACGTAAAATGAGAAATACATGAAAAATGTGATTGCAATTACGTTTTGTCATGTATTCGTCAATTTTCATGTAACATGGTCCAACGAAAGTATGCAACATCGATACTCTTTGGATGAGAAATTAAATTTTGCATCCAATGAGCACTCTATATTGAAATTTGAGTAAACATTAGGGAGATAAGTTTAAAATACGAGTTGAAAAGGTAGTTTTATTATTTTATTATTTTTTAATCTTTTTACTTTTTTACTCCAAAATGGTGAATCATCTGCCATGGTTGACATCATATTCCTAAATCCTATTGGTTCTTATAAATTTTATTTTGGTTGTACAATTTTCATAGGATGCCCATTTTAGACCTCATAATTCCTCTAATGCTCCCTTTTATGTAACTGACAACAATTTTAGTTTTTGTTCATCGGTAATATAGTTATAACCTCTATGCAGGAAATCAAATTTAAAAAGAAATGTATCTAGAAATTCTATGATCATGCCTTGAAAAGTAGGGAGTTTAGAAAAAGGAATTTTTTTCGTTCGAGCCAGTCCTTGAAGATTCCCAATAGGGAAATAAAAACTAGTGGCTTAGCTTCCTTCCATTTGATTTTGTCATAGATTTTAAGCAGCTATCACAAGTGGCTTCCCTAGTGAAGGACATCACCCTCTTTCTGGTGATGGGGGTTGCTGAAGATATTATGGTTGTTTAGGATTCTCAAGGCTCTGTTAAGGTTACTAAAATGGTTCACGTGATCTTAATGAATTTTTAAACCCTCTATAATATTAGGTTATTTCATTGCACTGCCAAAGTCCAAGGTATGTTGATCAAATAATCGCTCTTCAAAGTTTAATTCTAAATCAAGTTCATTTATGTCCCCATATACTTTTTTCAAATCTTGATTCTCACCCTCTCCTGATACAAAGGAGTCTACAACTATGGGAATGGTTTATAAAATTTAAGGTTCACCAAGCTCAATGTCTCTAATATGTGCACCCAACATAGATTTCTTTGGGGATGTTGACTTACGTGAAGCAACCTTCCATGATTCCTTCTTCTTAGTCACATTTACCCAAGCATAATATTTTGCCTCAGCCTTTCAAATTATCTCCTATATTAAAGTTACTCTTCCCAAGTCTTGTTTCTTCTTCTTCCTACCTTGTCCTCTTCCACCTGCACAGTTACCTTTTTGGGGGAACCGTACTTTTCTTCTTCACTAATCTTGTAATGAAATATTATGCCTCCTATTTCTTAAAAAGTTTGGATAACATTGGTATGTTGAAGTGGTGTGCAGGTTCTTACCTCTCATCTTACCACTTGAATACCTTAAAATCAAGAGCACATCTCCCCACTTTAATCAGTGCATGAAAAATAAACTAGTCATACATATGAACCTCTAATAGTTGGGGCCTCGTAACAACACCAAAATGTTGGGTGGAAGAGTTGTTATTTTAGTTCTAAGCAATGGATCTAAGTATTACATTAATTGTTAATTTGTGTAGGTTTTATTATTTCAAGGTTATCATGCAAAGTATACGCAAGAACAAACGATTATTAGTTCTAATGAATCTCAAACTCAATCATTTTAATAACACTCTTAGAAATCCAACACTTTGGCTATTACACCGTCAAATTTGTCCCACACTTTCAAGAAATAAAAACATGATGCAAAATAACATCACTCTATCACAATCACTCTTATTTAGAAATAAATATCACTCCTCGAAATCGTTCACTTAACAAATGTTGAAACACACATTCAAATGAAATAAACACACCATCAAATGGTAATAGGAATTAAATAACTATCACACTAACAAAAGAACTGATTGAGGACCTATGCTATTTTTTTATGGTTCCGGACCCTCCAACATGTTAGGGGATCTCCCTGGTAAGAATTCCCAACTAGACCTCAGACCGTTTAATGAAGGAGTCCTAGAAATGGGTCATAGGGTATCACCTTGACCACAGTTGCTCACAAAGGCAAGTAAGATGTCCCTATTGGTAGCAAGGGTGTGACATGTGCAGCAAGCCAAGGAAGGTGCATGAATGGTTCTAATACATTGAAAGGCAGGTGAGTGCGCCCCTTTGAAACCTATGTAAGCATGAGGCTTGGAAGGGAACACCGGAGAAAAGATGCATCACAAACTAGAAAGCCAGTAAGCTAAGAATCCAAAGTGATGGTTAAACCAATAATACATTTCAGTAAGATTGATACATACATATACAAAAAGAGTCTATACATACATGCATAAGCAGATACATATATCATTAGAGTAAACAATTTATCTGCGATACAATAACAACATATGAATGAAACATGTTGGCTCTATTATATTAAGAAGTGAAAGTACCAATCATAAAATACAACCATGACCAACCACTAGTCCCGGTAGTAGAATGTTATAGTCACTACCACTTGCTCCTCCAAAGAGATGTACTAGCTCTACACTATGGAGAAGCCAAGGCTTATTACAATACTCTCCAAGCATTCTCTAAGATAATCCTATCGGAAGCTTGGCTAACCAAAAGCCCTTACAATGAGTTATGTGGCTCTATAAATAGAAAAGGGTGGGGTGACCCTTGAGATTCTCCTTTGTGACTGTTCACCTACCCTCATGACTCTTCCACAACTCTATCACTGTTACATTCAACTATCAACACTTGAACTTCCACTTGAGAAGATGTTACATACAATCTGCACATGTACCCATGTGAGACAAAATAGGCTTGAGCAAGCCATGCAAGACATCACTAGTACTCAGAAAATATTGGGATGACCAACTCTTCAACATCCTTGTGATGATCAATGGTGGCAAACTGATGCCAAGCTTGGCTGTCCATGATGGTGTTCGTGCACTCAATAGTGGCATCCTGCTAAAAGTAAACTCTTGCCTCCATTGCATCTAGGTACATTGATATGGCTCCTCTGTCCAACTTGTCTGTTAACATGTGCGTCATCGTCTTAAGTGCAGCTGGACTAGCAACACACTGATGCATAGTGTCTGTGCTGATCTCCAAGTGTGTGTTGGTGACCATGCACATCAACTTGTCGAAATACATGTTCAACTCCAGTCAGACATGCTTCTTATCTTCAGCTCGGTGAGTCTACCAATGGTTGGGATCACATTCATGTGCACAGTGACATCCATGCTCCTAAATAACCTTGCATGCGATTGACAACACTGCTTACCCTATCTACTCAATGCCAGCTGCCCGATGGGTCCATAACCTATATGGGTGTAGTTTCATTAGTCTACGCATGTTGCGCCTTTTGTTGTGCCTGTTACCGCTACAACTCTTTCTGTTGTTTGTGCAACTCCTATTCTTCCTTCAGTTACCGCTTCAACACCTATAACTCCTTCTCTATTTCTCTCTCTGCCTTTGCGTGATCCTATTGTCACGTTGTTACTTAGCCTCAGTGTCCAAAGCTACTTTCATCACAAGTGGATCTACTTGAACTTGCAACTTTTCTTTGCCTTTGCGCTTCAACAACCTTCCTCTTGCATTTGTCGCACACAGTTCTACTACCTTTTATTGTTATTTATGGTGCTACTCGTTGTGGTCCTACTGCCATTTCATCATGATATCCTTGTCTATGAACAAGTTGATGTCTTCATAGATAGGAAGGTTCATAGACAATTGATCGACTGCATCCCCAGTTGCACTCTCAATAGTGTCTTTGACTCTTCTCTCCTGAAAGACAATGTACCTGTGCTATTGAGAGGTAGAAAAACACCTATGATACTTAGAGACATAGCAACACTCATCAAAAGAAATTTGTCAGTTGAAAACCAAAACAACTTGGAGGACCGAAATGCAACATGCATTTGTGATTGTCTATGAAGATTGCACAATTTTCATTAGGAGGCTGGGAGACTAACTACCCAAACTGCACACAAGGCAATCCGGACTATCAGGAGGTTGGTTGGGTGCTGAATTGTGTAATGCGCAATTTCATCTAGCAAGTGATGCAGGCCCAGGGACTGCATTACGCAATTTTCTCGGCCAGCAGACACTGCCTCTCAGAATTGCACAGAGAAAGAATGGAGGGCACTTTTTGGCTAGATTTTCACATTATTTGGGAGGAAGGCAGAGCCTTCCCTCTCAGAATTGTGCTATGTTTTCTTGGTAAGGCAGAGTCTGGGCCAAGGTTTCCAGACCCATCGACGAGCAATTGAAATCATATGAAGATGTGAATCCATGGTGATACTGAGTGTTAGTAGGAGTGAATGATCATGCATGCAAACAATGAATGCAAGATTCAGAAAATGGAAAAACATGCCTGTGTATGAAACGAGTCGTTGAATCGACGACCGTTCATGCAAAACCGTGTCATGAATGCGACAATAGTGAGATGCAAATGAAAACTGAAAGGATGCTTATACAAGCTAACATAAATCGAAACGACATCAAGCACTCATTTAAATTAAGAAGACAACCCTTAGACAAAGAGTAACAAAAAAAGCGACAAAAACACAGTGCAAGACATAAGAAGTAGACTTACCCTGTAACAACTAAGGTGAAAGTGCCGAAGACTCAGGATTTGATGTGGGTTCGTAGAGTTGCAAGATCAATGTGAGGAATGAGATATGCATTACAATTCATAAGGTTTGATAAGATCGAGGTTTTGACACACATGCCACAAATCTAAGAAAGAATGCCACTTGGCGAGAGGTTTCTAAAATGATATTTGCATGTAACCTATAGCTGTTAAAAATATATTCCTGGACCTAGGGATGGATTTTTCATGCTACCTCTTTCTATTTCGGGAAAAGCAGTCCATGCACACAAATCAGTTTTGCTCGGTCCTGGAGGGAACCAGTTAACCTGAAGGTACATGCATTGGTCTTCGAGCCTGGGATGGAAATTTGCGCAGTTTATGGGCTAAGATGGGTTGGATGTCCCTGAGGGATTACATAATTCTGGGGTCAATAGGTGACTATCTCCCAAAATTGTTTAATTTCTAGGCTGAGTTGCAGTACCGGGACAAATTGAGCAGTTTTCCCAAGGAAGCTTGTCTGACTGTTCTGTGCAATTTTGGACCTCAGCAAGCTACCCAACATTTTTGCGCAATTTTTGGGCTGAGCAGAGCTAGTCGCCTATCAAGAATTGTGAAATTTCTTGGCTGAGTAGGTCACTGCCTCCTAGAATTGCACAATTTTTTAGCTAAGGCCCGGTGCTGGGTTAGATTACGCAGTTTTCTGAAGGAGGAATTCCTGACTGTTCTGTGCAATTCTGGAGCCCAGCAGGTTGTCGAACTGATTTGTTAAATTTATGGAGGGAAGGCCAGTTCCCCTTTAGAATTTCAAAATTTTCTCACGGAGTCTCTTTGCCAATGAATACTCTAAGTCTGGAATGTCGGCCTGCAGGAGGAAGACAAACAAGCTAACATGCGTAGGCCGGAAAACCACTTAAAATTAGCTGAGGCCTAAGTACTTGACAGTGCAAGACATGGTGCTAAGGATGGTTGGTAGGGAGGTTCCAAGACAAAGCTAAGGAAAAATTTTGTAGGGTGGTTGTAGCCGCTACAACTTACATATGCACCTCTAGTAGTTGGGGCCTTGTAACAACACCAAAATGTTGGGTGGAGGTGTTGTTATTTTAATTTAGAGCAATGGATCTAACTCTTACATTAATTGTTAATTTGCATAGATTTTATTATTTCAAGGTTATCATGCAAAGTATACGCAAGAACAAATAATTATTAGTGCTAATGAATCTCAAACTCAAACATTTTAATAACACTCTTAGAAATCAAACAGTTTGGCTATTACACCGTCAAATCTGGCCCACACTTTTAAGAAATAAAAACATGATGTAGAATAACATCTCTCTGTCACAATCACTCTTGTTTAGAAATAACTAACACTGCTAGAAACCGTTCACTTAACAAATGTTTAAACACACATTCAAATGAAATAAATACACATCAAATGGTAACATGAATTAAATAACTATCACACTGACAAAGGGACCAGTTGAGGACCTATGCTATTATACAATATAAATGTTAGAATTCTGTAAAATGAAATCATGAACAAGATTAACCGTAACAATGAAAATAACAAAAATTATACATTCATCATATCTGAGAGGAAATAAAAAGAAATAGCTACAGTACTATCATAAGAAGTGATGTCATCCAAGTGGATATTGGTGTCCACCTACCTATTCTACCTAGACCCCCCAATCAGTTTCATATGTTTCCTTGTTCATTTCAACATTTACTATTTTTAGCAGTTTTTCAAGTCCTGAACTTCTGGAGGAGTTTTGACATCCTAAATGGATTTTTTTTTTTGTGGTAGGCCTATATCTATAGGCAAGGGCCTATGGTGAAACCTATAGTACTCAGAAAGACCTTTCCGACAAGGTATCGTACGCACCAAACGGAGATAATATGACCAAGTTACGACCCTGGGAAGTTGGCTACCCAACTAACCACAACAAGGCCCACAAACTCTTAGTGTTACGTCTCCTAGGGTTAGGGTTGTGGTTGCTTAGGGTTTTATCATGTTTTCCAATAATGGATAGGCCCTTGAGCCTCATTGTAACATAGTTGAGAGGCATGTAGCTACCACATCTCTTCTTTGAGATAAGCTACCATCGCCCGAGCTATCTTATTTCCATTCTGTTTGCAAGCATAGTTCAATATTTTTCTATAATGAAATGGAGTGTTTTTATGCTTCATCTCTGTGTTTATGATTATATATGAAAGTTACTGCATTCTTGTTTAAGTTCAAATTAGTGGTATAAAAGCGATCTGCTCTTTCTCTATTTTTCTTTGCATGTCCCCAACAAGGTGAGGGTATAAGGAGTTAGGGCTTGATCTAGTTGAACCATTGGAAAATTAGCTTCGCAAAACCATATGACCTCCCATGGAAAAAGAAATAAAGACGAGGGGGCAGGAAATCCTTTCAAAATGTTGCTCAAGTAAGTCATCGAGCAACAGAGGGATGCGATGATGGATAACTTTGCCCATCTCCTTCAACAACTACCCACAGGTGATGCATCTTCATCAAACAACCACTCTGCAGGTGCCACTCCTTTTAAGGTACAAGTTAACTTTGATACTCCCATATTCAAAGGCCTAATAGATGTAGATGCCATAGATAAATGGTTAAATCTATTGGAAGGATATTTTTTAGTTCATGACCTTTCCAATCAAGAAAAGATCAACTTTGCACTTCTCAAAACCGCCCAACATGCCAAGGATTGGTGGGAAACCTACTGTGAACAAAAGGACAAGAGTGAACCCTCACTGTTTTCAACTGTACCCACTTGGAATTCTTTTTGAGATGCCATCAAGGAACAATATTACCTTGTCGGGAGCTATGAAGACATATACATAAAGTGGACCATGATATGGTAGGGAAGGGACCAAGATGTGCGCGAGTTCACAAATATTTTCCATACCCTTTGCACAAAGCTGGGTATCAGTGATACTGAGAAAAATTTGGTGCTCAAGTACCATGACTATCTACAAAAGTAAATCTAGGACAAGATGGAGTTCCTAGATATTTCCTCACTCATCACAGCTATCGGTACACTGCCAAGGTTGAGAAGAAGTTTAAACATAAGAAATGGGACTTTGGATCTGCAAATCTAAAGCAAGGAAAAGGAAAACCCAAACCATAAAACAAAGGACCAAACCAAGGCAGCGCTGCCCAACACAGCCCACCAAAGCTGCAAGCAAAGAACAACACCATGAAGACGAAGAAGGACACAAGAAAATGGTGTGAGTTCGTAAAGAGCTCCACTCACAATATAAGTGAATGTCTGGCCAAGCAGTCACTGGTAGTCGAGGTGAAGGATTTCGAATTAGACACAAGTTCTGACTTTGAATCAGAACCTGATAAGGAAACTGACAAAGGGAAGTAGATCATTGATGTAGAGGCTAGTGCCACCGTGGCCACAACTAAGATCTAGAAGATTGATCCTGAAGATCCATAAGAGGGGGAATGCTCTGCTGCAGTTCATTATCGATAGCGGGAGCAAAAGGAACCTAATTTTAGAAGAGGTAATGAAGCAACTAGGCCTAAATACTATAGCACATCCATAGGCATACACCATTGGGTGTCTTCACCAAGGATGAGACCTTCATGTCAGCCAGTAGTGTCACCTTCTCTACAACATCAAGCCCTTCACAGAAGAGCTATTTTGTGACGTTGCTCCTCTTGAAGTTTGTGATGTATTATTAGGAAAACAATACTTATGCAAGCAACATGTTTTATATGAGTCTAGACCTTGCTCTTTGATTATTACTTTGGCTAATAAGTTGTACAAGATACCGGAGGTAGCCCCGCCTACTGCCATCTCTTTGATCACTATAAAGAAATGCAGTAAGACCATTTCCTAGATTGGAAAATTTGTTGTCCTTATGGTTTTCCCCTATGGCAAGAAGAATGTTGTGGCCACGGATTCTAGGCAGGGCTCCTCTACACAACAATAACATATGGACAAGGTCGTGGATGAGTACAACAATAGTTTCACCTCACCCACAAGGGTACCTCTACATTATCAGGTTAAGCACTCCATCGATATGACCCTGGGCACACCGTTGTCCAATGGACATCTATCGATGCTCTATTGTGGAGAACGATGAGATCAAGAGGCAGATTCAGGAACTATTGTAGAAAGGGAACATCAGGCCAAGCTCATCACCTTGTGGGAGTGCGATTGTATTGGTACAGAGGAAAGATGGGACCAGGAGGCTCTGTATTGACTATCGGGCACTGAAAAAGATTACTCTATGGAATAGGTACCCAATCTTGCGTGTTAATGACCTTCTGGAATGGCTCAAAGGGGCCAAATATTTTAGCAAGATTTACTTGAATTCAGGTTATCACCAAGTGCCTATCGAACCCTTCGATGTTTGGAAGACTGCCTTCAAATCTAAGGAGGGCTTTTTCGAATGGTTGGTCATGTCGTTCGGATTGATGAATACCCATAAAACCTTCATGATACTGATGGACAACATCTTGTGACCCTTCACAAATGCATTCATGGTGGCGTATTTAGATGACATCTTGATCTTCAGCCAGGGTTCAGAAGAGCACCTCCATCATATTCGATAGGTCCTTAAAACCCTACGACAACAAAATCTATGTACTAAATTGGATAAATGCAAAAGCTATGTACTAAATTGGAGAAATGCACCTTTGGCCTAACCTAGGTTCAATATCTGGGATACATCATTGATGAGTAGGGTGTACATGTGGACCCTTCAAAGATACAATTCATTCGAGATTAGCTAGCCCCAACCACTCTAATAGGTCTCTGCAGCTTTTTGGGTCTTGGAAATTTCTACTATAGGTTCGTGTTGGGGTTCTCTCATATCACTTGAACTTTAAGTCAAGTCACAAAGTGTAGAGTGAAAGAAAAGTTTTTTTGGTCGGAAACTGAAAAAAGACGTTCTGCGAGTTGAAGAATCGCCTTTATTATGCACCAGTGCTCACATTACCAGACCTACAATAACCATTTGAGAATGAGACAAATGTCTCTGACTATGCTATTGGTGCAATTCTTACTCAGCATGGGCATCTAGTGGCTTACCATAGTGAGACAGTTTTAGACATAGTATTAAAGTACCACACTTATGACAAAGAAATGTATTCCATTATGTAGGTATGTCGTCAATGGAAGCCTTACATTATGGGGAAGGAAACATTCATCCACAGAGACCACCAACCTCTACAGTTCATATAGGCACAAGGGAAGTTGCAAAATGACCGCCATAAAAAATGGTCCACCTATCTGCAACAGTTCCATTTGAACATTAAGTATAACAAGGGAAACACCAATAACATTGTTGATTGCCTCAGCCAACCACTGGTCATGGTGCTAATAGCTATGCTCGACACCTGTGGGCATAAGACATCGGGGTGGTTGCATCTTTACAAGACCAATTCAAAATTTGGCAGCATATACCAGACACTCCTAAAAGGGAAGAAGGTTCCAAATTTTCACCTTCAAGATGCACTGTTATGCGACTTGGGACACATAAGTTTTCCTTCAAGTTAGCATGCCAAGATTATTTAGGAGGTGCACTACAATTGAACTGCTAGACAATTTGGATTAAAGAAAACAGTGACAATATTGCAGAAGTACTTTTGTTGGCTGAAACTTTGTCAGAATGTTGGGAAGTACATTAGATTTTGCACTTCCTGTGCCATTGCCAAACCAACCATCAAGAACCAAGGCTTTTATACTCCTACACCTACTCCTATTCGGTCTTGTGAATCTGTCTCCATGGATTACATGTCAGGTCTTCCTTTTACTAAACATAAAAACAATTGTGTTTTTGTGGTCATCAACAAATTCTCTAAGATGGCCATCATGGCGGCCTATAAGAAGAGTATCACAATAGAGGCTACTAATAAGCTCTTATTTGAGTGAGTGTGGGTAGATTTTGGGATCCCACAGTTCATTGTCTCAGATTGGGACAACAGATTCCTAAGTTCATTTTCGTCAAGTCTCTGGTCAATGTTGGATACAAAACTTACTAAGTCCATGGGTTTCCATCCCCAAACTAATGACAAAACAAAGGTTGTCAACAGGATGATCATACACATTCTGCTCATGTACAGCTTGAGGCATCCAAGCACATGGGATGAAAGTCTCCCCTATGTCAAACACAACTACAATAGAGCACTCCACACCTCAAAAATCCACTGCCCCTTTCACGTAGGGCTAGAATTTCAGCCATTATGCCCCATTAATGTGTCAATACCATTTGTAGCCACTCAAGTAGATTTAGCTCACATTCAGTTTGAAGCTGAAAGGGATAAAAACTTTGTTGAGTGCATTCAACACATTTTCCAACAGGTCCATGATATATTGGATAGAACCAATGCTAAGTACAAGCAACACCATGATTATCATCAAGTGTCACACAAGTTCCAGGTCGATGACAAAGTTTGGCTACATTTGTAGAAGGAGTGCCTTTTTGAACCCCATTGTAACCTTCACTTACTCCAATATGGGCCATACATCATCACCAAGGTCATTGATGACAATGCATTCAAGCTCATAATCCCACCATTCCTTGGTATTCACCAAGTGTTCAATGTAGATTGCCTTCGGCCATACTTTCCACCATTGTTGGACACATCTAACATTGTAGAACAACTCACACCAACATAGCTCAACCTAGACTACATGGAACATGCCACAACTAGTCAAATCATGGACACACATATCAAGAACACTTGCCAACAGAGGATACAGTCATATCGAGTTGTCAAAGCAAGCCAACTCCTACACCAGGGCAAGTGGTTCACGAGGGCAAGGTTCAATAGAGATTTCCTCACCCCATGGAGGCTCTACATGCAATGGAAACCATTGATTCCTAAGGGGGGAGGAATTACCTAGGTGGATATTGGTGGCCACTCATCTATTCCACCTAGACCCCCTAATCATTTTCATGTGTGTTCCTTTTTCACTTCACCATTTACTATTTGTAGTGGATTTTCGGGTCCTGAACTTCTTGAGCATTTTTGACACCCTAAACGGCATTTTTTTGGGTCTGTGGCAGGCCCATTTCCATATGTAAGGGACTATGGTTAAACCTGTAGTACTCAACATGACCTTTCCAACAAGGTATCGTACATGCCAAACGGAGATAATATGACAAAGTTACAACCCGAGGATGTTGGCTACCCAACTAACCCAAACAGGGCCCACAAACTCTTGGTGTTACATCTCCTGGGGTTAGGTTTTTGGTTGCTTATGGTTTTCTCATGTTTTCTAACAATAAATAGGCCTTTTAGCCTCATTGTAACATAGTTGACAGGCATGTAGCCAACACATCTCTTCTCAGAGATAAGCTACGAACGCTTGAGCTATCTTATTTCCATTTTGTTTGTAAGCATAGTTCAATATTTTTCTATTAATTAAATGAAGTGTTTTTTTTCTACATATTTATGTTTATGATAATATCTATAATTTTTTATGCTCCTGTTTACGTTCATATCATGATCCCTATTAAGAAGGGGGGTCCTTCCTTCCTAGCAGAAGCCAAAATACTACACAACACAAAAGCTAGTCAACATAACGGTACGACACCATGAATGGTTGGTATTTTCATTAACGAAACATACAAGATTACAATGCGAGTGCTCTCCCCCTATCCCTTATTCTCTATATGTCTCTATGTCTATCTATCTCGAGCGACCAAAGAGCACACCTCTTTATAATTTCATATTACAATGATAAGATCATCATGAGAATATCTCGATTCTCATCTAATCTAGATCAAGAATACATATTAACAATTTGATAACAATTTTCAAGGTTGGGAAGAAGTTGTAACAACTTTTCCAAATTACAATAATCTATCTATGGAAAATCCTAACTAGTTTAGCTACACTCTCCACAAACATTTCCTTTGGTGGTTGAACTCACTTTGACCAAATACTTTTCCAAGTCGGTCTGATTAAAGGAGATCATCATATACAAAATATGTCTCGCATGTAAAAACAACATTCAGTGGGCCTGTGTTTTGTCCTTGGTAATGAAAAATTGGAAAGTGTAATCCTGCAACAACATCTCAACAAATCACATACCTTGTAACAACCCAATTGTCAGTTTTATGATAAGAATAAAGTAAAGTGGTAGTTCTCCTACTAGATTACAAGTAGAATTAGATCATAAGGATGATATATAAGAGGATACATACTTAGGTTGATAATGGTTGTTATAGTGATAAAGTATGGCCTTATGAGTGAAAAAGTGTAAAGAAAAGATAGGAAAATGGATGCAAAAAGATGCCAATTACATGTCCCAACACTTGGTTTCTTGAATTAGTGGCCACGAGATTCTTCCTCTTATTATATTGTTTTTTTTTTTTATTCTATGGAAAATTTATATGCAACGTCAACACTTCTCATCTATATAAGCATCAATGTTATAGTGGTTGTAGTGGTTACTACGATCATTGCACTAGTGTGTTTTGGTTGTTGTCTTTTTATCTTTCCCCATTCCCACTTCTTCTTCCTCTCCTTAGAAGTTTCTTGGTGCTCCTTTGGCTTCGATCCATTCATTTACCCTTTCTTTTGGCCTATGTTATCCAAGTACTTTGACTATACACACTTCACATCTACTAATTTGGGATTTAAAAGAGTCACTTTCTTTCGTAGGTGTCTATGTAGACCCCCATATACTTGAGGAAGACATTTGGGTTATTTGAGGAGTTACCCAACACCATGGCCATGTTTCTAAATTTTCTGGTGTACTCTTGTACACTTTGCACTTGATTTTACTTGAAGTAGTTCCACTAAATCCAATTGTCATCTACATACCCAGTAGGGTAAAATTATGAGATTATGGGGTTTTTAAAGTACTCCAACTTATTCATTGGAGTATATTCCTCCAACCCCAAGGTCTTCATGTGACTTCTCCACTAGGTTAGGGCATGGTCGCCTAATTCTAGCTATGAAAATGAAATATTTTGTTGTTCCTCTATATGATGAACATTGAAATAAAATTCTAATTTCTACAACAAATTATTTAACTTTAGAGTGTCAATCTTACCTTGATATGATTTTATGTCAAATTTTGCTTCAATTTTGAACATGGACCATGAATGGTTCATGTCGCTTAAATTGGCTTGATATTTTTAAGTTTTTCTCTTAGGATCCTTCTCTATTTCTTCTTAATCCCTTAATATCCCCTATTCTCTGAATAGCCCAAGCTTATTAGTTAAGGATGCATGAGGGGGCTCACATTACGATATATATCTTCAACTTCTACTTCCAACTGTGAAAACATATCCTCTGTAGGATCACAAGAGTAATTTCAAACCTGTGGATATATTTCATGGCATGGATATACTATCATCAAGTGACACCTAATCAAGATATTTAAAATTTTGTTGATTCGTATTAAGCATAAAAAGCCATTATTAAATAGGACTCTATAACATACATGAGGTGTAAGCATTGTCTAATATTTCTATGATTATTTTCGAATTAATATATCCTTTTGCACATTTTGAAAGTGGTGTATACAAAATATTCAAAGAAAAATTCAAGGCAGGTTGTTTATGGAACTTCCCGTGGGTTGCAAAGTGACTGTTCATGACACAAATTCTCAAGAATATTCAAATGTGTTATGTTTATTTCTAGCTAACTTTTATTGCCAATTGTAAATAATTCAAAATGATCCAAAGAGGGTTATCATGTTTCACATTTCATTTTACCTATGAGCTCTATGAGATTGTATGTATATTTTCTAATCAGGGGGTTGAGCTTGACTTGTTAAAATTAAATTACAATAGGTTATTATATAGTCTAAGTGGATAATGGGGATAATGAATAGAAATAATTGTCCATATTTTAGTTATATACTTGTAATCACAAAATGCGATTTGGAATATGTTTCACTTAACATTAACATTATTTATTTGTAGGTCTTTTATATGGTTAGATTCACTGTTCCATGAAGAATATGGTAAACATGCAAAATATTTTTTCTTAATATTGTAATCATTATAGAAGAGGATTTGATGTTTCATATCAGACATAAATGGAAATTTATCTAGGTTTATATTTGTGACCACCCACCTATTCCTCTAGCTCACAACACAATTTTCTTACTTTGTTAGTTTTCTATTTTTGGTAGTTTTCACATCTTGAACTTTCAGAGCTCTTTTGATGCCCTAAACATTTTTTTTGGAAAATGGTTTGATGATAGTCATGTGATGTTTGAAATTTATAAGTCATACTCCTTGGATAGACCTTTCCAATTGACTATCGTGCACACTAATCAAAGATCATATGCCAAAGTTATGACCCCAAGAAGTTGTCTTCCAACTTACCTCATTAAGGTCCATAATCCTTTGGCGCTTCATATTGTAGGGTTATGGTTTTGGATGTTAAGGGTTTATCATTGTTTCTTCATGATAAAGAGGTCTCATTGCCTCATTGTGACAAAGTTTAGGAAGGCAGGTAGTTGTCACATCTCTTCTCATAGATAAGTTACCATTATTCAAGCTAGTTTTCTTTTATTCTTCATGTAAACCATTTTGGCATTTTTCATTTATTAATTGAATAAAATTTTCATTTTAAGTTCGTTTTTGGATTTTATTTTGTATTTCATTTTGTTCCCTTTATAAATTTGGATAAAAACACCAACTACCCACATTTGTTCGTGCACATATATTTCTTCCCAAAAAACTATCAAAAGAAGGTATTCTAAATTGGTAGCAACATTTGGATGAAAATATGGATTATGAAGATACTGGTACAATATTTTACATTATTACTATGTCTTTTACAAGTTATTAAAATTATATCACAATATGATATTTATAATCCTTTTTAATACATGCTATATGGAGGGATTGGATTACAATCCAAGACTATATATTTATAAAATTAAATATTGACACCAACATATGCCTAATTTGAGAGATTTGATAGTGGATACATGAGAAAACCTATTTGTATTTACAAACCAAAACATTTACATTCACACACACACATACACACATAAACCAATATATAATTTACAACTTTATTTTATATAAGTTAGGTAATATATTTTATATAGGTTAGGTATTATATTTGAATAGCATTGTTGTTAATAATTAAAGCGATTTTGCAACATCTCAGCTTTAATGTCCAACATAGAATAACATATTTGTATATTTGATAAATTGTTGATGTTTATGCGATGCAAATGTAAACATTTTTCATTAAAATAAATAAAATGAAATACATTATCAAATTGAGAACCACATGAATGAAGCCAAAATTGCATTTTATTCTAGAGGAGAGGGGAAAGGGGGTTCTAAGGGGATATCCAACCTAGATAGAATCCCATGTCATTTTCCATAAATCTTTGTTGAATTAACAAGCCCAATCATTAGATGCATGTGTGAGGGTGGTGGAAGAGTCATCTCATCTAGTTATTAAACTATGATGCAAAATATTATTATGTAAGAGGTAAATGTGATATCCATGTCACTTATGATAACACAAGCTCAATATAATCATCTTTGAGAACAATGAGAGAAATGAAGTAGGAGAGGAGAAGGAAAATGAATTTGAAGTGGAATAACAAAAAACTTTTACAAAAAACTTTTGTAATTGCAGAAAGTGAATAAAATATATATTCAGTGATAGGAAAAACTAGATATACATAAAGGAGATTGGATACATCTTCTTCAAACTTGAATTTATGTGGAGAATGAGGATTTTATGTTTATCAATGATTTGTATTCAGAAATTATTCAAGGAGCATGTGTTATGGTGGTTGCACGAACTCTTCTTGCAACTAGTTTCCTAAAGTCTATAGCTGAAATATTCTTGGTAGGTCTATAGTACATGCCTAAATGGGATGGAGATTGTATAAGGGACAATATTGGAGGAAATCAAATCTTATCCCTTGGGTTGTGTAGAGTAATGACACAAAGAAGTAGGTGGTTGGATACGTTTTGAGTCATGTCATTGTATTTTTTTCGATATTGGATTATATATTTCAATTCTAATTACTTGCAAGAGTTTCTATGTCCTTATGGACTAGGTAACTTGTGATGAGATAATTGCGCAATAGATATTACAATTCGGTGGAACATCTAACTTCTACAACATTTTGTATAAATATTTTTGAAGATAACTTTATGATCAATACCTTTATTTATAGTGTAATGGAATGCTTGAATGTTATGTTTATTTCATGATATGTCTATTTAAAAAATGGTGTACATGTTAGAATGAGTTGTACTCACGAATTTTAAAATTGTATTAGTTTGCACAAACATATATGTGAAGTGTTGTACAAAATTTTATTTTTAAACTAGAATTAAAGTTATTTGAGCGGTAACATGGCATAGACATTCTTTTTTGAATTATAAGTAATAATGAATATATTAATGTTAAATGTTACCATGTAATATAGTTTTAAAATCATAACTAACCTAGAATTCAAATTTATGTTTAATATCCTCTGGTTTGTGAGCTAAGAGACTTTTGTCCACTTAATAAGTTGAATACCAATATCTACCACCAAGAAAACAAAAAAGTTCTTTACACTGGATATAAATATATAATATTTTTATAAATAGAAAAATCTTAACCACCGAAATGTACATAAAAATTATAATTATTCGAGAAGATTTTATATGGAATGTCTGTATTATACCACTTGTATTTAACCTTCAAAATTATCTAGATATTCCATGCATATTACCCATAGTTAATATACAACTTCGTCGTCTCTCAAGATTAGGAATAATGTTTCAAACAACAATCACGAAATTGTCAAATAGGCCACGAGTAAGGCTTAAAAAACGAAGGGAGTCATATTCCGGCAGTCGTGTAGTGGTTTACGTTGTTCACGCTATTAATGATCGGATTAAAACGCAGAGGGATACGATAAAATAATAAATTTGTTGAAACTTTCATTAAATACCAATTTTATTAATATTGAGAATCAATATCAATATCAATATTAGCATTAATATTAATATTAATATTTAATAATAGTGACGTGTAAGAAGCAACATACAATTTGGATGACTTTCTAAATTTGCTTTGATATTGGATAGTGCTCCAATACTAAAAATAATGTTGAGTTACTCCATATAAATATCAATATGTTAAATATATCACCCAAAAAAATAATTACCGAAAAAATACTTTCTCTATTTAATGAATGATGGTTGCGTTTGAGTGGTAGTGCTCCAATACTAAAAGTAATGTTGAGTTACTCCATATAAATATCAATATGTTAAATATATCACCCAAAAACTAATTACCGAAAATATAGTTTCTCTATGTAATGAATGATGGTTGCGTTTGAGTGGTAGTGCTCCAATACTATAATTAATGTTGAGTTACTCCATATAAATATCAATATGTTAAATATATCACCCAAACAAATAATTACCAAAATATAGTTTCTCTATTTAATGAATGATGGTTGCAAAATATAGTTTCTCTATTTAATGAATGATGGTTGCGTTTGAGGTTTTGTATGGATTTGTGAAATCAAACCTCCTTGTAATATCAGTTTATTAGGATACGGCCCAGCCATTAATCTATAAATATATTAACCGTTTTAGTTTAAAAAAAAAATATTCATACAATCTTTATGCATTGTAACCAAATACATTTACAACTAATAATAAAATCCTTCCATTGTCGTCGTAGTTTCATTTTTTTCCATATTTAATGAATATAAGACCGTATAAATATTTATATATTTAAAGATTCTTGTTAACCTTAAAATTATTATTAATACAAAAGTGAATATCGATTAATTAGTTATATTTAATAGTGGATATATTTAATTTTGATTTAATTTATATGAAATGCTTAGATAAGATGATAATTAATGAATAATTAAATATTTATTAATATTATTTATATTTAATTGATTTATTTTAATAATTATTCAATATAAAATTGATTTTTATTATTTATATAAATAAATACTATATAGAAAAAAGTTAATATAAATAAATATATATATAAAATATAAATTTACAATTATTTTTATAATAAATTTAATGGTTAAAAAATTGTTCTTTCAAATAACAAACTATATATTCGAATTTAAAAAATTATGATTGGTAAATCTATATATACTTTAGTAACAAATGGCAACACAAAAATAAGTACCTTGTTCATATTAAAAATCATTTTTTAATATATAAATAGAGATTGATCTATTATATAAAAGAAAGAAAATATTAAATTAAAATAATTTTAATTAAATTCTCTGTAGTTTATAATTTATAATGTAATAAAAAGAAAATTTTAAATTAAATTAATTTTAGATTTAAGACTTTTGTAATCCATAATATAAATATAAACTTTTCAGATTAAAAATTTATATATAAATTAATTTTAATTAAATTATTAACGAGATTATTATTATTAGTTTATATATTTATAATCATATTTATTAATAATATTAAAATATGACTAAATTGATTTAAACATTTAATAATATTAGAATTAGAATTATAAAATTATAAATTATCAATTCATATTTAAATATACATAATTTTATTTTATTTTTGGTAGGCAAGCACCCTTTAAACTAGTGACCTATCACAAGGAGTGTCTTAACAGTGCACCCATTCATCATCAATCCAAAGCCTCGTGGGGTTAGATATACATAAAATTAAAAATTATATTGTTAAATAATTATATTATGCAATACATAGAATTAAAAATTAAAAATTAAAATTTATATTGTAAAGTCTATGGGTTTAAAATAGATGGTGATTTGATGTATTGTTGAGTCAAGTAAAGGTCACATGTTTCAAATTATGTTGGCAAAAATCGAATAATAAGATCTCTAGTGATTTTCAGGGCTTAGATGTCTTCCTCAATTTAAAAGTAAAACATGTTTGAATACAAACAACTTATCCAAAAATAATATATTATAAAAAAAACATATTATACAATTTAAAATACTAATCTAATTTTATTAATTAATAATATTTATTATAAAATAGGAAAAAATAATTATTCTAAAAATCACAACATTATAAAATTATATATATATATATAAATAGTAATTCAAAATTCAAATTACCCTTAACTCATCAGTGAAAAAAATAACCAACAAATAAAACAAAACACTCTAATAATAGCTAAGACCATATCCTCACACGTTTTAATCCAATATATAAATTATAATTCAAAGTGAAAATCACCTTAACTCATTAAAAAACAAAGAAAATAAAACACACAATAATAAGAGCTAAGACCATATTCACACGTGTTAATCTAATACTTATCTGCGAACTCCCCGAAACGATAAAAACAATATGTACTCCCTTATAATCAAGAACATATACTATTTATCTACGCATGTCAATAAAAACATAAAAACAGTATACCGTAGCTAAGAACCAAATACAAACGATTTATGCTGTCAACTCTTGCCACTATAAATCTAGGCTATATGCAACAGTCTGTAAACTATATACAATAGCAATTAATTTATGCTTCAACAAGAGTTGAAACATTCACTTGAGGAAGATACAGCAGACCATATACTCAATGAGATTTGAACCTCCATCTCATGAGTTTCACCCAACCAAACTTACAGTTAAACCCCATATCAAGCTATCCTGCAGGAAAGGGCGTTTGTTGTGATGGGAAAAGACAACAATTATTTACTTACGAGCATCGTCAACGTACACATACGTTGAAGAGATACAGTAACGACAAATATTAGAAGGAAATTAACGAAAACTAAGACGATATGATAGGTCGGGATATCAGAATTCAGTATGGTTTCTGCCCTACATAGTTCCCACGCGGATCGTAGTTGCAGATAACGAATATCCAGCCGTTGTTGCATTGAGCTTGAGCGCAGCCGAGCCTCTTGGAATCTCTCCACACCACCTGAGTATAGTGCCCACATACTTTACCTTCAGCGCAGGTATTAGAAGTGTAATCGTAATCTTGCTTCTCATTAACCCAGGACGTCACGGCACCTCCCACTGGATCTGTTATTCCGTAACCCTCGAAAAGATTTTCTCCATATTGACCACCAGAGTGCTGCAGAGCGCAGTCTCCTATGCGCTGGTCTGCATAATTTTGTGCGTAGGCCGCGACGGTATCGTCCCATACGAGAGCCTCGACACCCACTTGGGCTCTGGCGTCATTGTGAGGAGATAAGAATTGCTGTTGCACATCTTGCCCTTGCCCTACCAAGCAGTAGCATGCTATTTGCAGAAAAACGGCATACTTGAAAAACCACTTCATATTGAACAAACTAAGTGAATAACTTTCAATCCCAAAAGAAAGAATGAAATCACTCGCCGCTCACTCAATTCAACATGTGAAAACAAGCAAGCGCTTATGTATATTTATAGCAATTCTCAACCGCATATCGCTTCTACAATATGGAGGAAAATGTGGGGAAGATGTATGGTATGAGTTAGTCTTCATTTATCTCAATCTAGAAGAACGCCGAGCCTTGACTGACATGAATCTCATCAGATAATTCCCCGTAAATTTTGCAAGTGAAGGATAGCGAAACATGGAGATGTTGGACCCGCTTTCGCACTGTTATCGGTTTTGACACGGCTGTTTGAGAGGCAGACTTTCATTGAATATCTCAAATTTTACAGTTTCTTCTGCTCGAAGTTCTATCATTTTATCATAGAATATTGACAGGGGAAAAATGTTTTAGTTGTATTTGACTGGTAAATAACGGTGTGAATCGTGATATAGGTAAAGGTGACTATCAAATCCAATCTCCATTACGAAGCAATTTTATCTGCTTTCCAAAAGTTGTGCGAGGGATTGTTACTAGTGTCAAAAGTGGTCAAAATTTAGTAATTTTTTTCCTGATTATTTTTTTTTTTTTTTTAATTTAGCAATATTGTTTGAATTATGTTTTTATTGTGAAAATAGTTCAAAATTATAAAAAAAAAATCTCTAAAGCATCCAAAATGTTTAAATTTATAGCTTTAACTTAAATTTACAAAAAAAACTATCAAATTTTATCAAAATCTTGTTAATATTTCCAGAATAAATTTACAAGCCAATCGCTTTCCGAAATACACTAAAGTTAGCGTCTTGAAATTTCAACCAACCATCTTGTCCGCTGCGCGCTGGCCAGACTTATCAATAAACAAAAATTGGTGAACTATGATGTGGAAAGTAGGATAGCCATATTTAATGTGGATTAATAATAGGTTTACCAAGTTTATGGTACTTCCGTAAAGGGATAAGCAGTACCGATAAGATAAGAACGTGAAGGAATTGACATAAGCTGGTGGATGTATCGGGTAAACGCACAAGTGGATTGTGAAATACTGGCATCTTCTTTTGACGGTTTCGATAAAATTGAGACTTCTGAGCCTCAATTTTTAACATCCACATATTTGCATTTTAATCGGATACGAACACTTCTTCCTGGGCCATGGAACAACTGAAATAATCTTCAATGATATGATTTAACTTTTACCTACTCATCTATTGATTAAAAAATCAATCTAGTAATTTTTTTTCGTTAACACTGATGGAATTATAAAATTTCTTTCATTAACATCAATGTTATTCTAAAATGGCATAGCTTGGAGTTAATTTATTATATATTTTGATGAAACAATCGATTTCTTTGTCTTCGAATCAGTTCTAATTTTTTAAATGGGTAATAATATTTTGAAAGATTTTAGAGTTTGATGTTTCTGTGAGGAGTAATTTTGTTTTAATATTTGCTGATTATTTATATTTAGGTATTTAAATGGTTTTATCACAATGTCAAATTGGTAATAATATTTTGAAATTTTTTCAGGGTAGATGTTTATGTGAGATGAGTAATATAGATTTAACATTTTTGGATTATCCACATTGAAGTTTTTAAAGTTGACCTTTGGAGCCATCAAATGTGACCCATTGTTAACAAAGATTATTACGCTTTATTTTATCTTTAAGAAAATGTGAAGAACTTTACATTTTTATTTTAACTTGTTAAAACGCCTATGTACACCAAGCTTGAACAAAAGGAATTATTTTAAGTTCATTGGAACCAAAATCTTGATCAGTATTATATCTAATCAATTAAATTCTATAAAAAAAATTCAAATTTCTAATTAGTTAATTTAGTTTTTAATTTAGATTTTTATCTTATGATGATAAATGAAAAATATTCATATATTCTTATTATCTTCTTTACATTAACCAATAAAATTTCATATATACTTATTTTTCACATTTAACTAATACAATTATGAAATAATTATACAAACTATCAAACAAAAAATAACATTTTGCTAATATATATTTATTTTTTACAACAAACTATCAAACAAAAAAATAACATTTTGTTAATATATATTTATTTTTTACAATTTATATGACATTACAATATTAACTAACATTTTGTTAATATATATTTATTTTTTACAATTTATATGAAATTACAATATTAACTATGGAGTAACAAATAAAATCATATGAATACACGACCAACCTCGTTCTCACAGTGTTCGAAATCATTATAACCACATTCATAACCATAAACCATTATAAAAAAAATTTATCAACGCATTATAATAACTTATTATATTATAGGAGGTAATTTGAACTTAGGTGCAAAAGTTAATAATCGTTCTCCCATCACCCAAAATAACCGAATTAACACCGAATTTCACCTACTTGCAAAATTATTAACTCAAAAAGTTTTACATATATATTCGAACCATCAAGCACATCAATACTATTATGGGACATTTTTTGATCAACAATGTTATTATTGTATCCAAGGGTTTAGGAATGATAAATCCCGTAAAAATATAAATCCCTTAAAATTAATATGGGAAACCGGGGAAGAATTACTTTTAATTGTTATTGATACGAATTTTGATCAATTTTTTTTTAAAAGAAAACCTGAGATATCAACGATACAACAGTCGTTATCTCTTTTTTCGGTAGTTATTGGTAACAATGACTAAGGAAATGTGCGGTTCACGAGCCAATAACTAATGAAATAAGGGGTTCACGAGTTATTATTATTTGATTGAAAATAGCTTTTTGGTTCACGAGCCAATAACTAAGGAAATAAGGGGTTCACGAGTTATTATTATTTGATTGAAAATAGCTTTTTGTATATATCGGAAATGCTAGGTTCAGGAGTTGTTATTCGAAAATGGTTTTTTTAACTGAAGTTTGAGAATTCAGTTGTGAAAGTGGAGATGCGTGTAGAAGGAAGAAAATGCATAAGACAAATTTTCATTTCTGCACGTCCTGCACAACATGTTTTATGCAATATTGTACCATGAATATGTGTAATTTTTTATACCAAATCACTATTGTAACATAATATTCAAAAATTCTCATTAATATATGTATAAATGCTTATTTTAATACTGCTATATTCGAATTGGTATATAAAGGTTGTGTAGTTTTGGTAAAGGAGATTGAATAAATTTTGATTTTTAGAACTATATCATTTGGTTAATAATAGTGATATAACCATGCCTATATTGAAATTTTAATGATAGATAAATCTACACCTAGAATATATAAGATTTGGGAAGTTGTTTCATTTGGGTATATGTGATTTGAATTTAAGGGTCTCCACAATCCATAACATAGATGGATATTTCTATTTGGGTACATGTTTTTGAATTTTAAACATGTGTGGAAGAAGGGTGCAAAGTGGGGAATGTGTGGAGAGGTGTGGAAGTTGGGATGTGTGGAGAAGGAGGAATAATACAGAAGAGACATTTTCACTTTGTCATGTCCCACATAATGCTTGTTATATGGGATTTACAATTGCAGACAAAAGTATCTCCCTTAGCTCGGTGGCTAACCTAGAACAATAGAGAGACAAGGAACCCGATGCTTTTCCTCAAAGTAAATAGATGACAGAGTGAGGCCTACCTGGAATCCTTTGTAAAATTCGCTCTTTCTTTAGCTTGGAAGATCCAATTCCAGCTCTGCATGCCAAAATTAGAACCCACACTGTTAAATAACACAAGGCAAAAAACTTATCACCTAAATACTCAATTCAATAGGTCAACATGGTATTAAAATATATGAAATAACAACACCACATATAGGAAAACAATGAAATATTTGCATTAATATAAATGGAAGGAGATTACAACCAAAAGTAGTAGTTGATCTTGTAGAATATCTCCTCCAAGTTGTTGACTTGTCCTTTCCTTGTCACCATATGCACCTCTAATCACCCTAAATGCATGAGATAATAACCATTCGTTGCAGCAACATAAGGGCATACTCACTCTCCAAAATTCAGCACCCAGCCACATAGAAGGTTGGGAATATATAGAGAAATAAGGTACGCTGGGAGTTGTTATCCAATTACAAATCTAAGGTTTGAGATCCACATTTGATGGAGGGATAGGATCAAAGGATAAGTGGTGACAACTCCAAAGTAGGATAGGATTGGATTCTGAATGTTTTATCCTAGGTAAGTAGTTAAAACAACTTCTAGAAACTCCTAAAAGGGGAAGCTTCTGGAATCCCGGTCATTCTCCCGAATTTCTAGAACTAACGTAGGTGAAAATGGGAGAAACCTGTTGGTGACTAACACAGACCAAAGTAGAGCAGCTTGTAGGTGATTTCACCCCAGTAGGTATATAGGGAGTGTTGGTCCTAAAACTGGCCCAAATGATGTAGTTTTAGGGCTGAAATTCTGAGGAATGAAGGGAACATGCTTAAGGCTTTGTGCAATATGGTGACAAGGAGGAATAAGATGTTGACTAATCTCATTAGGAGGATCACTAATCGGATGTGACAAAATGGCTTATAACAACTCTTCTTCCGCACTTGCATAAACTCTTTTTAATGTGATATATAATACATGAAATTAACCTTTTTCAATCTATTTAATGTGACACATGAGATGATAATATTTAATGTTTTGAAATTAAACTTAATTTATAATTTTAATTTTAATTTAATACAGTTTAATTTTAATCATAATCAATTTGAAAGTGCGAAGAAACTAAAAAGGTATAAGAGCCACCATTTCCATCTCGAAAGCATGGTTTAATACTAGATGCACATCAAATAAGAAATGGAGAGTTGGATGGATTCTAAGCTCATGAGAATTTGCAAAGATCTATGATTCATGGGAGTATGAAATAAAAATTGTGGACAATCAAAATTCCTCCATTAGTTTATTTTATTTAATTCATGGAACTAAATTCTCAGAGCTTGTTTTTTTAGTTTCAAATGAATAGTTTTGTGTGGATATATATTCATTGATTTATCTAAGAATGATAAAAATAAGTCGCATAAGTGTGAGATTACTCAGAGAAGGCAACAATTTATTTCTTTGGACTACATGTCATACATATGTGGTGCAACCGCTGGTCGAAACTGCAACACTTTCAGGCCTCAAACCACTCCTATTCGGGCTCAGCCATATTTGGACCTCCCCACAAATTCTTTCCTATGTAGGCGTAGCCTCATTCATGCCCCGCACCAACACTATTCGACATGGGCCTGACTCGGGTGTTAGACGTACACTATTTCAGCCTAGGCCTAGGCCTCAATCAGGTAGTGTACACATGTTGTTTAGTCCTGGGTGTGGACCTCATTCGAGCCTCGGACTACCAATACTCCATAGCTGCAATAGTTTTCACAGTCCTGAGATCTCGAAGGATGAAAATTCGTTATGGGCCATTGATCATCTAATCGATGTATATCAATATTTTATAATAAGATCTCTAATGCTTGAGGTTGGTGTTGTTAAATGTTACTTGGGAGAGAAACAAATAGTATATTAACCTTCACCGTTAACATGATGGTTGGAACTTCGGTGGTATGCTCTCTTTCCCAATATTTTTAGATCCTTTTGGTGGAACACTTTTTCTTTTTCATTAAATTAAAACCCTTATTTCCATGGGCAGGAAGAAGTTCCTTCCATCCTTCCTTCTTTATATCAACATAATTATAGACTATATATATTGGAATTCATGGAGAACATAATTATAGACTATATATATTGGAATTTATGGAGAATATGTATTATTAGAGAGAGTTTGTTCATATTTCTATTGGTGCGAGAAAGTTCATTTACTTCCAGATAAAATTATCTTTCTTTCCTTATATCAACACATTTATAAACTATATATATTGAAATTCATGAAGAATATGTATTATGGGAAAGAATTTGTTCATCAGTTAAATTTGTCCTACTTTCTAAGGGTTAGTTCTAACTCTCCTATTCTTATTCTTGATGATTAATATCAATGATAGAGAATTATGCGTGAGGTAGTCTCCAGTTACATCTTACCTGTGAGCGGCTAAATTTGAGAATATATTTTATTTTATTCTTTTTTTAACAGAGCTAGCGAGATTTGGTTGCTCTCTGAGTGCCTAAGTGGAAGAATTGTGCCCCTTGGTCGTGGTGGCTGGTACGAAGGAGGCCTGGCGATGACGCGAACTGCTGAGGAATAGAACGAGATTTTTTTTTTTTCCTCTGACGCAAAACTGGAGAAGCGCGGGATTTATACCTTCCAGTCGCGCTTCCCTAGCTTTGGAGCAACAGGAAATTTGGCCTGAAACGCGCACTTATCGCCCTTTACTCAGAGAGATTCTGAGCAGCGCATGCCAAAAGCGCAGAATTGACTGATAAAAAGGGAACTGCTGCATTTTGGAAGTCGATCGGTGGCCCTGTGATTGTTGATCAGAGCGCTTTCATGGTTGCAGGCTACCTGACGTGGAGAATGATCACTCTGAGGTTGAGATCACTCTATTACTTCAACAACTGTGGAGTGTAAGCATGGATCTACCCATAGTGTGAATGCACCGAGAAGTTTAAAGCTTGTCTTTTTTGGTAAACACTCGGATCAAGCCTCAGATCTGTGTTCTCTCCTCAATGGATGTCACAACTGCGTAGCGTGACTCGACGAGTGATGAAACAATAACATCACATGTCTAAGCCTGGAGAAAAAAGAGAGATTGTGTAGATTCGCTCGATAGGCTGCGTAAGAGGATAGAAACCAGCGAAGGAGATCCACTCGATAGGCTGCATAGAAGGCAGCGTGAAGAGAGCCAGCAAAGTAAATTTGTCTGGCAGGCAGCGTGATGAAATCCACGCATGCTGAGGCAGTGTGGTGAGTGTGAGGGCTACATAAGTGTAGCTGCGGTGGTGGCACCATGGTGCCGAGTTCAGGTTTCCACGTAGGGATCCGAGGGGTGGTTTGGTAGCATTTAGACCTATAGATTTGAATTCATGGAGAATCAGTGAGCGTGGAGGTTCCAGTAGGATAATTTGTTTTCCTCAGTACCTGCATGGTGAGATTCGATTCCTCTATTTAGAGAGATACATTTTTTGGTGTTCGATTGTGGTGGTGTGTTGCACCTATCACTTTTAAAACTGAAGAGAAAAACGCCCGCAGCTTTAGTGGGAGGAATTATCACATCAAAGCTATTATACATAAGATCAGAGAGAGGAATGAACCCCTCCAACTCGGTGACCAATGTTCATAGATAAATTTGTGTTTTTTTTTTTATATTGAGATTGTCCTGCTGATGGTTTTTAAGGCCTACAAGTTGTAATAAGCCAAATATCACTCCTCTAGATCTGGAGATAGATTTATTGGTGACAGATCTCGTAATTGAATTCACTTTTTTGATCAATTGCTCGAGTTTGAAAGTTTTTTTTTAAGGAAGATCCATAGATTGATCTATCACAACGAATAATCAGATGACAGACGCATACCTGAATGAGAGCAACAAACTGGATGGGTCAAATTATTCAAACTAGAAATTCAAATTGCAGACTCTGATTAAGGGGAAAAGTGAGTGGGAGATTAAAAATCGGGATGAATTGAAGTCGACTATAGCTAGAGGTGGAACAACTGCAGCAATTCAAGATTGGCAGAAGAGGGAGAACAAAAGGAAAGTGTTGTTGAAATTGGAAAGGCTACATTATTCCTCACATCCTTCAATGTAAATCAGCAAATGTTATTTGGACAACTCTCAAGGATTTGTATAAGATAAAGAATACAAATTGCTTATTGTTCCTGAAGAGAAAGATTCTCTTCATCAAAATGGAGGAGAGTGAATCAGTCATTGCATTCATCTCTTAGATCAAGGAGCTGAGAAATACGTTGGATGATATAGGGGAGACAATATCGAACATTGATCTTGTCATGGTTACCATGATTGGTATGAGTTACGATTATCAGATGTTTATTATATGCTTGAACACAAGGGATAAAGCCCCCAATTTCAAAGAATTAACAGTGATCTTGATACAAGTGGAAGAGAGGCGAATGACTCTGAAACCCCATAATTCAGATCTAGCATTAATGGCAAAAAAAAAAACCATTCATAGGGAAATGAAGTGGAGGACAGAAAGACAGAGGTACACCACAAAGAAGTCCACCTCAAGGTATGTCTTTGACCTAAAATGATTCAAGGATCAAATGTCTTTATTATGGAAAATTTGGTCACATTGCTAGGAATTCCCATAAGAAGAACCTTGATGAAAATCGATATAGACATAAGAAGCATGTAGGGTACTTTTTTGATGAAGATCAGAATAAGAATCTCAGACTGTTTGTATTTGATTCTACTCTCTACTGAGAATGATGAAGCAAAAAATTTGTTTGGGGATTCAGGAGCTTCCATTCGCATAACAACTAATTGACATTGGTTTGAAAATTTTGAGGAAACCAACAGTGATGCTAATATCTACCTTGGTGATGACAGAGGGTACCAGATTAAAGATTATGGAAATATTCATTTGGTATTACCTGATGGTAATATTAGGCATATTCAAGATGTGATGTATGTACCCAGGATTAAAAAGAATCTTATCTATGTCTCTATGATAAAAGATCAAAATCTTAAGGTATAATTTTTTAAGTCTTATTGTGTTATTATAGATCTGTTGGATCATATGAAGCTAATTGCATCAGGTATTCAAGGTATGTAGAAGATGAATATAAGAAGTGCACCACACCAAGCCTTAACTTCAATAGTTATGACTAGAGAAATTGTGGCATCAAAGATTTGGTCATATCAATTTTCATGACCTACCATTACTTCAGAAACAAGGTATGGTCAATCGTCTCCCTGTTTAAAAAAAATATTCATGTTGATTGTGAAGGATGTGCCCTTGGGAAGATGCATAAGGATGATTTTCCCTCAAATTTAGTTAGAAAAAAGAGAGATATACTAGACCTTGTGCACACTGATATATGTGGGTCGATGGAGACAAGGTCATTAGAAGGTGCTTACTATTTTTTATTATTTGTTGATGACTGCAGAAGATTTACTTGGGTATATTTTTCTGAGAAAGAAGAGTAATACTTTTGAATATTTTAAAGAGCTCAAAAGCATGGCTGAAAAATAGACAGGAAAGTTCATCAAATTTTTTCGCTCAGATCAAGGGGGAGAATACAAGCAGGGTGGCTTGATCAAATATTGCAAGGACCATGGGATAGTTTAGCAGGTCACAGTAACCCACACTCCTCAACAGAACAGGGTTGTAAAGAGGAAGAACAAAAACCTTGTGGAGTGTGCACGTACCATGTTAAAAGGTAAGAACCTGTATAATAGTTTTTGGGAAAAATCAATAAATATTGCAGTGTATTTAAAGAATAGGAGTGCAATAAAAAGCCTTGATCTTAAGACTCAATTCAAAACTTTATTAGGTTTTAAGCCTACAGTTAATCTTTTAAGAGTTTTGGGCTCGAAATCTTTTACTCATGTTCCAAAAGAGGATAGCAAGATACTAGTTTCAAAGGCCATTAAATGCATTTTTGTAGGCTACTATACAAAGTTTAAAGCATATAAACTATTTAATTCGTTTACTCACAAAGTGTTTGTGAGTAGAGATATAGTATTCCATGAGCAGGTTGATGATGGAAACTGTAATAAAGGCCATGAAGAGTGGCACATGACTTTGCTCGTGGAAGATGGAACTGATAAAACAAGAGACAACCATGAGCAGCAGCAACAACAAAAGGAAGTATCAGATGATACAGATGTAGTCAGCAGTCTAAGTACATTGAGGAATGATCAAAACAGATTTGAGGCCAATCCAATACCAAGAAGATCAGGTAGGTAGATTCTCCTACCATCCAGGTATAAGTACTATGCCCTCATGACAAATATCTTGACTGTTGTTGCACCCTTAAAATATAAAGAAGCTAGTCAATTTGATGAATGGATGGCTCCCATGAGAGAGGAATATGAGTCTATAAATAGGAATAAAACCTGAGATCTATATGAACTACCCGAGGTAAACAACCTATAGGTTGCAAATGGTTATACAAGCCTAATTTTAAAGAAGATATTAGTATAAACAAACATAAAGATAGGCTAGTGGCAAAGGGGTACTCACAGAAAGAAGGTATGGTCTATGAGGAAACCTTCACTCCTGTAGCTCAATTAGACACAATTAGAATGTTAATTGACTTCGCTACAAAACATCATTGGATGATACACTAGCTAGATGTGAAATCTTCTTTCTTAAATGGTGAATTAAAAGAATAAGTTTACCTAATGGAACCTCAAAGGTTTGCTAAACAAAGGCAATAACATTTAGTCTGTAGATTGAGAAAAGCACTATATGGATTGAAATAGGTGCCCAAGTCATGGTATGAAAAAATTAACTCATTTATCTTATATCATAGTTATAAGAGGAGCAAGAATGACCCAAATCTATATATTGTGTTTGATGAAATGGGGGAAATTGTTTTGATTTGTTTATATGTAGATGATATTATTATTATAGGAAATATTGAGGAGTTCATTAAAGAAATCAAAGTGCAGATATCATAGGTTTTTGAGATGAAAGACGTTGGAGAGTTACACTATTGTTTTGGTCTTGAAGTCTATAGAGACTCTGGCTAAACCTTTTTGTCTCAAGGAAAGTATGTCAGGGGTCTATTGAAAAAATTTAGAATGGATCAGTGCAAATATGCCTCAGTTCCTTTATAGAAGAATATCAAACATTAGCATAATGATCGTTCTAAGGAGCTACACTGTATAGACAACTAGTTGGAAGTCTGATTTACTTTACTACAACTAGGCCTGACTTAGATTTTTCAATCAGTATATTGAGCCAATTCGTATCAAAGCCTCTTGGGAATCTTCAAGGAACCTTAGAATTTGGTGTTAAATATGTTGATTCTTGTGATGTTACATTGACAGCTTTTTCAAATTCAAATTTGGTCAGAAATCTGCATGACGGATGGTCCTTAACATGTTACACTTTTAGCATTGTGTCTAGGGTCATTGCATGGAGCAGTAAGAAGTATAATAATGTAGCTTTGTCTTCAGTGGAAGAAGATTATCAAGCAATGTGTGTAGCAACATGTGAGGTAGTTTGGTTCAGGATACTTCTCCATGATGTTGGAGAAGGAAAAAAGGATACAACAATTATTAGACATGACATCCAAAGCTCAATCAAACTTGCAAACAATCCCGTGTTTCACAAAAATAGAAAGCATATTAATACACAGTTTCACTTTGTTAGAGAGAAGGTTCAGTCAAAATAAATTTATATTGAATAATGTAATACTCGTGATAATGCAGCAGGCACTTTTACCAATCGCCTTTGAAGAATTAGTACTGGTGAATTTCTCCATTAAGGGCTAGTGTTGTAATTAATGCAGAATATTTATTATTGGAGAGAGTCTATTCATTAGTTGTGTGTGTGTCCTAGTTTAGGAATTAGTTCCTACATTCTAGGTGTTATTTCTAACTCTCCTATTCTTATGTAAGCTTATATATTCTTGATGATTAATGATCAATGGTAGAGCGTTATGCATGAGGCAGTCTCCAGGTACAGCTTTCTCACCTGTGAGCTACTAAGTTTCATAATATATTTTATTTCTTCCATTTTAACAAAATACACACACACACACACAGATATATATATATATGTGTGTGTGTGTGTGTGTGTGTGTGTGTATTGGGTCCTACCTGAAACCTAGCCAAGGTACTATTAATCAGGAGACGATCTTTCTCTCATGTAGAAAAATTCACTTTTAGGCACAAAGTTCGACAAAGATCATCTAAAATATAGAGCAGGCTAATTGTATATACCCCGTAAATCAATCAAACTTTCTATTGTCTGAGGCTCGCTCCTTGTTATATATGAAAAATAATTCAATTGGTTTGGAGGTACATCTCGAGGTCAGGAGTAAGGGACTCTCACCATGCTTCCATTGTGATTTTACCTGAAGCTTCGACCTTCAACTGGTTGGGGTTGGGTTTCTCACATTATTACATAAATAATGAACTTGAAATTTCTTGAGGCCAACTATTCCTATCAAACTAAGGACTCAAAGTTTTTTTTTTTTTTTTTACGTTCTTATCTCCATGGACCTTGAATTTCCTTTAAAGCTGACTTGATGACACCTTCATCTATCATAGGCTAGTGAACAATCTTGTTTGAACCCACTCAGTGTTTTCTTTCGTATTTCTAGCTTTCAAGCCACACACCATTTATAACTGTGTTTGGTACACAGACACCTCGTACATATGTTCTTTTCCTTATTTCTAGACTCTAAATTTGAACACGGACTTTACACTTAACCAATCTTATTTCCTCTCTTGGCATCACACAATTTCGATCATAGGTTACTCTCATACACTAGTATCATGGCCTTCGAGAGATTTTCCAGTTTTTAGTTATACTATCTATGAGATGCCAAAGGCTCAGTGTTGTGCTAACCCACCCTTTCGCCTATATTCTTGTTATGCCACTACACCAAAGAGACTGAATCTTCTCATGCTCAACTAAAGTTCAAGATTTAATTTTTCTCTTGCACACTCCCGACGATCTCGTCTTGTCTCTTCAATAAAGAATAGATGTCATCGATTCAAAGAGAAATCATCGATTTAATTGGTCACACACTCTCTCAATGCATGATACAAAGATATTGGCCTACTAATGATTCTACTCCAAACTTTCATGATAGCTTCTAATAGAGGTTTAACTCATTTTGGCTACCATCATCCTCTTCGGTCAATTATTCTCTCTCTATGAGAGAAGAACCCTGTCTTTCTGATGGGACTTCCCTTTTCTTCAATGTACATACATTCAAACAAAAATATGGACACAAAAAACCATGCCACTTCCATTAAACATAAAGAAAATATTTACAGAGGAAGTGCCAAGGCACACTTCTTGATCTCTTCTCTCTTCTATAAAAACTCTCTATCATATCACTATGCATCTACACATATACAATTCTTATTTGTGGCAAAAATATATTTCTAGGGAAAGGAAAACAAACATCTATCTAAAACTACCCAACACCTAAGCTAACAACTTGTCAAAATTTTACAAAGACTTACCTCAAAATATCGTTAAATTTTGACAGTTTATATTCCTCTAGAATCAGGATAGTTGTCTTTACAATAAATTCCCTCTAATTCTAATTTGTGCAAATACATTTTGAGAAAATAAGACCTACATCTAAAATGTACATGTTCCGTATTTCCGTAGGGTGTTGCTCCTATATTAGACTCCCCAGGTGGAAAAACGTTTGACCTCCTGGTTAAATGTCTTAATCACACAAAGTCCTCCATAATCCCAAAAGAAATGTTGATTTTGTTCATATGCACAGTTTCCTTATTCTTCCAACAATGATTTTAGTCTGCTGGGATCCCACAAATAATTCAGCCATATGGCACTTATGTTGCTGGGAAAATCTTACAAAGTTAATTGCTTGTCCTTGTTGGTCATTGTCCTTCTTTGTTTATGTGTAGTTGATGACACATTCCACAACTTATCAAATTATTCTTCTATTTTGATCCTATCATCAACCTCTTTCAACTTGAACTTGACATGTTAAATGATGATCATTTTATTTATCAACTTCCCATGCAATAATTTATGCTCCATCAACAACTTTATTCCTTGTGACTCTTCATGAGAAAATCATATAAATACTATTCATATTCATCATCTTCATCATGTAGGTATTTCCAAGACAATTGAATTATGTTCATTTCATCAATAAAATATTTAGTTGTATACTCCCTATTTTGGCCCATCATGTTCTCTCCATCTATTACAACAAGTAAATTTATCACTCTTAGTCTCTGCTTCTAAAAACATTTCCTCATCTTGTTTTGACTATTTTCCTCCATCAACTCAAATGGCTTTCCCTTGGGAACCTCAATACCTACATTCACACCCCAATTATAACACTTAAAAACATAAGGCTTCTCTACCTCTCCTGTTACTTCCACTAACACTCCTCCCTTATGTGCAAAGGTCTTCTTCTAGTGCTCCTTACGAGGAAATAATACATCCTCCTCCATTTTAGTAGAATTTCAATTCTATCCTTTTTGAGTGATTTGAATAACCAAGCCCTCACCCAAAATGTTTATGGAAACTTCAGGTGGTTTTCCATTTTATGTAACGTTCATTGTTGCATCATATGATCATCCTGTTAACCATTGGTCATGGTTCTCAACAGCTTCTCCATTATTGCCTATTATATTCTTCTCATATTATATTACAACTTGTGATGGTTGTCCTTGTTTTTGACCTACACATAAAAATAAATAATCAACTTTAAAAGAGTGAGGCTCTTGGGCCTCCATTGATGCTTCAATCATTTGTTGTAGATTTCGACTTATCCCATAATCCATGAAACCTTAGGTTACTCTCATTTCTTCAATCTCACTATCATATCCACTCCATTTCATAACATATTTATAGGGTGTTGTTGTTTCTACAAGACCATCCAAAAGTGTCACTACATTTGAATTTTGGAGCCTACTATCACCATCGTCTCTAGTGTTTCCTTGATCACCAAGTGTCACCTCATGTTATTCTACGAGCTTCAAGTGTCCTTGAATAATCTCAAGTGTATTTGCATTTATTAGAACATATTTAGGTGTATTTCATGGTCATAACATCTTTGTAGTTAAAAAATGACACTTTTGGGTCGCAATTGCACACACTTCACTCATGGAACTTAGGGAATGTGTGAAAAGTATTGTTTTGAAAGATAGTTATCATAATTCAAGCTTGTATATTTTTTATCAATGAATTAGTCAAGCACACATGGTTTTATGTTTAGACTTATCACATTCACCCCTTTTGCTATATCCCATACTAAGACAAATATTTGGTTTCAAAGAAACCCATCGAGGCTAAGAGGCCATGATTGCACCTTAAAGACTTGATCATAAAACCTTTGTTGTTCAGAAGTGCATAATTCCTCCTCCAAAAGCACAAAGAACACTCCTTAATCCATATTTCCCATTCCTTGTCCTAATCTAGGCCCATAAAAAATGAAGCCTTCCTTTGACCTAAAGGAATGCGCCTTCTTTGGGCACACTCCTTTGACCTAAGTGAATGCCCCCTCCTTGAGAGCACTCCTTTGACCTAAAGGAATGTTCCCTCCTGGGGAGCACTCCTTCATCTTAAAATAATGTGCCTTCCTTGAGCATATGAGTGCACTCTGAAGGCCTTAACCTCCACCCTTCAGCCTCCCACATTGCGCCATGTGCCCTCATTACCTTTGAGTGCATGAGTGGACTTTGAAGGCGTGAAGCTCCATCCTTCAGCCTTTGGACTTGCTCCATGCACCCCCTTTGGTCTCTTGAGCACATGAGTGCACTACAAAGGTGCAAAGCTTCATTTTTTATCCTTCACAATTGTGACATGCACCATCCTTCAGAGCACTCCTTCCGCCGGAAGAAATGTGTCCTCCTTCAAAGCACTCCTTCAACTCGAAGGAATCTGCCCTCCTTGAGAGAACTCCTTTGACCCGAAGGAATTATCCCTCTTTGAAAGCACTCCTTTGACCAAAATGGATGCACCCTCCTTGGTTTCTTAAATGCAAGAGTACACTCTAAAGGAAGAAAGGCTCATCCTTTAGCCTTGAGGAGTGTGCCATGCGCCCTCTTTCTCTCCCTTGATTGAAAAGCACACTTAGGAAACTCAAAGCCTTATCATTCGTCATTCGAACTTGTGTAATGTACCCTACCTTGACTGTCTCCATCTCTTGATTACATGAGTGCATGTTGAAGCCATGAAGCCTTCCCCTTCAGCCCTTCTTCCTTTCAAAGTTAGCCCATGCGCCCAAAAGCCCCTTTTGTCCCTCTTGAGTGCACTAAAAAGGAATGAATAGAAAATATGCATAAAACATGGTATAATAGGATATTTTCACATTGATATTTTATTTTCATGAGTGATTATAGACACAGGTATTTAAAAAACATCATTCCAATCACACATGAGGAAGATTGGGAAAAGAGAACAAACAAAGGAAGTTGCATGAAGAAAGAAGAGAACACTTGATCATTATTGATCAAAGCACCTGAAAGAGTCCATTACATCAAAGATACTTTGAAGGATGATGAAATCAATGATTGAAGTTTTTTCGTAGAAATGAAGATACAAGTGGAAGCCATGTCAACACTCAAGAAATTCCATGTCATCAGTCACTATTAGTCCGAGTCATCAAAGATAGTGACATGTCAAGACTCGTCACATGATGATGTTGAAGTCATGATGTATTATTGTAATCATTTTAAACACAAATAAGTGGAATTACAAGAGTCATGTATGAACTAAAGAGTCACGAAAGTCCAAACATCATGTAATATCAAAAGTCATATGTAATTCCAAAAGTAATTTGGAATTCCAAAGGTTGTAGAAGTCCAAAGGTCACTAGAAGTTGGAATGTCAAGAGTGATGAGGATGTGAAAGGTCATTCCACAAGTTATAAATATATCCTCATTACTCATGTAAAAGACTTTTTAAACTTGGCTTCTCCCACAAGGCATTAAAGAGACAAAGTTAGTACCTTTTGGGAGAAAAGAGTGGCTCAAAGGCTCCACTATTGGAGCTAGTGGTGTTCATTGTATTTTTGTATCTTGAGAAGTTTTCTTAATATTGAAGCCTTTTTAGGACAACATGTTTTCACACATGGATTTTCAATGTTTCTAAGGCTATTATTTGAATGTTTATGGTTCATGTTTTCTTTCACCACTAATGGAGTAATTAAACTATTTTGGTGACTTCAGTGCTCCTTGTTGGAAATGTGTTGTCATGTTTTTAATGATCGTCACATAATTTTGAACTATTTCACTAAATTTTATACGAGCCTTTCTCTTTCACATGTGTCTGCATTAGGGTAGTACTATTACTTCTATATTAGAGGATCACTTTGTTCCCCCATATGTAGTAAGAAAACCTTGATACATTGATAATTGAACACCCACAAGGCACACTAACTAGCTCATTTGAAAGGACTCTCATATTTTTTTCTCGTGCTGATAGCTATAGCCAAGGCATATCTTTAAGTAAACGATAGTCATGTAGTATTCCTTATGGGACTCCTACACCAAACTATGTGAGACCTAGTTGGGAGCTTATATCGGGGAGAGCCCCTATATGTTGGCATTGTCCAAAACTGTTAATATTTTGGAACTAGAAGGAGGGCCAAATGACAAGACGTGCCTATTGAGTCTATTTTGAATCTTATATCTTTAATGGTTCTTTCCAAAATCATAATCCCAGAGTATTTTTCTAACATAGCTCCTGGTAAACTTTCAGTATCCACAAAACTTGCTCATGCCTTGTCTCAATTCAAGTTTGATGGTGAGGGTGGTAAATTTTTATCCAGCCACATAAATGATTTTGTTGGGTTTTGTAAAACTCATGAAGTTAGTGATGAAGGTGTTATGTGTATTCTATTCACCCTCACTCTTGAATTTCATGTTAATCAATGGTGTGATAACTTACCATGTGATTCCATACATTATTTTCATCAATTCCTTAAGGAGATTCATCAATCTTTTTATAGGTATGATTACTGAGATGTTTACAAAAGAATCGATCATATTATAATGAATCGTAATGAATCAATTGAGGATTTTTTTAATAGATTCCTTCACCTATGCTGTGAGTTTCCTCAGAAAAATTTGGAATGGGATTTCTTTAAAAGTAAATTTGAAAGCTTGGTTCAAATCTGTTTAAATGGTGAATCTAAACCCCCAAATGTTCTTGTTTCTATATTTTTCCGAAATCGTGAGACACCTCTAATTCCAGAGGAGGAACCTACTATTCATTTTGTTCCCTGTCCTCCTCCTTTTCCAATACCAATTTGGGTGCCTCTTTGTGATAATATTGAAGTTTGGAAATCTAGAAATCAAATTCCTAATCTGGATTCCAAATCTTCTCCTACTTTCCATGATTCATATCCAATGGAGGAAACCTTGGAATGGTTCATGGAGCTCAAGGTGAAGGCTAATCCCTAGATTTGTCAAGATTGTATTGGCACTAATAAATATATTCTTAAATCTTGTTTGGATTCTCTTAATCCTCTATCATATTTTTATCATAACTCCTTGTCCCTTGATCCACTTAATCAATCTCCTTCTGCAGATTCTCTATTTTTCAATCTAAAAGGCGATAAGGTGCAAAGTATTCATTTTTCACAGCTAGAGGAGTAGGAAGGTGAGGATTCTTTCGATGTCTCTTATTTTTTTCAAAATCTTCCATGTCAAAATAATTTTGAATCTAAGAATACTAGCGTATGTAATGATGGTTTCCCAAGTGCACCATTTTATCTTTCTGTTTCCCAAGAAGATTTTTTTTGGAATCCTTAGACCCCAAATATGATTCCGTCCATGAAATTGTTCTCTTGGAAACTTTCACTTCACCTCACTATCCCTTGTGGTCTGTTGTTTATAATGTTGCATCAACTTGCAAAGAAGAGACTCCATTCTCTTCAACATAATCATCTAATGAGTTGGATTTTTAATTGAAACAATATAATGAGTTCATCCAAATGAAGAAGAAGGTAACCAACTTATCAAGTGTCCTTTCCATTCCTTATCATTTCCAATTTTGCATGAAGAAAATTCTTCTATCTAGGTTTCTTATGAGATTTATCCAATTTACCCATATTTATATGTGTAATTAGAAGAATATTTTAACTTGAGTAATCTGTTTGTTGAAAATATAAATTCTGATGAAATCAATGACATAGATGGATTCCATTTGGATAATAGTGATCCTGTTCAAGTTACTGTTGGTAGTTGTCCAAACACCATGCATGATATGATGCAATATTCAATATCTCATTCTACAATCTTGGAATTTTCTAGGACTTATCAAGAAGTACAGGCACTTCAACTTTCATTGATGTTTATTTCAGCTTCTCACAACTTTGGTAAGATTCCTGAGCTAATTCAGATCTAGATTTTCTCGCACAATTATATTCTTTGCATGGTTTCACTGGATCTAAATCCCTTCTTGAAAGATGTTTGTTATTTTGAATATGGATCTTTCAACACTCAAGATCTCGTTTCTGGTTGGATTGAAGATTTTGTTTTGCTTAACTCATCTTCATGCAAATCTCTTATATCAAACTCCAGTTTGGAATGTATACCTTTCATGCATGATAAAAATTGTTAAGTTGATCATTGTAGATATTATTTTTAGTTGAAGAACTCATACCTGTCACATTATTTTGAAAGTAACCAGTTCCTAATCCTTCTTGTGAATATTCTGATATTGATCATTTTCTTCATGGAACCAAATATGCTCTTCAATGTCAGTAAATGCTTATTTCATTTGTTGACTAACGTTCCTCTTTTTCATATGCTACATCTTGTCTGGTTTCATATGCTCGCCATATTGGTGTTCCTGTTTAATTATTATGATGTCATTCCAGGTTATATCCAGTAACAAGTAAATGGTTTTTCATACTTAGCATATGAGGAAGATGATTTTATCATTCAAATCATTTGTAAATATACTCAAACTGTTATATCTTTATTTTTTCCTAAATTTGGTTCCTTAATTGTCATTCAATTTATCATTTTCCCACTACTGTATCTGATGATGGTTGCTTTATATCACTTGATATTCATGGTTTATCATCTCAATATTTAGATGCTTGTCAAGTAGTCGGGGCACTTTAGCCTCCACAGATGGTTATGTCAGGCCCTCACCATTTTTGCAAGCTTTCTGAATATTATTAGATTCATTTTCCCTAGCAATATTCTCACCCTAATTCCACACTATTAGTTGAAAATTATTTCCGCCAATGATTTCAGGATTTTTGAGAGGATTATTTTAAATTTCATGATCAAATCTATCATCAGTTAGAGTCATCTCACTTAGCATGCCCATTTTCTAAGAACAATTTATGATCTTTCCTGATGTTTTCTAAGCAAGACAATATAGATGCAGGTGCTTTCACGAGAAGTTTTAGAGGTTTTTCTGATTACTCTTCCCAACAAAAAGGAAAGATGACTGGTTGGTTAAGGTTGGCTGTCATGACACATCCCTTTACATCTAGAAAATACATTTAATATTTTGTGCAAGATATTAAAGTTCTTATCTTTTCTGTTGCACAATGTATTACACTAGTTCTAATTGTTCATATCTTTGTGATTGCAGTTCGAGAGAAATTATTTTGGCTCTACTGGAAATACCATTACACGTAGCCCTGACATTTTAGCTAGTTAGGTTAGGAGTAGGCTTAGTTTCATTTAGTTCCTTTTGCATTGCATCCACCTTCTTTCCTACTCTCCATCTAGTCTCTACATATGTTTTGTTTTTGTATGATGTTTTTGGCTTTAGTCTCCATTTTCTTTGTCTCGTGTTTCTAATTTTTGTTTTGTGTTTATTTTCTTTCATGTTTTCTTAATAAGACCTTTTGTGAAAAGGTGCATAACTCAAACGAGACTTTTTCATGGAACAAAAGAGAAGTGTGACAACCAAAACACTTGGATTTATGTTGTTATCCTTCTTTTATTTGGAAAATTCGATAGGTTGAGCTAAGTCGATATGGAAAATATGATTTGTCTAATAGGAGAACCTTGAGGGAAGCTGCTAGATCCAAGCATATGCTAGTACCTAAACTACTTGAATTGGTACAAATCTACTTGTGTTTTAATTCTTGTCCAACTAGTGGGGAGTGGATAAGGGGAAAATCTAATGCGAGCAAACTAATATCAAAGGTATTAAAATACTTCTCTAAAGGGGAAACCTCCTCTTCTCTCAATAAGTGGGGATCCCTCTTCCACCCCTTGATAACAATAAGTGTCGATGAATAGTTATATTGATAAATAAATAAAGTGTGAAAGACGAGAAAGGTTTCCTATGTAGGGAGGTGGAGCAAGCGACTTCACTGAGGTACTGAACAGGCTCATTGGCCGCAATGCGATGTTTATGCTCTTGAAGTGGCTTCGTGGGGGTATTGTCCAGTATTTCTGGAAACGAAGAAACATAAGAGATGAAAACTTATACTCTGAATATCATAAACCCACCATTCACATTACCCTTTCCTCGACTGAAACAATTGTGATATGGTGTGTCTTTTTCCGTGTGTTCAACCAAGTAGAGGAAAGTGATATGCTATGTATAAAACAGGGTCAAAATAGGAAAATCGAGGCAATCAATACTTCCTGAAGGTCTTACCCTTAGCCAAAATCTATTCCAAGGTACAAAAGCTGAAGTTCACTTAGTGTGTGGCCAAGTGTTGTCATTGCTACAACACCCTCCAAACATTTCACTACATTCGAATTTTAGAGTCTGCTATTACTATCATACCTAGTGTTGCCTTGCTCACCAAGTGTATCCTCATGTTATTCTATGAGTTTAAAGTATCCTTTAATGATCTCACGTGTCATTGCATTGATTAGAACATCTTTAAGTGAATTTAATGGTTATAACATCTTTTTTGTTGTAAAACAAAACTTTTGACTTGCAGTCGCACACACTTCACTCGTGGTACCTAAAAAATGTGTAAAAAGTAGAATTTTGATGTATATTTATCATTTTTCAAGATTTTATAAGTTTTCTTGATGAGTTAGTATGAGTCACACATGGGTTTAGGTTTAAACTTGTCACATTCACCCATTTTCCTATATCCGAGACTTAGACAAATCATTGGTTTCATAGCAGACTCATTGAGGCCAAGAGCACATGAACACACCCTGAAGCCTTGATCAGGGATCATTCCTTGTTCATAAGTGCAAAATGCACCCACCAAGAGCATAAATCACATTCCTTAATCCATCTTTCCCCTTCCTTGTTCCAAACCGCGCCCTTTAAAAACCAAGAATTCATTTGAGATCACCTCTTCGACTTCAATGAATGTGCCCTCTTTGAGTACTATCCTTCAACATGAAGTAATGCACCCTCCTTGGGCTCACTCCTTTGACCTAAAGGAATGTGCCCTCCTTGGGCGCACTCCTTCAGCCTAAAGGAATGTGCCCTCCTTGGTAGCACTCCTTAATCTCAAATGAATGTGCCCACCTTCAGAACATGAGTACACCCTTAAGGCCTTTAGCTCCACCCTTCATCCTTCCATAATGTTCCATGCACCCACTAGATCCTTTGAGCACATAAGTTCACTTCAAATGCATAAAGATTAATCCTTCAGCCTTCAAACTTGCTACATGTGCCCTCTTTGGTCTGGTGAGCTCATGAGTGCACGTTAAAGGAACAAAGCTTCATTCTACAACCTTGAAACTTGCACCATTCACCTTCATTTGTTTCCTATGAGTGCACTCCTTTGACCTAAAGGGATGCACCCTCCTTGATATCACTCCTTCCACCTAAAGGGATATGCCCTCCTTTAGAGAACTCCTTCGACCCAAAGGAATGAACCCTCCTTGAGAGCACTCCTTTGACCCAAAGGAATTCACCCTCCTTACGAGCACACCTTTGACCCAAAGTGATGGGCCATCCATGGTTTCGTGAGTGCATGAGCACATTCCAAAGGGACAAAGCATCATCTTTTAGCCTTCATGAGTGCACATTATGCCCTCTTTCTATCCCTTGAGCATGCAACACACTTTGGAAGCCTGGAGGATTCCCCTTTGTCCTTTGGTTCTGCACCATGCATTGTGCCTTGACTATCTACCTCTTTTGAGTGCATGATCATATGGCGAAGCTGTGAATCCTTTCACATTCAGCTCTTCACAGTGTTCCCATGTTCCCATAATCCCATTTTTCCCTCTCAAGCACACTGAAAAGGCATGAAAAAATATATGCATAAAACATGGTAGAATAGGATATTTTCATGATGATCATTACTTTTCATGAGTGATTATAGACACAGGTATTCAAGAAACATCATGGAAATCACACATGAGGAAGATCGGGCAAAGAGAAAAAATGAAGGAGGCTACATGAAGAACGATGAAGACGCTTAAAACTTGATGGTCAAAGCACCCCAAATACTCCATTACATAAAGTACCCTCTGGAGGGTGAGGACGTCAAAAAATTTAAGTTTCTTGTAGAAATGAATGTTTAATTTCCATGATATTGGCTCTAGGTTAGAATCCTAGAATACCTGATGGTACCAAACCAAGAATCTCAACAAGAACTACTTTGCACAACAGAATATAAAATAGCACTAAATCAAATATGCACAAGTATACACAATTTTTAACAAAATATTGTACAATAATGTACAACCAAACCTTCGTTATACTAAACCAAATTGAATAATGCAACAATTTATTGAATATTAGATACAACGGAAATCATGATGCAAACTCTATGTCGTATCTTGTCTTGTCAGTTATTTGCTCCCTATATGCTCTATAGTTGCCCCTTAGTCCATCAAAGAACAACACATATAGTCTCTAAGAGGTCTATCACCTATCATTGTCACCATTTGCTTCTACTATAATCAACATGGGATGATCCAATCTACTCTTCTAGGTTGGACAATACCTGAGATCCAATCAGCCTTCTAGTATCCTCTTTCGTCCATCAAAGAGCTACACATTGAGCTTCAACCTTCACCCAACCTTAAACTATCAATGTCACTTGATGATGGCTTGTCAAGGGCTACTTTGGGTAGCCAACATGCTTCCCTCCACCAATCCAATGGCACCCAATCCAATCACTACAATATCTGCTCCTAGTTGATGTCTCCAACTTTCCAAGTAAACCTCAACACATCCCACTCGCATACTGCTCATAAATCTTTCATCCACATAGAAAACACTGTCAACAAGAATGGAATGATCATACCCTTTCTTGCCATGGGTTCTATGCATTCTATCTTTGAGATAACAGTTCAGGTTAGAGCTTTTCCATAATCCCAAACAAGCTGGAATCTTGTGTGTTATGCTCCAAATGTAGTCCCAAATATTCCATTGTATCAACCCTTGATTGTGACTTGCTCATATGAGGTTGTTCCACTTCTCAGCCTCCTCAAACAAGGTTTGAATAGTTTTTGTTTCTTCAAAGCATCCTGTGTCCCTATACCTATAGAAAAATGTAGCTCAAACATGCACATTCATTGCCCAATACTCCTCTTAACCCACTCAACCTTCTCCCAAGTGGCCCCGAACTTCACTACAGGGACAAACCAGCCATGAATTTACCCAAATGATTCCTTCCTTCCTTTTCGTTTTTTCCCTTCACCTACAACTCAATTTCAGCAAGGAATCCTTGACTTTGTTTTCACTTGGATGTGATAAATGATCTCACTCACACCTCATATCTATATATATATATATATGATTTAATGAGGGCTTCATTTGGACATCCACATGGTCTTGTACAACTGTCGTTAGACTTATAATAATTAGGCCTACTTGAAAATACATATGCAAAGCCCAACTATATACTTTAAAAAATCATTTATCTTCAACCAAAACTCTAAATTGGATGATTTTTTGATGTGTCACATCGTCTCGGTGTTCACTATCCTCCTCTTCCATCACATGTCAAAATATCTTCATGGTTATGGCTCAAATCATGATCGATGAAAAACACCAACCTTGGGTTCCAAGCCCACAAGTGACTATTGTGGTGCTCCACCCTCCAAACCCTGAATCCTAGTGCTTATAGTACCTCCCAAGTTACTTGAAAATTAACACTCCCTCTTAGCGAGGGAGGTACTTCCAATACTATAAAGTAACTCATCATCATCATCACTACTCACAACACTCACCCAACTCTTGGTACTCACCACTATAGCAATCCATGAAACATGAACTACACCACTCTTGGAAGTGTCATTGTCACTAGAAGAATCTTGTTTCTTCTTCTTCTCCTATATCACTTTCCAATCCCTCCATGATTCCTTCTTGGCATATGTAGAATCACCATTTATTCCCACTGAACACGTGCTCTTCTTGGGCTAAAAAATATCCCTCTAAATTTGCAAGCTCTCACTAGAACTCGACTCCCTCTGATCCTCTGGAAGCTGGACCTTCTTCTCTAGAACCTATACCTACCTCTCTGAAGCCTGCACGTGCAGCTGATTCTCTGGAACCTACACCTAGTTTTCCTTCTTCTTCTTCCCATGATCTATAGGCTTGCCCATCAGCCTGTATAGACCATGTTCTCTAACTCCAAGCACAATATCTGTGGAGCTATAGCCTCTAGATATGAGTATTTCCTTCCCATAGTGGAAGAATACCTCAAACACCTTCTTCTCAATCATCGAGATAGAAATCATGCTATATCTAAGTACTGGTACAAATTATACATCCTAGACCTGCATCACTTTTTCTGTCTCCATTTTGAATGACACAACTCCCAATCCTTAGATCTCCTTCTGACTTTTTTTGCCCAACACCATGTGCAACTTTGAGTCCCATTCATCTAGAGTCTCAAAAACTTCCTGTGACCTTGTCATATGTTTTGACGCACTATTTTCCACATACCATCCATCCTCATCGATAGCAGCTTGTGAGAAATGAGAGATCATAGAAAATTCCTCCTCCTCCAACCTCTTGGTGAGAGAATGTATCTCAATAGAAGTGCCAACGCTGATGACCTAATTCCCTTTATTCTCCTTATCATCTCCCTTCTACTTCATCTAACATCTCGATGAAAAATGACCCATCTCACCAAAGTTGAAACACATGACTTTACTCAAGTCCTTCTTCTACTTACCCTTCATTCGTGTTGCAAGTTCCATGTCTTCATCTGAAGCCCTCTTCTTTCAGAATGAGTTCATCCCACAATCTTTTCCAGTCTATCAACGATCCCCTTCATGAACTACTTTTATTCCTCTTTCAACCCTGTCAAAGAAATCCTCACCATATCAAAATATGAAATAGTCACATCGATGGTAGCAATCTCATCTCTAGCCTGAGACAATCTCATCATATACAAAGTCACTCCTTCACCCTGTATCATCTTGGTGGACTTCAAGTTATCCTCCAACAATAGTACCTAGTTCTCATTCTTATTCTGGAAACAATTTTGAAGAGCCATCCACATGTCCTGTGCAGTGTTCTTCCCAGAAAAATGAGGTATTATGGGATCCTTCACACCATCTAGGAAGATTAATCTCACCCTCGTATGCAAATCTTCACACTTCTAGATCCTTTGGGTTAGATGGCTTCTTGATGTCTTTCTAAAAAAACTCCCAATTCCGGCTGACCTACAAGACCAACTTGATCATTTCCTTCCACGGACTATAGTTGGAAAACCACTCCAACCTGTCCTCATAACGGAGACTAACCTCGAACATCAAAGTTGTAGTGAGCCCTTCACCTACAATGCGACCAACTCCCTAGTAAGTTGTACTTTTAGTGTGTACACTCTAATTCACTAGCTTCCAAAGTAGGTTAGAGACGCTCTTATACCATGTTGAATTTCCACAATCTTGGGTCTAGGTTAGAATCTTAGAATGTCTGACACTACCAAACCAATAATCTCAACAAGAACTACTTTGCACAATGGAATATAAAATTGTAGTAAATCACATATGCACAAGTATACCGAAATTTTAGCCAAAATATTATACAATAATGTACAACCCAATCTTCTTTATATTAAACCAATCTAAATAATACAACATTATATGGAGTACAAGATACAATGACAATCAAGTTTCATACTTTATGTCATATCTTGTCTTGCCAGTTCTTCTCTCACGATCTTCTATATAGCTTCCCCTTAGTCCATCAAAGCACAACACATAAAGTCTCTAAGAGGGTTGCAACCTATACTGTTGCAATTCGGTTCGACTATAATGAACATGGATTGATCTAGTCTGCTCTTCTAGGTATGTCAATACTTGAGCTCCAGTCTCCCTTCTAATAGCCTATTTTATCCATCCAAGAGATTCACATTAGGCTTGAACCTTCATTCAACCTTGAGCTGTCAACATCACTTTACAATGGCTTGTTAACGGCTACTTTGGGTAGCCAACACGCTTCCCTCTACCAGTCCAATGGCACCTAATCTAACCACTGCAAAATCTACTCCTAGTTAAGGTCTCCAATTTCCCAAGTCAACCTCAACACATGGCACTCATAGGCTGCTCATAAATATGTTACCCACATAGAAAACAATGTCAACAAGAATAGACTAATCATACACTTTCTTGACCATGGGTTTTATGCATTCTATCTCTAAAATAACAATTCTGGTTAGGGATTTTCCATAGCCCCAAATAAGCTAGAATTTGTTGTGTTATGATAAAAAGATAGTCCCAAATACTTCATTGTATCAACCCTTGACTATGGCTTGCTCATATGAGATTGTTTCACCTCTCAGCCTCTTCAAACAAAGGTTGAATCCTTTTTTTTGTTTCAAAACATCCTACGTCCCTATACCTATAGCAAAATGCAAATCAAACATGCACATTCATTGCCCAATACTCCTATTAACCCACTTGATCCAAGTGGATATCAGTGGCCACCCACCAATTCCACTTGGCCCCCACAATTTCTTCTTTCAGTTTTTCAATTTCCTTAATTGTAGCACAATTTATTATTTTTAGCAGTTTTTTTGGTCCTAAACTTCTGGAGCCGTTTTGAGGCCCTAAACGACACTTTTTGGAAATCTACTACCATCGATTTTTTGTCTAAAATCGTATTTTCCACCGTAGTCCTTAGAGATATCTTTCCAACCGGTTATCATGTGCGTAAAATGGAGATAATATGACCAAGTCACGACCCCGGGAAGTTGGTTGTCCAACTCACCCCAACGGGTCCCATAAACTCTTGGTGTTACATCTCTTTGGGTTAGGGTTTTGGTTGTTTAGGGTTTGCTCTTATTGTTCAATAATAAAAAGGCCCTTGAGCATCATTGTAGGACAGTTCAGAGGCATGTAGCCACCACATCTCTTCTCAGAGATAAGTTACCATCGCCCTAGCTGGTTTATTTCCATTTCTGTTTGTAAGCATATTTCAGTATTTTACATTAACGAAATGAAGTATTATTTCCACTGCATCTCTATGTTTATGAATATCTCTATACTTTATTGCATTCCTTTTTAAATCTGGATTAGTGGTATTAGAGCAGTCCACTTTTTTTTCTTTGTTTCTCTTTGCATGTCCCCAACGAGGTTGGGATATAAGGATTTAGGGCTTGAACTCGTCAAACCTTTGCAATACCATCCTCGCAAATCCTGATGGCCTCCCATGGCGGATGAAAAGAAAGATGAGGAGGCAATAGATCCTATCAAAATCTTGCTCGAAGAAGCCCTTGAGCGTCAAAGGAACACAATGATGGACAACTTTTCCCAGATCATTCAGCAGCTACCCAGGGATGATGCATCAACTTCCAAAAGCTAGTATGGAAACGCCACATCGTTTAAGGTACAAGTTAATTTTGAAATTCCCATATTCGAGGGTTAGATAGACACAGATGCCATTGATAAATGGTTAAATCTGCTAGATGGTTATTTTTATGTTCATGATTTTTCCAATCGGGAAAAGATTATTTTTTCTCTTCTCAAAGAAGCCCCACACATCAAGGACTGGTGGGAAACATACTGCGAGTAGAAGGATGAAAGTACAGGCTCACTATTTTCAGCCGCACCCACTTGGAATTCATTCCGGGATGCCATCAAGCAGTAGTACTACTGTGTAGGAAGCTATGAGGATCAATACATAAAGTGGACCACGCTGCGGCAAGGAAGGGACCAAGACGTGCTAAAGTTTATCAATGTTTTCCATACCCTTTGCACAAATTTTGGTATCAAGGATTCGGAGCAGCATTTGGTACTCAAGTACTATGGCTGCTTGCACAAGTACATCCAGGAAGAAATAGAATTCCTGAACATCTCCTTGCTCGGTACGGCATACCGATATGCTGTCAAGGTCGAGTAAAAGTTTAAACAGAAGAAGCGAGACTTTGGATCCGCGAATCTAAAGCAAGGGAAAGGTTCCCCCAAACTGCAGATCGAAGGACAAAGACAAGGCAGGGCAGCCTAAGACAACCCGCCAAAGCTGTAAGCAAAGAACAGTGCCATGAAGCCAAAAAAGGACACAAGAAAGTGGTGTGAGTTCCATAAGAGCTCCACTCGGAACACAAGTGAGTGTCAGGCCAACCAATCACTAGCGGCCGAGCTAAAGGTTTCAGAATCAGATGCATTTTTTGACTCTGAGTTAGAACCTGACAAGGGGAATGACAAAGGGAAGCAGATTATTGATGCGGAGCCCAACGCCACTGTTGCCATGATGAAGATCCAAAGGACAAGGAGTGTCTCTTCCAATCCTAGATGTGGGTAAAGGGCTCCCTGCTACAGTTCATTATCGACAGTGGGAGCCAAAAGAACCTCATTTCAGCAAAAGTCATGAAGCGTCTGGGCTTACCGACCACATCACATCCACAACTGTACACCATTGGGTGGCTTCACCAAGGACAGGATCTTCATGTGAGCCAGCAGTGTTGCCTTCCATACAAGATCAAGCCCTTCATGGATGAGGTATTGTGTGACATTTCTCCCCTTGAAGTTTGTGATGTATTATTAGGACAACCATACTTGTGGAAGCAACATGCTGTGTATGAATCAAGGCCCTGTGCTGTTTTTGTTACTCTGGGAAATAAGTTGTATAGGATACCGGAGGTAGCATTGCCTATCGCAATCTCTTTGGTTACTGCAAAACAATGCAATAAGCTCATTTCCAAAACTGGGAAACTTGTTTTCCTGATGATATGCCCTCAAGGAAAGAAGAAGACAGTGTCCATGACCTCCAGACAAGGCCCCTCTGCATGAAAACTATAGATGGACAAGGTCGTAGAGGAGTATGAGGACATCTTCACCTCCCCCATAGGGGTTCCTTTGCATTGTCAGGTCAAGCACTCCATCGATCTAACCCCAGGTGCACCGCTACCCAATGGACCAATCTACTGGTGCTCCATTCTGGAGAATGATGAAATCAAGAGGCAGATTCAGGAGCTACTGCAGAAAGGTCACATCCGTCCGAGTTTGTCACCCTATGGGAGCCCGATAGTGTTGGTACAGAAGAAGGATGGGACTTGGAGAATCTGTATTGACTATCAGGCAATGAACAAGATCACTATCCGTAATAGGTACCCGACCCCATGGATTGATGACCTCCTGGACCAACTGAAGGGGGCAAAATATTTCAGCAAGATTGATTTGAAGTTAGGATATCACCAGGTACCACTAGAACCCTCCGATGTGTGGAATATTGCCTTCAAAGCCAAGGAGGGTCTTTTTGAATGGTTGGTTACGCCTTTCAGATTGAAGAATGCTCCTACAACCTTCATGAGGTGGATGACATCTTGCGGCCATTCACCAACTCGTTTGTAGTGGTATACTTGGATGACATCCTGATCTTCAACCAGTGTTGGGAAGAGCACCTCCACCACATCCAAAAGGTTCTCCAAACACTATGGCAACACAAGTTATGTGCCAATTTGGAGAAATGCACTTTTGGAATGACCCAAGTTCAGTATCTAGGGTACATTATTGATGAATAGGGGGTGCACGTGGATCCAGCCAAGATCCAAGTCATTCGGGATTGGCCATATCCAACCACTCTAGAAAAGCTCTGTAATTTTCTAGGTCTTGCTAACTTCTACCACAGGTTCCTATTGGGATTTTCTCATATCACTTGGCCCTTGAGTCAAGTCACCAGGGGAGGAGCAAAAGCAAAATTCTTTTCGTCTAAATCTCAATAGAAGGCATTCACAGAGTTGAAAGATCACCTCTGCTCGGCACCAGTGCTCGCATTACTAGACTTGCAACAACCATTTGAGGTTGAGACATATGCCTCTGACTATGCTATTGGGGTAGTCCTTACTCAACACGAGCATCTAATGGCATATCACAGTAAGACACTTTCAGACACAGTCCGAAGGTATCCCACTTATGACAAAGAGATGTATTCCATTATGTAGGCCTGCTGACAATGGAATCATTACATTTTGGGAAGGAAATGATCATCCACATAGACCACCAACGCCTGCAGTTCATACAAACCCAAGGGAAATTGCAGAATGATTGCCATCAGAAGTGGTCAACTTACCTGGAGCAGTTCCATTTGAATATAAAGTATAAGAAGGACAACACCAATAATGTTGCAGATTGCCTCAGTTGACCACCGATCATGGCGTTAACCACCATGCTCAACTCTTGTGGGCACGAGACTTCTGATTGGCCTCTTCTCTACAAAAGTGACCGAGAATTTGGCCACACATACTAGACACTCTTGGAGTGTCAGCATGTTCCAGATTTTCACCTCCAGGATGCCTTTCTATGCCACCTAGGTCACCTTTGTGTTCCTTCAAGCGAGCGTGCCAACATGATTTGGGAAGCACACTACAGTCGAGTTGTTGGGCATTTCGGGGTCAAGAAAATGGTGGCAGTACTGCAGAAGTATTTCTATTTCCCAAATCTTCAACAAGATGTCAAGTAGTAAAATAGATCATGCACTGCCTACGCCATTTCCAAACCGACCATCAAGAAGCAAGGCCTCTATACCCCACTTCCTACCTCTAGTCGACCTTGGGAATCCATCTCCATGGATTACATGTTAGGCCTTCCTTTCACTAAGCATGGAAACGACTGTGTTTTTGTGGTCGTCGAGAGGTTCTCAAAGATGGCCATTATGGTCGCCTACAAGAAGAATATACAGCAAAAGCCACTGCTAAACTCTTCTTTGAACGAGTGTGGGTACACTTTGAGGTCCCACAGTCTATCATCTCAGATCAGGATAGCTGGTTCCTCAATACATTTTTGTCCAGTCTCTAGTCGATGCTGGACACCAAACTCATTAATTCCATAGCCTTCAATCCTTAAACTGATGGCCAGACAGAGGTTGTCAATAGGATGATCGTACACATCCTGTGCATGTACAACTCAAAGCACCCAAGCACATGGGACGAGAGCCTCTCCTATGTTCAGCACAACTACAACCAATCTGTCCATAGCTCGACTGGCCACAACCCTTTTCAGGTGGGCTTGGGATTCCAGGCACTATGTCCCATTGATGTGGCCATTCCATTTGTAGCTACTCACACAGATTTAGCTCATGTCCAGTCCGAAATAGATAAGGTGAAAAACTTCATTGAGAAGATCCAACATATTCACCAGTAAGTCCTTGACATTCTGGAGAAATCAAATGCCAAGTACAAGAAACAAATGATCAACATCGAGTGCCACACAAGTTTCAGGTGGGCGACAAAGTCTGGTTGCATTTGCAAAAGGAACGCCTTACCAGAGCCTATCAGAAACTCAGACCACTCTAATACGGTCCTTACACCATTACCAAGTTTGTGGGAGACAATGCATTTGAGCTCAACATTCCCCTATTCCTTGGCCTACACCTAGTGTTCAATGTGGATTGCCTTTGGCCATACTCTCCACCATTACTAGACACATCCGACATTGCAGAATAACTCACACCCACAGAGTTAAATCCAGATTGCATGGAACAAGCTGCAACTGATCAAATCATGGACACATAGATCAAGCACACTTACCAGCAGAATATCCAACTGTATCGAGTTATCAAAGTAGGCCAACTCCTTCACTAGGCAAGTGGCTCACTAGGGACCAAGTTCAGTAGAAGTTTCCTCATCTCATGGAGGAACTCAACGCAATGGGGACCATTGCTTCCTAAGGGGGGAGGAATGATCCAGGTGGATATCAGTGGCCACCCACCAACTCCGCTTAGACCCCCACCATTGCTTCTTTCAGTTTTTCAATTTCCTTAATTGTAGCACAATTTACTACTTTTAGCAGTTTTTCAGGTCCTAAACATCTGGAGCCATTTTGAGGCCCTAAACGACATTTTTTGGGAAATATACCACCAATGGTTTTTTCTCTAAAATTTTCTTTTGTGTCATAGTCCACAGAGAGATCTTTCCAATGTGTTATCATGCACGTAAAATGGAGATAATATGACCAAGTCACGACCCCGAGATGTTGGTTGTCCAAATCACCCCAACAAGGCCCATAAACTCTTGGTGTTACATCTCCTCGGGTTAAGGTTTTGGTTGTTTAGGGTTTGCTCCTATTGTTCAATAATAAAAAGTCCCTTGAACCTCATTGTAAGACAATTGAGAGGCATGTAGCAACCACATCTCTTCTCAGAGATAAGCTAACATCGCCCTAGTTGGTTTATTTCCATTCCTATTGTAAGAATATTTTGGTATTTTACATTAATGAAATGAAGTATTATTTTCGCTGCATCTCTATGTTTATGGTTATCTCTGTACTTTGTTGTGTTCCTATATAAATCTGGATCACCACTTGTGCTCCACTGCAGAGACAAACCAGCCATGGATTTACCCAAATGACTCCTTCCTTTCTTGTTGTTTTTCTCTTTGACATGCAACTCAATTTCAGAGAGGAATTATTGAATTTATTTGCACTTGGATGTGAGAAACGATCTCACACACACCTCATATAAATATCATTTAATGAGTTATTTATTTGGACATCCACATGGGCTTGTGAAACTATCATTATCCTTCTAATCATTAGGCTTCCTTAACCATACATGTGAAAAACCCAACTATATACTTCAAAAAATCATTTCTCTTCAACCACAACTTGGAATCAGATGATTTTCGATGCGGGAAATTCGTCTCGATGTTCACTATCATTGTCTTCCATCACATGTCGAAATATATTGATGGCGTTGGTGAAAATCACGATGGGTGCAAAACTACAACCTTGGGTTCCTAACCCACTAGTGACTCTTGTGGTATTCCACCCTCCAAACACCAAACCCTATGGCTTGGAGTACCTACCAAGCTATAGAAAAATTAACAAACACAAGTGGAAACCATGTCACCACTGGATAAAGTCCATGTCATCAATCACGATTAGTCTGAGTCATCAAATATAGTGACATGTCAAGTCTCAGCACGTGATTTTGGGGAAGTCATGATGTATTATTGTAATCATTGTAAACACAAATTAGTGGAATTCCGAGATTCCTGTATGAACTAAAGAGTGACGTAATTCTAAAAGACATGTAATATCAAAAGTTAGTTCTAATTCCAAAATCCATTTGAAATTATAAAGGTTGTAGAATTCCAAAGGTCACTAGAAGTTGAAAAGTCAAGAGTCATGAGGAGGTCAAAGGTCATTCCTCAAGTTATAAATAGATCCTCATTCTTCAGTTAAAATAATTTTAACCTTGTCTTCTCCCACAAGGAATTAGAGAGACAAAGTTAGTGATTTTGGGGAGCATGTAGTGGCTCTAACGCTCCACTATTGGAGCTAGTGTTGTTCATTGTATTTATGTATCTTGGGACTTTTGCTTAATATTGAAGAATTTCCAGGAAAACATGTTTTCATGCATGGATTGTGAATGTTTCTAAGACTATTATTTGAACTTTTATGGTTCATGATTTGTTTCATTAGTACAGGAGTAATTGAACTATTTTGGTGACCTTGGTGCTCCTTATTGGAAATGCTTTTTTATGTTTATAATGATCATTGCATCTTTCTAAACTATTTCGATTAATGTTATAAAATACCTTCTCTTCCATGCATGTCTCCATCAGGGTAGTACTATTACTTCTCTCTTATAGGCTCACTTTCTTCCCCCCTTCGTAGTAAGAGAACCTTGATAAACCGATACTTGAACATCCACTAGGCACACTAGCTTACTCATTTGAAAGGACCTTCACACTTCTCTCTCATGCTGATAACTATAGCCAAGGCATATATTTAAGTAAACGACAGAGAGATCGTATTTTGGATGGGACTCCTACACCAAACGGTGTGAGGTCTTTTTGCGACATTATATTGGGGGGATCCCTAATATGTTGGTGGTATCCAACATCATTAATAGAGGTCCATTCCTTTCCCTCGTCATTCTAATTCCCATCTGATAGTATGAATATCACTAGTAACTGCTTGCAACATTCATTCCTTGCTTGCCTATGGTTTTGAAATACATTCCTTACAACCTCTGCTTTTTGTTGGTCATTATGTCCATGCTTCTGGTCTGCATTTAAATAAAATTCACTCACTTCAAAGACAAAAGCACTACAACAAAATAAGCAATTTGCACCAGATTTAGCATCATATTTTAGTGCATTTTTTTCCAATTAGGATGAACAAACTAACTCTATACTTGACTCCATTGTACATTTTTTAAAGCGTCCCTTTTTGCACTAGATTTTGCATCCCTTTTGCACCTTATTTTGCATCCTTTCTTATATCATATTTTGCATCAAGACTTGCATATGGTTGTACGACATGTTTTCCTTCTACTTTCGTGCCATTTTTTCCAAATGTTTTCTCATCATTTTTTTATTCTTATCTTGTGCCATTATTTTCTTCTAGTTTTATGCCATCATTTTCATCAAGTTCTACACCATATTTTGCATGCATTTTCATGCCCTTTCTTGCCCCTAGTTCACGCTAATTTTTGTATCAAGTCTTATGCCAGTTTTTCTTCTAATTTTGTACCTATTTTTGCATCTCGTTTTGCACCATTTTTGTGCCTATTTTTGCATCATTTTTGGCATCTAAATTTGCATCCTTTTTGGCATATAATTTTACATCCTTTCCAACATAAAAAATTTCTATCATATTTTCTTCCTTATTTTGTGTCCACATTTGCATCTCATTTTGCACCTAGGTTTGAGTCTAAACTTGCATCTAGTTATGCATCATTTTTGGCATCCAATATGGTGTCCTTAGTTTCACCCTTTTTTAAGCTCAATTTTGCATGCCAATTTTACACCATTCTTTGCATCCTCATTTGGTGTTTAAATTTGCATCCTTTTTTGTTCCTTTTTAACACCCAACTTGGCGACCCCTTTTGCTTTCAATTTCATGTCTAGTTGTTTTCCTCTTTTGAATCTAGTTTAGTGTCCATTTTTTTGTCCTTGATTCCTAGTTTGGTATCCTTTTTTATGTCGTGTTTTGTTCCCTCCTGTGTCTCTTGTTGCACCTTTTTCTACTCCTAGTATAAAACTCCTTTTTTGTCCTTGTTTTCATCTTGTCTTGATGCATAGTTTAAATTCAATCTTACTTACAATTTTGCATCCATGATTACATCCACATTTGGCTTCTTGTTTAGAGTGTACTTTTCTTTCCATTTATGACCCCCTTTATGGGTTCATTTTACTGATTTCAATTACATAATGAAATATATTACAGTTTATAAATATCATTAAATAAGATATCACAATTAAAATTCATAACATAATGTTTGTAAATAAATTTAAAGTATATTGAAAACATCCATCCAAGAAATAGCAATATCGTCATATCATAATAATTTTCCATCAAAAAATCATTGAAAATTTTCAATAAACTTATATGACTACGAAATTAACACCTATCACAAATATCATTATTCTAACGTAAATTCACAACATCCATCCAAAAATAGTAATGTCATCATAAATAATAATTCTCCGACAAAAAACATTGACAATTTTCAACACATATATAAAGTAACAAGATAATGCTAATAATATCATTGTCATCTTTAATCAAATCAAATAAAAGTTAGATGTGTGATTACCATATCAAAATCTTTCATGAATGTCATTATTCTAAGGTAAATTCAAAGCATCCATCCAAAGATAATAGTATCATCATACATAATAATTCTCCATCAAAATAATGTTGATAATTTTTAAAATATACATAAGCCATATAAAATTTAATCTTATAATGTAGTGATATGTTGTGAAAAAGGCACCTAAATAAGAAATGAGATTGCGAGCCTCAATCAGACCATTATTCAACAAATGAAAGCTTGCACATACAAATGGGAGTATCATATTCATAAATTTTGTAACAAATGTCGTTGGTATCATATATATCAATTTTGTAACCAAACATTGTTGGTATCATATACATAAGGTTAGCAGCCATGTAAAGTAGCTAAGATATGGAGAAAAGTTCAAAGATTTCCATATGCTTTAGATGGTAACATATACATAAGATTAAAGGTATTTTAAAATAGATAAGATATGGAGAAGAGTTCAAAGGCTACCATATTCTTTAGATGGTCTACACCTGATGCCTAGCCTTGAAAAAGTACAACCTGACAACAGAGAGTGGGTGCAAGTGCTATGGATGTTTCTGCTATTCCAGGTGGTGGTGAAGCCTTAGGCGTAGGATCTGAGGTTTTTTCTGCTACCATTATTGGTATTGAAGCCTCAAATACCTGAGTCAAAACCAATGGAGGAGTGGAAAAAAACATAGTAGAAGTGACACATGGCGTATACAGGGGGTATGAATGCAGCATATACTAGATATATGGAGGGGGTGGGATGTGGAAAGGCCTCCACATTCACATATCCTTGCACAACAGGAGTTTCCACTCACAAATTCTAATGATGCAACCTCGAACAGTGGAAATGAAAAAGCATAACATTAAAATTATGCATTCCTTTCCCCTCCACTTTGAATCCATTTTTCTCATGTGTGAATCCATTGGATGGGCCTGCATTATTAAAAAACCTGTATTAGCTTTTAGTTCAAAATGATATAGATTACCATATACAATTACGATAATTATAATAAAATATATATAACCATTCAATATAGTTGTGATGATTCCATATTATCTAGTGAATGGGTTAAGCAGATTCATTATAAATAAAAAACAACAATTTCAATATAAATCAAAATATATCATGATTGAAAAGGTTAATATTAAATTGAAATTCAATATAAATTAATAATTAATCAAAACAATATAGATTACCATATACCATGCCAATAGTTATAATAACAAATATCTAACCATTCAATATAGTTGTGATGATTCCATATTATCTAGTGAATGGGTTAAGCAGATTCATTATAAATAAAAAACAACAAATTCAATATAAATCAAAATATCTCGTGATTGAAAAGGCCATCCAGTGAATAAAACAACAAAAATTCCATGTCATTCTCGTGGAGGAAGGATTTGTTTGAAAGGAGGCTATATCTTTAAAATATGGCAAAATCATCAGTTGATTAGTCAATGTGGCTACAACTCCATAGATGTAAACCTTTTTTATTAAAACAACTATATTAGGGAACTATAACTATGATGGACATATACATTTCATAACAATAAAAACCCTCTATTCTTGAAATTAATTGGTCTAAGTGGACAAAACTCAGTGCTCAAACCTTCATAATTCTCCGCTTCTGAGTTATGGATCTCTTTTCACTGTTAGACCTCCATTATCAAAACCCACGTATCAGAGCGGTAGATCTAGCTATGGATATATGAATCTCCCGCCAATAAAATATTTTTATCAAAACCCATGTAGTATTGTTGGTAGACCTACATTATCAAAACTTGTGTATCAAGAAAATAGATATAGCTATGGATATATGAATTTCAGAACAATGAAAATCCTCTATCTAAAACCCTTATATTAGCTATCGATATATGCATTGCATAACAATAAAAATATTCTATCTGAAGCCCTTGTGTTAATGAACTAGATATAGGAATCACTTGCATCATCGAGTTATATATAGCTAACCCCCATAACTTCAAACTAGATCTACCAAACTCTTCTAGCAAACACCTATATATGTGAACTAGATCTAGGAAACCCTTCTAACAAATGCCTGTATTAACAAATTGGATTTATCAAACCCTGCGAATTAGGGAAGCCCAAATGCTCCTTCCACTTCTTATCTATTCAGTTTTTATAAGAAAAAATAGATAGATATATTGACAGAATCTATAGATATATAAGGTGGAAAAAAACAGAGTACGAAGGAAAAGTAACAAAAATAACTGATGAAAAAACCATAATCTAAGGAAATTCAAAAAAAATAAATAAATGAGGGAAAAAAGAGGAAAATTAATTATTAATTATTTAATTCAAAAACAATTATTTCTTTCTATTTCAATACGTAATATCTAATTTAAAACCATATTATTTCTAGTTTAGTTATATATTATCCTAGGATTTAGCTTTATCTATTTATTGAACTATTCATAACCTTATTTCCATTCAATTTAAAAAATGACTTTGTTTTTAATAATGGTTTCTAATAATTTATTATATTTATATTGATAAAAAAGCTATGTTTATTCTTTTTATTTGTTTAAACAATTTATTGTTTTACTAGTATTTTTACTAATTAAAGTTAACTTTTATTTTTACTTTTTTTATACATAATATCTAATTTAATACCATTAGTCATAGAATTTAGCCTTATTTATACAAATTTTCATAACTTATTTTAATTCCAATTAAAAATTAATGTTCTTGCTTTTAATAACTTCTAATAATATACTTTTAATATATTCATATTTATAAATATTTAGATTTTTAAATACTTGTATTTTTCCTTATGTTGCTTTTTATTATTTTTATACTTTTATATGTTCAAATAATTGTACTTCATTTGTTTTTGACTAATTAATATTGATATTATTTTTTATTTGAATTTTCTATTGAATTCTCTAAACCATTTCCACATTATTTATTTCTTTCACTTACGTTATGATGTTGAATTTGAAACCCCAAAAATATTTTTGTGATTAATTTGAAGAAGTCATTCTCTTAAAAAACTATTTTGGATTATATTAATATTTAATTTTTATGTCCTCATGACTTTTCATTCATAAAATCTAAAATCTATATTAATTTTGGTTGAAGGTACATTCTCATTCTCTAAAATACAAAAATCTATATTAATTTAGGTTGAAGGTATATTCTATTTTTCTAAAATATAGAAGTAGAGTAAGGTAAAATTAATATTAATTTAGGTTATTCTAAATTTGTAAAATAAAAAAGGAGATTGTATTGATTAAAATATTTATCTTTACTCTGAATCTACCAAGCATATAGAATGATTGAATTTCTAGTGATGTAAACCACTTTTTGAGTGCAAAACTTAAGAAAATATTTGCATCTTGAGAGATTTTATCTCTCTCAACACTTGATAGACTTGGAATTAAGATAGATTTTTGTTGGTTTTATCAAATTCTAAGAGGGGTCAAATCTCTTGAGATGCAAACTCATTTTGAGTGAAAATTTTGAGAAAATGTCAAATGGTCTTATGCCACTGACACTTAATAGAATTGTAATTAAGATGGACATATGTTTGTTCTTTATAATACTATTTATATCATATATAAATTTCACATCTCTATCTATAAAATTTCTTATTATTAATTTTATTATAATCCTCATAATACATATGACTACATACATGTAAAGGAAATTATTTAGACATATTTATTATTATTTTTATTTAATTTTTAAATGTAATATGCATAACATAGAGTAGATATAGAGAAGGAATGTGCACATGCTTATAATTTTTTTATTGTAAGTATTAGGTTATTATATGTTTATTAACTAAATTTAAATATAAAATTTTGAAATGTCATACTTACAAATATGAATCTCCACTCGATTGAATGACTAAGATATGTCAGGCTGAAGAGTGCATGGAAATAATCTCATCAAGTACTAAAATATGAGGATGTGTCCATGAATGTCATTAAAACGCCATCATGAAGTTTCCTGGAGTATCGTTTGACATCACTCCAATTTGGTGCCAGGTCCCTCCGGAACTAGTATTGGTTTAATGGTCGCAACTGAGTTGAAATTAATAGAAGTTATGATATTGGGGTATGTATTTCTAGGGCCATCATTGGTTTCATTCTTAGCCTCCAAGAGAGAACACTCATAACTTGTAGGTGTGGCCATTTTCTCTAAGAACTATTCATAATTTGCACAAGGCATATATTAAACCAAACTACATTTCCCTGCAATGTGGTCAATTATTCGCAATCATGGGCTATTCTTCTTCAACTACAATAAGGACATAGGAGTTTTTCTCTAAGTATACTAGTTTAACTTTGTATAGTGGATAATTTTCTACCCTTTGTTGTTTCCTTTAATTTTGGTGTTATCTCCTAGTGCATCCCCTAAGGATTGATTACATTGTTTTATCTTTTATTTTTTATCGTGTCAACTGTCAACCCCTCACATAGACTTTTATAGTCAGGTTTGGTTGGGTTTATTCTTCGCTTTTGATATATTTTTCAAGTAAGGAACAATCTTTCTCCTTTATGTTCTTATATGAATCCATCCATGAGAAAATCCCTCATCTCACAAGTTCTTCTCATCCTTGGCTTCCACTACCCTTCACTTCCATATTTTGAGCAAAAGTTCATATTTTAGGATGTTTATGTTATCATTGATTCAAGATTACAGTGCATCGATGCTATCATTGATTCAAGATTACAGTGCATCTTCGATGCACTCAAAGCTAACGAGAAATGGTCGACTACACAGAAAAAGGAGGCTTTTGAGCCCAATAGAAAGTTTAAACTTCAGCACCTTTTTATTGCATCCACACTCACTGAAGATTAATGTCAAAATAATGGGAGTGAAACATGACCTTGGAGGAAAGAACAAATGTTTGATAGACATCAAAGTGGCTAGATAGGTAACATATTGGGTGCTTAACACAACACATACTAGGGGAAGATAGAATTAATACATGTATTTTTTTTATATCTACTAGGATTTGACAATTCTATTGGGTAGTGTATTTCTCGATCACAATGAGGCCAAGGAGGAAGTATTCCTCATGTTGGATGAGTTACAAATTTCCACGAAGAACCTAGAGAAAAATTTCAATCAGATTGAAGATCGTTTGGGCCTTCCTCCATATTCAAGCTATGTGCTAATACATAGCAAAGAGCTAATCATAGTGGAAGAAGAAAACTCTTGTACGTTTGAATAATGGGTTATATTCAGGGGGCTGGGAGGTTAAACTAGTTAGTTATTTCTCATATTCCTGCACTAAATGCACCTAAAATGAAGACAACTAATTTTTTTTTCCCAAATGACCACCATTAACTTAGTTCAGTCCATAGGACTAGGTCGACCACAATAACCGAGTGGTAAAAACAAGAAGAACAAGAAAACTATTTTGAATGAACAAAAAGAACCACAAGCTCCAAACACCAATGTTGGAGGCAAGAAAGAGTGAAAGATAGAGTTCCCATGTAATATTTGTGGTAGGGCCCATATGACACATCAATGTCCACATTTAGATGAGGTCAATGAGAACAATACTTATTGAAATGTCGCTACACAACCTATTGTGTTGAACAATCCTTTCCCACCTCAGCAACAATGCCAATTCATGATTCTTTCAAATATTGTCTGTCCACAAGAGGGAAATATAGGTCATCCTCCTAATTGGGATGCACCTACAACCATTATGTTATGTGAGGAAATTTTAAACTTTACCATGAGATGAAAAATAGATGCAATAGTCATGCAAACTTGGATGAAAATGCGGATTCAAAAGTGGAAGTAAATATGGGTGCAATAATAGGTGCAAAACTTGGTACAAATTGTGGTGAAACAAAAGTGGATGCAACAATGGACACAAACTTGGAAGAAAAAAGGATGTAAACTTGGATGCATAATAAGATGTAAAAAGGAATGTAAACATGGACACAAACATGGTTGAAATAGTGGACACAAAATTATATGCAAAAGTGGATGCAACAAAATTAAATGCAGAAGTAGGTACAAAATGAGATGCAAAACTTGACATAAAAGTCGATGCAAAAGGGGACACAAAAACATACACAATATTTGAAGAAAAATTGGACACAAAAGATGATTCAAATGTGGATCCACAAGTGGAACCAAATGTGGGTGCAATGGTAGATAAAAAACATGGAAGAAATTGTGGCTCAATAATCGTGGATACAAAAAAAGAAACAAAATAAGGTACAAACTTGGATGCAAAACAAGATGCAAAAAGGGATGCAAAAGTGGAAACAAACATGGGTGCAATAGTGGACACAAAATTGGATGCAAAAATGGATGCAACAAAAGTAGATGCAAAAGTGGATACAAAACTTGATGCATAAACCCGACACAAAAGTGGATGTAAAAAATGATGCAAATTTGGATGCAAACATGGTTGAAAAAGTGGAAGAAAACATGGGTTCAATAGTAGGTACGAAACATGACACAAATTGTGGAACAAAAAAATTGGATGTAAACGTGGATGCAATGATATATGAAAAAAATAAGTGAACTTTGATGTAAAGTAAAATGAAAAAAGGGGTACAAAAATTGACATAGACATGTGTGGAATAGTGGATGAAAAAATAGATGAAATAAAAGTTGATGCAGAAGTAGATGCTAAATGAGACTTAAAACCTGATGCAAAACTTGATGAAAAAGTGGATTAAAAAAGGGATGCATAAATAGATGCAAACATAGATGAAAATGTGGATGCATTTTAAAGAAAAAGTGGGTGCAAAGGTAGGTGCCAAACTACGTGAAAATTGTGGCACAACAAAAGTGGACGCAATACTAGAAAAAATGATGGATGAAAAAAAGGATGCAAATGTGGATGAAAAACAAGATGCAAAATTGGATGCAACAAAAGTAGATTCAAAACTAGACACAAACCTTGACACAAAACTTGGTGCAAAAGGGGACGCAAAAATGGATGCAAAAAATGATGCAAAATTTGATGCACGTGTAGGCGCAAAAAGTGAACGCAATAGAGGATGAAAAAGTGGGTGAAACAAAAATTAGGTGCCAAAATTGATGCAAAACTTGGCACAAAACCTGGTGCAAAGGATGGTGCAAGACTTGGCACAAAACATGGTGCAAAACCTCATGAAAAACCTAGTGCAATACGTGGTGCTAAATTTGGTGCAAGACTTGGTGCAAAAACTAGTGCAAATTTTATATCACATTTTGCACCATATTTGATAATTGGATGCAAATAGCACCAAAAATGGGCTCTAGATGCAAAAAAGGAAGCAAAAAGGGCTTCTAATCAAAGGGTTTTGTTGTAGTGAAGGTCATCTAGCCACCTCTAAAGATTTTGTTTCCGACTCTTCCGTGATACTTTGTCCACATTGCTTAAGACATTTTATTTGTTTCTCATCAACATCCTCATTTTGCAACCCCCTCTAATAATTTGGGCTTTTCATGTAGTCCATGAGACTTTCAAATAGTCTCACCCAAAAAAAATTCCCATCTCAAGGGGTTATGCCTTACTTAGGTCCACAATAATGAATTCTCTTCTTATGTTCGACCACCTTCAGTCCTTCTTCCTCCAGCAAATAAATTAACAATTTCTTCACTTTCTTCCCTATTTTTTAGCCTCAGGGGTTTTCCTTTTAAAATCATTATGTCTGACAAGAAAATTGAACCTCCTCCTCAGGTTCCATCTTTGTCTCTTGTCTTCTCATTCCAATATCATCTTCACTAAATTGAGCCTATCCTTTAGCTCAACCATATCCATATAAAATTCCTCTTGACTTAATTTTTTTTCATGCCATTTTCCTTAGCATGTTTTTCTCAAGTTGTGGCTTGTCTTTGAATCCAAATTATAGTCATCAATAGAAATTTCTCTTCCTCCGTGTCTTGTGAGCTTTCACTTGCCCACTGTGAGTTGCTAAAAAGCTCCTATAACAAGTCTTCTACATGGTTTGTTACTTGAACAACTCACCTCCACCTGGCTATTAGTGTCCCTTGTTTCTTTCCTTTGGAAATTTTTTAGCACTCCTTACTCCTCTTTGGCTTTTGGTACACCTTGATCATGTCTTGAGAACTCGTTTGGTTCTCTTCTCTTAAGGAATTTCTCTGTCCCCTTCACACTCCAAACGTAGCTGGGTTTTCTTATCTATCAACCTCTCTTGCTTCAAGCGTTCTTTACCACTTCCTTTAAGAACATATGCTAATTCATTATAGGTCTTGTTGGCTATAGCTATGCCATCCAAAATTGTTCATACCTACAACTATTAGTTTTCAAAAATTTAAACAGCTTAATGACTACTTACCTTCCAAGGTTTCTTCTCAATATTTATTCCAACTCTCCACTTTGTTAGGGTTTTCTCTCACTCCTTCTAGATCTACTTGTTGCTGTAAATATCTCTCTACACCACTTCCACTTTTGAAAATTTCTCGTAATCTTTTCTCCCAGACTGATTCATTTTTGGAATTTGGTATTGTGTTCTTCCTCTTAGGCAGTACCTATTTCCTATCTTTTATGCCCTATATTTTCAACATCAAATTGTTAGTCATTACTAAATTAAACCAACTATTACCTTTCAAGTCTGATGTCCTCTAATCCTTAATGGCTACAAAATATACTGGATGCAATGACCATGATCAAAAAAGGACCTTCTGCTACCACAATGATAGTAGGCCCCTTCGGTGGCCTACTCTCATTCCCAGGATTCTTCCTTCCTTGTGGTGGAACACCTTTCCTTTTTCATTAAATTGAAACCCTTCTTTCCATTGGGATAAGTGAGTCCCTTTACTTCCAGACGAAACCCTCTTTCCTTATTTATATCAACATAATTCCAGACCCAATATATATATATATATATATTTCTTGGGGCTTATATGAAAATTGTTTGGTGTAAAGTTTATCAGTAGTCGAGCTTTTCCTCATGTTGATATCTTCACTTTTAGGCATAAAGGCCAATAGATATCATTTAAAAGACACAGTGGGTTAATTCTTGAGACCTCGTAAATCAAACAAACTATCTATAATCTACAACTCATTCCTTGTTATATCTGGAAAATAACTCAATTTCTTCACGAGGCACACTCCAAGTCAGGAAACGAGGACTCTCACCATGCTTCCACTATGACTTAGCTTAAAGTACAAAACTCCAACTAGTCAAGGTCAAGTTTCTCACATTATTATGTAAATAAGGAGCTTGAAATTTCTTCAGGGCGACTAGTCCTTACAAGGTCAAGACTCAAAACAAAATTTCCTCATTCTTATCTCCACATACCCCAGCTTTCCTTTGAGGTCGACTAACTGACTCCTTCAACTATCATAGGCTAGTCAATGATCTTTGTTGAAACCACTCGGTGTTTTCTTTTGAATTGTTGTCTTTTAAGCCACGGACCATTTGTAATTGTATTTGTTACAAAAAGACCTAGTACAAAGGTTCTTTCCCTCATTTCCACACTCTAAATTGGAGCACAGAATTCACACTTGACTAAGTTTACTTCCACTCTTGACATCACATAGTTTTGACCATAGGCTTCTCCAGTACACCGGTATCATGGTCTTTGGGATATTTTCTAGTTTTTCATTATACTATATATGAGATGTCGAAATCTCGGTGTTGTAAAAACCCACCATTTCACCTATATGCTTATTATGCCAAATCACCAAAGGGACTTGAGCTGGTCATGCTTGATAAAACTTTAGTATTTAATTTTTCTCTTGCTCACACAAAATGACCTTGTGGAGTCTCTCTAATAAAGAATGAAGATCATCGATTCAATGAACAACCAATGGTTTAATTTTTCACAAACACTCTCTCCACATGTGATACAAATATATTGACCTATTAATGATGCTACTCTGAACTTTCACGATAGGTTCTAATGCAAGTTTAACTCCTCTCAACTACCATCATCGTCTTTGGATGATTATTCTCTTTGTGATAGAGGTGCTCTCTCTTTCTAACATGACTTCCTTTTTCTTTAATGTACATACATTCATACAAAAGTATGAACAAAGAAAATCATGCCAATTCTATTAAACATAAAAGAAATATTTAGAGAGGAAGTGTCATGGCGCACTTCTCAATGTCTTCTCTCTTCTACGAAAGCTCTATGCCATCTCACTCTTACACATATACAATTTTTATTTGTGGAGAAAATATCTAAGGCAAAGAAACTGGACATCTGTCCAAAAGTACCCAATACTTAAGCTAAACACTTGTTAAAAATTTACGAAGACTCACCTCAAAATATCTTAAAAGCGTAACATTCCTGATTCCTCTACAATTAACACAATTGACTTTATAATAAAATCCTTCTCATTCTAATTTATATAAATAAATTGGAGAAAATAAGACCTACATCCAAAATTGTAGAACAACTGGAAAAATGATCCTTTATTGTCATCTTCCGCTTCCACAAATCTACTAACTCTGAAAACCAGGGCTCTCTCTTCACTATGCGAATTTCTTTCTCTATTTCGATGATGTTCTTCCATTGTTTCCAAATGACCTCCTACAAGAGTTTCTGGCGAAAGAAAATCACAGCGACGATACAAAACCCAAGTGGTATATTCCTGCAATATTCACTGTAGCTAAACAATTGAAATGAGTGTTGCAAAGGATTTTGTTTTTTAATGATAATATATGTGACACATGGACCTCTCACGATTATCAAGTCCATTTATCAAGATCTCGAAAACTGATCAAATGTTACAGTGTGAAGCCTTATCGTTTCCTACCACCATTTCTGCCACGTAGGACAATAATATCGGGGATGAGAATACGCCAACAAGGGCAACAAGCAGGAAATGTTCAGTGGGATAGTATATTTCAGAATTCAGTGCATTCTCCTTAGTGAACTTTTTGTTAATCAGATAACAAATATTTTAAAACATTTAATTAGTTTTAATACAACACAAGTGGATGAATGTGAATCATGATATTTTTACGATGTGAGCTGTGGTGATGTCAGCATAAAATTAAAGTAGCATAAAATTAAGAAAAAATAAAATTACCCGAGTATATCAACATGATCTTAAATGTTATTTTAAATAATAATAAATAATACAATAATAATTAAAATTAAATATATTCATTTATTGCTTTGCCACAAATATTGGTAAAGATTAATATTCTTTAAAATAAAATGAAATTAGAGAAAGTTGTAGTATTCTTAATCAAAACTTATACATTGACCAATAAAAATTAATATTTGGAAACGTTTTATATGATTGTAAAAAAATAACGATATCAAAACAACGTTTTACGTTTATTGATATAAAATAAATATTATATAACAAAATTTCTACTTAAATATTGTTAATGAATTATCTTTATTATTTTTTTAAATATATGTTTTAAATAATTATTAAGTTATTAATATATATTTGTTAATAATTATTCTATGTTTTTAATACATTTTTTTTTAGATTATTATATAAATGGTTTTTTAATTTAATTTTTTAATTAAAATTTTGAAAAATTTATCATAATTATAAATTTCAATCAATTTTAAAGAAGTAAATTTTATTATGCGGCAAAAATTATATCATTAAATTTCAACTTAAAAACTAAAACTTAAAACAATTATATTATTATTATTATTATTATTATTATATATAAAAAAACTATACATTTTTATATAATTACTATAAATCTGTTATATATACTAAATTTTATATTTCTGGAAGATAAATAAAGTTTATAATTGTAATAATAATAATGACCACTTAGTTTTAAGGCCATGATTAAACTAGATACTAAATTGGTGTAGGGACCCTTAAAATAACCTTGTACTTATCTTAGAGCTTATATTTGTCTTACGTTATGTATATCTTGGGTTTATAATAGTATTCCCTTGGGTTTAATGTTATTCCCCTGGTTTTATAATACATTGGGTTTGTAGTATTAATCCCTTAGGTTTATTATTGATTTGGGTTTACAATATCAATCAATTGGGTTTATTAATCTAAGGGTTCATGTTCCTAGGGTACAATATTATTCATAGGGTTTAAAATATTAATCCTAAGGTTTAATATAAATTTGTTGAGTCTATAATCATGGGCAACCATGGTCCAATTTCAAATTGAGACAAAGATTGTCTCAATATGAAAATCAGCCATGGTCAACCATGGTCAGCCATAGTCGATCATGGTCAACCACGGTCCAACTTTGCATTTAGACAAAGTTTGCCTCAATATGAAAATCAACCATGGTCGACCATGGGTCAACCATGGTTAGTAATGGTCAATCATTATCAACTATGGTCAACCATGGTTAACCATGGTCTGGCGTCACATTGTGACAAATATTGTCTCAATACAAAAATCAATCATGGTCAACTATGGTGAACCATGGTTAAACGTCGTATTGTGCCAAAGATTGTATGAATATGTAAATCAACCATGGTAAACTATGTTTATTTTAGCATTTCTAATATTTATCATAGGGTTTATATACCTTTATTTATAATAATTACCTTAGGGATTATCATAGGATTTTCTCAATATGGAAATCAATCATGGTCAACCATAGTTGACCATGGTCCAATGCCGCATTGCGAAAAAAATTATCTCAATATGATAATAAACCATGGTCAACCATGGTCCAATGTCACATTGTGACAAATATTTTCTCGACATTAAAATCAATCATGGTCAACCATGGTCCAATGCCAAATTGTGATAAGGATTGTCTCAATAGGTAAATCAACCATGGCCTACCATGTTCCAACTTCCGATTGTGACAAAGATTGCCTTAATATGAAATTCAACCATGGTCAACCATGGCGAATCAAGGTCAATAACCATGGTCATATTTTGACAAATATTTGTCCCTTGGTTCAGCGTCACATTGTGAAAACCATGGTCATCCATGGTCAACCATGTTCCAACGTTGCATTGTGACATATATTACCTCAATATGAAAATTAGCCATGGTCAATAAGCATGGTGACATTGTGACAAATATTTTCTCTTTGTCCAACATCACATTCTGACAACCATGGTCATCCATGGTCAACCATTTTGAACATCACATTGTGACAAATATTGTCCCAATATGAAAATCAACCATGGTGAATGATAATCAACCAAAGTCATCCAATGTCAATAACCATGGTCACATTGTGACAAAAAATTTCACTTGGTCCAACGTGACATTGTGACAACATGGTCATCCATGGTCAATCATGGTCCAATGTGGCATTGTGACAAATATTGTCTTAATATGAAAATCAACCATAGTCAACCATTGTCCAACATCACATTATGAGAAAGGTTGTCTCAATATGAAAATCAACCATGGTCAACTATAGTTCAACGTCACATTGTGACAAAGATTTTTTTAATATGAAAATCAATTGTGGCCAACCATGTTTATTTTAGGGTTTATAATATTTATCTTAGTGTTTATATACCTTGGGTTTATCATATTTATCCCTTAGGTTTAATCTTATTCCCTTGGATTTATAATCCCTTGTGTTTTCAGTATTAATTCCTTAGGTTTATAATATTTATCTTAGGGTTGATATACCTTGGGTTTATAATATTAATCTCTTGGGTTTATAATATTTATCCCGTGGGTTTAATCTTATTCCCTTGGATTTATAATCCCTTATGTTTTTAGTATTAATCCCTTAGGTTTATAATATTTATCTTAGGGTTATATACCTTGGGTTTATAATATTAATCTCTTGGGTTTAATATTATTCCCTTGGGTTTATAATAACTTGGGGTTTAGAATTAATATATTGGGTTTATAATACCTTGGGGTTCATATTCCTAGGGTATAATATTATTCATAAATTTTATAATATAAATCCCTTGGGCTTATAATCATGGTCAACCATGCACAACCATTGTCCAATGTAACATTGTGACAAAGGTTGTCTCAATATGAAAATCAACCATGGTCAAACATTGTCAACCATGGTTAAATGTCGCATTGTGACAAAGATTGTCTCAAGATAAAAATAAACCATGGTAAAACATGGTCAACCATGTTTATTTTAGGGTTTATAATATTTATCTTAGGTTTTATATACCTAGGCTTTAAAACAGTAATCCCTTGGGTTTAATATTACTCCCTTGGGCACATAATCCCTATGGTTTTTAGTATTAATCCATTGGTTTATTATTTCCTTCAATTTCTAAAATTAATCCATTGGGTTTATTAATCGAAGGGTTTATTTTCCTAAAATGTAATATTATTCATATGGTTTATAATATAAATCCTTGGGTTTAATATGAATCCCTTTCATTTATAATCATGGTCAACCATGGTCCAACGTCAATTTATGATAAAGTTCACCTCAATATGAAAATGAACCATGGTCAACCATGAGTAGCCATTTATATCTTAGGGTTTATAACATTTATCTTAAGGTTTATATACTTGGCATTTATAATATTATTCCCTTGGGTTTAAAATACCTTAGGGTTTTAGAATTAATCCCTTAGGTTTATTAATCTAAGAGTTAATATTCCTAGGGTATATATTATTAATAGGGTTTATAATATTAGTCCTAGGGTTTAACATAAATGCCTTTCGATTAAAATCATGGTCAACCATGGTCAGTGATGGTCCAATGTGTGTCCATTGTGCCAAAGATTGTCTCAATATCAAAATCAACAATGGTCGAACATCGCATTGTGATAAAGATTGTCTCGGTATGAAAATCAACAACTGTAAACCATCGTCAACCACGTTTATTTTAGGGTTTTTATACCTTGGGTTTATAATATTTATCTCTTGGTTTTAATATTATTCCCTTGGGTTTTTAGTATTAATCCCTTGGGTTTATTAATCTAAGGCTTCATATTCCTAGGATATAATATTACTCATAGGGTTTATAATATTAATATTTGGATTTAATATTAATCCATTGGATTTATAATCATGGTCAACCATGGTAAAACTTCATATTTTGACAAATATTTTCTCAATATGAAAAACAATCAATGTCGCATTATGACAAGGATTGTCTCAATATGAAAATCAATCATAGTCAACCATGTTCCAACATCGCATTGTGTCAAAGATTTTCTCAATATGAAAATCATGCATGGTAAACCATGGTCAATAATCATGGTGACATTTTGACAAAGATTGTTTCTTGGTCCAAGGTCACATTATGAGAACCATGGTCAAATGCTACATTGTGACAAACATTGTCTCAATATGAAAAGCAACCATGCTCAACCATGGCCAACCATTATCCAATGTCGCATTGTGACAAAGGTTGTCTCAATATGGATATCAATCATGGTCAACCATAGTCCAACGTCAGATTGAGACAAAGATTGCATCAATAGGAAAACAAATTGTGGTCAACCATTGTCAACCATGTTTATTTTAGGGTTTATAATATTTATCCCAGGGTTTATATACCTTGGGCTTATAATATTTATCCCTTGGATTTAATATTATTCCCTTGGGTTTATAATCCTCTGGGTTTTTATTATTAATCCCTTGTATTTATAATATTTATCTTAGGGTTTATTTACCTTGGGTTTATAATATTAATCCATTGGATTTAATATTCTTTCCTTGGGTTTATAATAACTCGGGGTTTTAGAATTAATCCCTTGGGTGTATTATATCAATCCATTGAGTTTATCAATCCCTTGGTCTAATATCACGTTGTGACAACCATGGTAATTGATGATCAACCATTGTCCAACATCACATTGTAACAAAGATTATCTCAATATTAAAATCAACCATGGCCAACCATTGTCCAATGTCCCATTGTTCCAAAGTTTGTCTCAATATGAAAATAAATCATGGTCAACCATTGTCCAACTTCTCATTGTGAGAAAGATTGTGTCGATATGAAAATCAATTGTGGTCAACCATGGTCAACCATGTGTATTTTAGTGTTTAAAATATTTATCTTAGGGTTTATATATCTTGTGTTTATAATATTAATCCCTTAGGTTTAATATTATTCCCTTAGGTTTAGAATCCATTGGGTTTGTTATTCCCTTGAGTTTATAATATTTATTTTAGGATTTATATACTGCGTGTTTCTAATATTAATCCCTTAGGTTTAATATTATTTCCTTTGGTTTATAACACCTTGGGGTTTTAGAATTAATCCCTTGGGTTTATAATATCAATCCATTGTGTTTATTAATCTAAGTATTCATATTCCTAGGATATAATATTATTGATAAGGTTTATAATATTAATCCTATGGTTTAATATAAATCCCTTGGGTTTATAATCTTGGTCAACCATGGTCCAATGTCACATTTTGACAAGGATTGTCTCAATATGAGATTCAATCATGGTGAACCATCGTCAAATGTCACATTGTAAGAAAGTTCATCTCATTATAAAAATCAACCATTGTGAAACATGGTCAACCATATTTATTTTACGGTTTACAATATTTATCTTAGTGTTTATATACCTTGGATTTATAATATTTATCCTTTGGGTTTTATATTATTTCCTTCTATTTTTAGTATTAATCCCTTGGATTTATAATATCAATCCCTTTGGGTTTATTAATATTAGAGGTCATATTCCTTAGGGTATAATATTATTCAAAGGGGTTATAATATTAATATTTGGGTTTAATATAAATCTATTGGTTTTATAATCATGGTCAACAATGGTCCAACATCACATTGTTAGAAAGATTTTCTCAATATGAAAATCAACCATAGTCCAACGTCGTATTGTTACAATGAATCTCTCCATATGAAAATCAATCATGGTCAACCATGGTCAACCCTAATCCAACATCACATTGTGACAAAGATTGTCTTAATATGAAAATCGACCATGTTCAACCATGATCGTTTAAGGGTTTATAATATTTATTTTAGGGCTTATATACCTTGAGTTTATACTATTGATCCCTTGGGTTTAATATTACTTCCTCGGATTCATAATCCCTTGGATTTATTAATCTAAGGGTTCATCTTCGTAAAGTATAATGTTATTCATAAGGTTTTTAATATTAGTCCTTGCGTTAAATATAAATCCTTGAGTTTAATTAATTAATAATAATTAATATAAATTATATAATATATATATATATATATATATTATTATGTTTTAATTATTATTGTTTATTAATTAATTTTAAATTAATTATTAATAGTGAATGAAATAGTCTTTCGAATTAATCACATTGTAAGGATTGGGTAGACGTTTCGAACCAGCTAATGTGGTTCATCCTAAGGATGAACCACATTAGCTGGTTCGAAACGTCTACCCAATCCTTACAATGTGATTAATCCAGAAGACTATTTTTTAAATTATGGATCACAAAAGTCTTAGATCTAATAATAATTTTTTTAATAAATTAATTAGTTATTTAATAAATTAATTAATAATAAATAAAATAAAAATGAATAAATAATAATTAAAGTAGAATGTGAGTTATTCTTTAATCAAATTAAAAAAAAATAATCGAAATAAATATAATTTTTTTTATTGTAATACCCCAGTAAAAATTGAGGTTTCCCTTGCCCAACTAAGTATAAAAATGAAATTCTCTTAGTGCCGTGAAATATGTTGGGAAATAAAATACATAAATAGTTCTGACTATAAAAGTGGTTTCTTTGTGTTAGGATGCAGCAATGTCCCAACGTGTTAACCGGTGTCTTTTAAAAAGGGTTCATATGTGTGTGGAACCGGTGTTGTCGGGAGATGCAAAAGCCTCTTTTGCATGTTTCTTTTCCACACACATCCCCATTTTGCACACATACACTTGCATACAAATAAAAATTTGAAATCTTATTTGGATTTTAATAATTAGATTTTACGAAAAGCATAATTTATGTTGTGTTTTTCAGTTTTTTTTAATGATTCGAGATACCGACATCTGTAATACTACATCATGCACCATGCATTTTTGGTTAAGAAATCGGTATGCAAGATATTAAGTTTAGGTTAATCGTGCAATAATTGTTATTTTAAAGAAACTAACATTTTTATTAAAATTATATGAAGCATGTTGACATTGTATAACTTTAATCATAATAATGAAATTAATAGATATTAATAATATTTTTATTTTTATTAAATATGTATTTGTCATATTTGTTTTTAGTTTATTCCTTTTTATTAATTTATGACATTGGTGTATTGTGATAGTTTTTTTAAGAAAAAAAAAATAAAATTGTTATATTTCTATTAAACTTATTGACCAAAAGATAATATTAAAAAAACATAGTCATCAACAAACAAAAAATACCATACCACATACAGAATGGCCAATACAATAAAAAATTCCCAAGGGCTTATAAACAACCAAATTTTGTCTTTCAACTGTAGGTTTTCGCGGCCCTAGATCATCTAGGTTGTTTCCTGGTGGCAGATGTGCATGAAAAGCCTCATGCACATGTCCCTTAATATGCTCCATCCTACCTTCCAAATGATCGATCCTCTCTTTAATTATTTTCTGACCCCAACACAAGGCAACTAGGCGATCCATCATATGCCACTGGTTATGTTAAAGACCATTCATGAAACCAATGATCTCATTCCCGTCATCATGGCGGTCTCAAGCAATGTGTTACGACTGATAAGTAACATGGTGAAGGCGGTGTTCCCATGTATTGGATGATAAGGGAAACTATATTCTAATCAAATAATGTACAACCTGCTGGTCAATATCTTTGCTTAAATCCCTTAGCTCTGCCTTATTCTATGTTGTGGGTTCCCTAGCTCCTCCATCTCAACTAGCATGACCTCTTTGACATTGCATGGCATCTAGGGTGTCATTTCTCCTATATTCAAACCACATCCAACCACACTTATTCCCATTCTCCCAATTATTCCACCCCCTGGCATGTGAACCCAAAACCACAACAACTACAACATTACCGGATCTAACGAGAAGGGCAAATTGAGTCATACCCTTCCAAGAATGTGTCTCCAACTCTGAGGCCACAATTGCCCACCCCTAGTTCGGAGATACCATAGGTCCCCACAAAATTAAAATGTTCATAATAGAAATTAAGATGCCAATGTATGTCACTCTGGAAATCACTTATAATTGTGTGAAGATAGAACTTTTCCCATATGGAAGGCCATAATTCATAAATACCTCGGGGGACAAAGTGACAAATGTAGCGACAAAGTTGTAAATTCCCCACGGTTTGACCACGATGCTTTCTCACATAGCTTGAGAAGGGTTTAGCCGTCTCTTCAAAGTATCCATGAAAAATATAGATGTAACAACCAAGAATCACATTGCTACCTTAATAGGTACACCAACATACTTTCTCACATTGCAATTGAAGACCAAAATGATAGTTTAAAAAAGGAAAATACCAGGAATTTGAGAAATGCTAATAGTTCTAGTGGAGGCTTCATGAATGCTTAGCTCAGGTTTTTCCTCCCCCATAGAGGTTCAAAGAGTGACCTCAAAGATGACACACACGACCACGAGCATAGGTAAAAATTTCACCTACTCTAGGTCCCCTCCATGCCTAGTTTCGTTGCTTCCAATCTAAGTGAAATTTTTCTTCCACTCATTACAAATTGAAGTGTTTCAGACATGCTAGGTCAAACACCACCCTATACATCTGAAGTAACAATTCTACCTACCGCCTAAACTCTCATCATCCTGAACAATATAATTTAATCCAAAGGATTGCCATGAATTCTTGTAATGCCTCTAAATTTTGCAATCATATAACAAGCATTTGTCACTTAAATGAATTTCTTTGTAACTATTTAAATTAATAAAGTGTGTTAAACCATCTTGTCATATGCTAGATCTAGTTTCAAATCATTTAGAAAATTTTACTATTAATATTTCAATTTATTGCATAGATTTATGTGGAGTCAGTATTGATGTTAATGCATGGTTGCGATGAAGTTTAAGCTAAATGAATTATTAATGTAGGAGCATTGACAAAACCTAAATTAAAATCAATTTCACAATTCTTCCAAAAAGAGAAGTGTGGCAACCCGAGTAAAGCAACATGATTTAGTTGATTTTTTTTTTAAATCTAAATTCATTTGTAAGCCTCTAGAAGGGTAATCGTGGTAGAAAAGTGTGATTCCTTGTGGGTTATTAATGTTTCTATATTTTGTTTTAAATTAATGCCTGTAAGTATGTTAGGTAGAGCCATCTTACACGATGTAGAGATCAGGTCACTCCAGGGACAAGGGGTCGTTTTATATAACTAAGTCATTTTCTTTTAATCCAAGAATTTAGGGTGTTCGTAAATTTTGTGTGATTTTGTTTCATGTTCGAGACCCTGTCTAATACAAGAATCGCTGCATTTCATTTTAGTGAGGGCCACAAGAGTTTTATTGTTGCAGAGATTTTAATGGAGGGAGAAGGGTGGTCGAAATGGGAACGGTTTTGGCCAAAGTGTCGGCATACACTACCAAGCACCAACTCAATGAAACAAGAATGTTGGCATTAGGATTGAAGTGAATAAAGGTGGGGTCATAATAATGAATTGGATCATTGGTCGTCATGCATGCTTCAAGCTCGATGATTGTACATGGAGACCTCGACTAGTTTGACCTTCGAATCGGGCAAGGCTCAGTCAAGTGGTTGGGCCTAGCACCTATCAGTCATTCTGGAGAGAAAGAAAAAGAGCCAACCATTCAACCCCGTCTTAGTCTCGAGTTTTGACCTATGATTGTTGAGATATTAATCTCACTGTCAGTTAGTTGTGAGTTAGGTGTCATCATATTTGATTATGTCATCTCCTAGGTGTCATAGATAATTTAGTTTTACTTGAGTTCTACTCCATAGGTGTCGAGTTTTACTTCAGTCATTTATTATTGATGTTTACAATGTAATCTATTTACCCATTTTGAATATTAAGAATAGCAATCTCTGCTCCACTTTTTAGTTTCATTCTTTTTCATGGTATTAGATCTTAGACTACGTAAGACTCTTTGAGAGAGTAGTAGAGATAGTGTGAGGTTGCATAGGACTCCTTCAGAGAAGCACTTCATATGTCTGTATATTCACAGAAAAAGAGCAGAGAGCATAGCGAAGTGAAGCAATTGTGAGACTACTGCAAAAAAGAAGGTTAATGTGAAGTCAATAAGGGGAAAGAATAAGTCAAAAGTATGAATTGAAGGAAGAGTTGTATTCTTTTTGGGAGAATAACGCAATCCAACAATTAAAACAGAGCATTATTAACACTCACCCAAAGTACCAGAGAAGTGTTGGCATTACAAATGGTCAAGTCCTTTTCTATAGGACACATTAGTCTCAACCATTTATACCCCTCTCCAAGTAACTTAGGAAAACAATGAAGGCTGATGCGTTATAGGTCCACAACAACATAATACACTAGAAATTGTTTTCAAAGGAGTTAAGTCGTGATTCGTAAGCTCCATCATATTCGAATGCTTCATGGGATTTTTTTAATAAAAGAGAGTGTTGTAAAATTGCTTCAAAGAGTACAAAGCTTTGTTATGATCTAAAAGAAGTATTAAAAATGAGTTTTTTTTGTTTAAAAGGGAGTATTAAGAATGTTGGGAAGAATACTGAGAGGGGGGCTAAATCAGTATTTTAAAAACTCACAATAATAATTTTCTTTTCTGAAATATATACATGACTTGACTAATCCCAACTACTGTATATACATGATTGTTGTAAAAGAAACTAGTGTATGCTCAATAAACTTGTAAAAGAACTAATTCTTTATCTATTAAACTTTGAACCAAAATGTAGGAGATTTATCAGGTATTTGATAAGCAATAAATAGGCGCAGTGATAATATAATAAAGTATCACAGATAAGTAAACACACATGAACACAAGGATTTAAGTTGGAAACCCAGTGAGGGAGAAAACCATCGTTGTTGTCGTCTTAGTCTTCAAAAACTATTAATATTGAAAAACTTCTTACATTCTTGTACTGGTGCAGACTCATACCAATATGCAAGCACCCACCTGCTGAAGGCTACAACCTTCACTCGTTCTCCATATCCTACTAGAAGGGAGCTCCAACCCCCTGATCTGATCACCAACGACTACTGGCAAGAAGCTTTGACTTCCTCACTGAAGGCTCCAACCTGCAGCAACATCCATGGACCATGTTTCATCAAATTTTCAAACTATATCCAATATCAACATTTATCCTCAATCATCCTTGTAATACAATCATACATATCTCACACACAGAATCAACCAATACATGAAACCCAAACAACTGATACATAATCAAAACTTACCAATCAACTAGAACAGTGAGATCACTATAACCAGTACACATAACAGAACTCAGAATGATACATAAACACACAGAATCAATTGCAACCCTGATCATTCATTTTCCAAAATGTATATGCTACTTCTCTTAAGGCAACCCATGTGCATACGTGCTTTTATGGAGAGAAACCCACATACAGATCTTAATATATAGAATCTGAAAACATGACTACTGCAATTTCTGAAAATAACCCTGAATCATACTCAGATCTATTGCAACACTCTGAACCAATCATAGAACTATCTCTAATATTCAATCACAATCAATGAGTAATCTTAACATTCTCGATCAATTAATAACTAAATTCAACTTCATCATTCAATCAAATCTACTTCACACATTATCACTCAACCTAGATCAACATGAGGACATCATTGATAGACAATAGAGAAATAGTAGCATTGATCAGGTTAATCAGTAATTTATGAAAATAAACCCCATACTTTATATACGCGACTTTGCAGAAGTGAAACTACGTGTATATGAGCTTCTCTGAAGCCAACTAGTGTATAGATCTCCAAATTTTGACCTAAAATTGTGTATCTCTTTAGAACTTCAGAAAGACCTAGATCATACTAATCAGAGATAAAAACATGTGTCAGTACTTAGATCTAGTCAATCCATGAGCAGATCATAAAATGAAAATTCATTTCAGGTCTCATGATCTTGATCCATCATTGTATTCATTGGGGCATAATTATTTTAGATCAATGTGACAATTATGGCCCTTACAATGAAATTATACTTCAAATTGAAGTATTCATAAATGAAAAAAAAATTCACTTTCACAACTTAGAACTTTGATATTCGCATTTTTATATAGTTTGTCCCTTATCCAATACCAAGAGTCAAAACTACATTAGTGTCGGTGCTAATCTTTGACGGGATCAATATTCATAGTCACACTCATTACTATGGGCCAATACCATGGTAAGGACCCACGATACTCAGAATACCATGGTGTAAAAACCATACATTACTTTTCTTCACTGAAATCACGTCCATATGCGACTTGGCTTAACAGAACCCATGTATAGTTCTTGAACTTCCAATTTTATCATTCCTCTTAACTGAATATTCTGAACTGTAATGCATTCTATCACATCTATATTCATTCTAGTATTCTATTGTATTCATTTTTTCACCTATGAACTGACCTGTGAATTCTGTTACAAGTGATTTGCCATCAAGGACAATACATGCATCATAATGCCAACAATCTCCCCCTTTGGACTTGACGCCGATGACTTTGTTGTTTGGTCACCACAACCTGTAAAATAATATCTACCAAGCTTTTGAAAACACTAAGCTACTCTCCCCCTTTGACATCAAGGTCAAAGGGTGGACCAATGTGAAATGAAGACTTCCATATATGAACTGTTGAATATGAATACTAACCATTCTCCCCCTGAGCACATGCTGAAATATCTGGCATATGTAAAATGAAGTACATGATTTTATGACTCAACTAAAATGACCTTCCTACCACCAAGGACCGATACTTACATCAATCACCCAACCAAGTGGGATTACATATTTGAGATGAACTCAAAAGTCCATACATGACTAAATATGACAATTATTACATCATGTGTCTTTTCATGACCTTTACATCAAATGATATGCATGATATTTATAAAAAATACCAAAATATCTTAAAAGTAGCAAAATTCAACAACTATAATGCCAACAATGCTTTATATTCTGCACAACTAATGCTCCCCCTGAACCTGTGCTACTTGTTCATTTTTAACAACTCATTCATCAAAGAATATTCATCAGTCAAATAAATATCAATGATTAAAACATAACTCAATACCATATCAGAAGACTATTGTAAAAACCTCCAAGGTAAATGTTCATATAAAAAAACATAATAGGAACATAAATACAATAAAGATATTAGCCATCAAAATCCATAAATACATCAGTACATTTGCACATGAAAATCAAGGGAATGATTTTTTTCATTAATAAATGCAATGAACCAACCGGAGATGGGACTACCACATTCTACCTGACCATACAATGGCTGAGCCAATTCTCTCTTCAGCCATTCACTCTCGTGCCATATTCCAAGCATGAATGTGGGATCTCAGAGAACACATCAATCAAAACTCATCCAGGGCTTCTAGAGGCCACTCACCTCAACCCATCAAACAATGGTACCACCTCACGGTCGAACATCACCAAAAACCATCATCAGACTGGTCTCCATCCAAGCTTTCCAGGGCTTCTAGAGCATTTGTCCAACCAAGGTTTCTAGAACTAGTAACTCAACCCACATCTTATACAGGGCTTCTAGAGCATTTTTCCAACCAAGGTTTCCAAGACTAGTAACTCAACCCGCCAAGGGCTTCTAGAGCGTTTGTCCAGCCAGGGCTTCTAGGACTAGTAACTCAACCCAAGTTGTTACAGGGCTTCTAGAGCATTTATTTAACCAGGGCTTCTAGGAGTAGTAACTCAACCCAAGCTATGGAAAAATGAGAACCAACCAAAACAAAGAAATGAAAGTAAACCCATAATCACCATGACTATCCAAGAAATGGCAAGGCTAGGAAATCCACTATCAATCCAGGCAATCCTCCATGCCAATGATAGATCAAAACCAAGAAACCACATGCATGTGCCATGCATGTCAAAACTAGTGAATAAATCATACATGCAACTTGATACCTACAAGAATATCAGATGTAGTTGTTGATGTTGATGCCTTCTTACACTTTCATGTTCTTCCTTTGCCTTCTTGCTCTAAGAATCCAAGTATAGCACACCCTCAAAGAGTGCTCCAAGAAAACTCTAAGTAATCAAGATTATGAGAGAGAGAGAGAATAATGAGAGAGCTCCAAAAACTGAACTAATCAAGTCTTTCCCACTAATCGTCATAAGCCTTTTTATTAATGAGGCCTCTATTTTCTTCATTTTCCATTATTTTCCTTCAATTTCCTCCTCACATGCAAAATGTGACCTTTCACCTTCCTTTTCTCCTAATTTCCATTCTTTTCATAAATAAATGTGCCAAAATACCTTGCCTCTTTAATGCCTTAGCCATTTCCTCTGGCAATTTCCTTAGCCATAAACAATCAAATGAACACCCCCTAGGATGTATTGCCCATCATTCAGCTTGGAATAAGTTTTCCAGTCATCCATGGTTATTGTTTTCAGAATTTATTACATGGAATGTTCGCTAGGGCTGCTACAGAACCCTCCTCCTTGGAGGACACCGTCCTCGGTGTTCAATCACACATATACCTCAGCAACCTTCTGAAAGAAGACATACTGCTCATGGAGCTTTATAACACAGCTGGATGTAGTATTTTCAATGAAATATCTACTCAAGACATAACATCATGAAACATGACAACATACCACATAGTGGAGCTTTATAACACAGCTCATTACAGTATTTACAATGATCATCCTACTTAAGAAAACTCATATGACATCATAACATCATGATAGCATAACCACATGATAGCATAATAATATTACACCCATACCACATAATGGAGCTTTATAACATAGCTTGTTATGGTATTTACATCCATACACGGGTCTACATATAACAAAATTATCAAAATATATATATATATATCAAAACATATGCCAAATCATATACCAAACATATAGCAATCATACAATAATCGTCATATATCATATATCAAAACATCATAAGGCATATATCAAAACATCATATAGCATGTATCAACCAACATAAAGCATATATCAACCATCATAAAGCATATATCAATCACCATAAAGCATATACTAAACCAACATAAATAAAATACTAAACCATCATAAAGCAACTACCAAACCACCATAAGCAACCACCAAACCACCATATCAAGTTGCTAATTCTTGTAGTTGATTTCAACTACCCAATTAGGCATGTTCATGATTCTTGTACCACGCACATAACTTCCATCAGTTTTAAAATAAATTAAAATAAATTCACATCATACCTCATTGGTAGCTCGTCAATATGGTACATTTGCAATCATGTTCACTTCCTGTCACAACAAGTCAAACTAGCATATTTGACCAAGTCAACATGTATAAAAATATCACATCAGGTTAGCTCAAACATAACCATCAAAATCATAAATGACATGTAACCATCATAAATCAAAATCATAGATCACATGTAATCATCATGGGCTAGAATCATAAGTCACATGCATAATAAAAATAAAATACAATACTGATACCTATCCTTCATCAATCCTTAGCTTCTACTTTTTTCTTTATTCTGTACGCACTCCGGATCAATTGCTACACCCAACAAACACCCAGTACCTTCTCCTCAACCATGTGCATATACACATAGTGTGCAACACAAACATACAACCACACAACATACCACACCATGCAATACATGCATCTACACCTGACATACAACACATACACCTACACCCAGTGTATACAATACAATGCATCCATCTATACCCGATGTGCAATACCACGCAATACATGTAACTACACAGAGTACTACACAATGAGTACACACACCACAATACCATGACTACATGATGCATAATACATAATACTACATGCCCATAACACAACATCGATGACATGCACACAATACCACATGTACACCAGTACCATACGTACAACATGTAAAAAGTACCACTGGTACACTGCACCACCTACACAACGTGTCCACAACATCACATGTACATGGCACCAACTGCTCAATGTGTATGCAACGCCACATGTACACTAAACCACTATACAATGCATACACAATATCACATGTACACAGTACCAAGCACACGACATGTATGCAACACCACATGTACACAACGTCATATGCACGACATGTACATAGCACCACATGCACACCACACCACTTGTACAGTGTGTAGACATTACGTATCGGGTACCACATAGCTCTCCCTAAGCTTCATTAACTTTCCTCCTTCCCAACGAATTCCCCAGACTCAAGACATAACAGGCAAGACAAGAAATAGACAAGAAGGAGACCATAAAAACCAATAACACATGACTCCGTAAACAAAGTGGTATGGCCATACACTAGACATAACAAAACAGAAAATTAAGCGCAAGCAAATAACAAAAGACCAAAATCACAAGACCAAAAAAAAATTCTATGACTCAATCCCCATGATACCCAAGGAAAGCTCAACCCAACCCTTTTTTAATATTTCATGGCAATCTCTCTTGCCATGCAACTCCTTGCATCTTGCTACCATAAACACATAACTTTCAATGTATAAATAAGAATAACAATACACCAGTTACCTCATCTTGTTGTGCTAAGCACATTACTTGCAAATGATCACATCCACAACATCTCTCAAAGGACTCCAATCCTTTAACAGATCCACCTGTGGCTAAAGACTAGCTAATATACCTTTTTACCTTGTTGGAATCAAAGCTTACTATGTGTTGTCACACCACCCAACTATTAGCTATATAGACAAATCAACTACTACCTTTTTAGGATAATACTGACATGTTTCCTGCAACTACTCACACATGTCAACCACATGTTCCAAATATCAAGACAATCATATCTATTAATTTGAAATCAATAGTTACCAAGACTAACAAGCATGTCATAATCCATAGTCATCTCATAGTTATCAACCATAATACTACAACTATCACCTATTATATTAAAGTACATATCAATTATCTCAACACATATATTTTAGTACAATCGTCTTAAAACAAAATCATTTGAACACATACTCATATTATGAAATTCATCAAACATTCATACCATGTTAAATAAATCAGCTAGAAGACATAATCAACATTCAAGCACCAAATATACAACATAAGAAACTGATACCTTAATGTATCTCATGGGAGGTGATCTTGTCTACACAATAAATCTAGGTTAGCATGACACAACTTCATAACATATCAACTCAAACATAAATCATGATATCCCTAACAATACCTAACAAACATGTTCTCATCATAAGCTCATAAGCATTTGTCATTCATGCATAACAATCACATATCTATGATCAATCTAGATTAGTATGACACCAAATCACAAATACGTCGGCTCATACCTGAATATTGCAACCATAACTATCTGCATAGGCAAAACCAGGTTAGCACAATACATATAACATCAAGATCTTCAATGTAATGAACATAACCATCATGCATATGACTAATCCAAATTACAACATCAAGATCTCAATGAAGTAACCCTAATCATCAAGTTAATAGCATATGACAATAATAATCTATATATCATGCTCATCAACAACATAAAACTGAACCATCAAGCTAACTGTCATATAACAATCAACAAGTTATCCTATAACATACTCATCAACAACATATAGCATAATCATCATGTTATCAAATATAAAAAAACAATAGCAATGCATACAACTACAAGTTACTATCATTCTTGGCTATCTGACACATGTGCATATAACTACACTAATCAACCAACATCTATCATGAATGTAACCATAACATCAAAAGACATGTACATAAACCTAATGTATATAAACCTAATGCATATACAATTATTAACCTACATACCTGCATGTCGAACATACAATACTGGTATGATGATCTACTCTTACCCCAAAGTCCAATGTTGCAACCTCATTATGATAATCTGCATCCCTTGCTCTATCTCAACTAGCTCATTAGCATCATAACAACCAATAGCATCATGATGACCTAAATTTCATACAATGACTTCACAAGGCATGTTTGACCTATTATTCAAACTATAACCAAGACCATACATGCATAACAATTGTATATAGACATATAACAAATGAGTACCAAACCATACACATATCATTCTAGCTAGAGTCTAGTCATTAATGCATGACCATATCAACTACACAAACCATGACCTCATGCATGACAACAACCATTACTCCATTGTACACATTGCCACATGCAACCAACAATATGCATAAGTAATGTCAAATCAACTACACCTACGCATAAACGCATGTAGTCAAACATAAAAGATCAATTCTTGTAATCAACCTACAAGACTGATTCATGTAATCAAAATATTCAAAAATGTAACCTACCATACAAGGATGTAAATAGGTATCATGAAATCAACATGTAAGTGACATATAATTCATACACAGTCAGTCACATGTTCCAAAAATCAAGACATTGTGTCTATTAATTTGAAATCGACATTCACCAATACTAACAACATATAAGCATAACCCCTTACTATCCATGGTCCACCCTAAGGTAGAATGAGGAAGCTACTATAATGGTCTGATCTCCAAAACATTTCAAAAACATTAAGTCAAAAACATTTCACTTATTCCACTTGTAACATAATAACTAAAAACATGCCACTTTTCCATTTCCTTACATGCAACTTTTCAAATTCCTTGCATCCAACCTTTCAAATTCCCTACATGCAACTCTTCAAATTCTTTGCATGCAAATAGGCATAGATTAGATACATCCATATTATTATATACAATATTATCCCATCTAAAAAATAACATTTTCTTCAAACAATTACCATACTTTTACATTTTTCTTAAAACAACTATTATACTATTACATTTGCATGTAAGCATTTCTTCAAACACTTTACATGCAAACTAATGTAGCAAACTATTTGCATACAACTAAGCATATATCAGCTACAATAATACTATTACACATCAATACTATCCCCAACCACAAACAACATATTCATTGGGGCACTTTATCAAACTGTTTGCATGCAATTAATCATTGAACCATTTAAGCATTTCATCAAACACTTTGCATGCAAACTAATATAGTGAATGATTCAATGCATATATCCTAAATGTAGTAGTACAAGTTATGGAAACTGAATCATATGATCACTGGTATTTTCCCTCACTATGGTTCAATTTTCAACTTCTGAGATTTCATAGATGAAAAGCTATAACAAAATACAAACACAATCATATTTGGTGCACAATTCTAGGAGTATCCAGAAAGATCGAGTTCCACTGGTCATATCTCCTAAAATATAGCGCATAAATGTCTGAATTTTTTATCACAATATCACTAGGATTTTCACTCATTGTGGAAAAATATTTAGCTCTTGAGAGTCCCCATAAGAAAAGTTATATCAAAAATTTCAGCATGCCTTGTTTGAGACCTAATTTTAGGAGCATTCAGAAGGCTTGACTCCCTTTGCTCATATCTCCTAAAATATTGCGACTTAATATCTGAAATTTATACCACATAATAATTGGTATTTTCCCTCAATGTGGACAATTTTTCAGCTTCCGAAAGCCTACATAAGAAAAGTTATTGCATAAATGTCAACGTGACCTATTTAAAGGTGCATTCAGTAAGGTCATCTTCCTTACATCATAATTCCTAACATATTGTGAACCAATATCTGAAATTTTTACCACGTTGTCAGTGAGATTTATCTTTGGTAGGACAAATTTTCGACTTCTAATATTCCACAGAAGAAAAGTTATAACATATATGACAAAAAGGTCTAAAATTTAACCTTTGTTCTTCATTTTACCTATGATAGAGCCCATCCAGTCCAAGTGTTTGAACCATGCTCCGATACCACTCTGTAACAACCTCTAGGGTAAATGTTCTTATAAAAACAATAATAGGAAGAGAATACGATAAACATATCAGTCATCAAAATCCATATATACATCAGTACATTTGCACATAAAAATCAAGGGAATGGATTTTTTTCATTAATAAATGCAATGAACCAACTGGAGATGGGACTACCATGTTCCACCCAAATGTAGAATGGATGAGCCAAATATCTCTTCACCCATTAACCCCCATGCCATATTCCAAGCATGAATGTGGGATCTCAGAGAACACGTCAATCAAAAATCATCAAGGGCTTCTAGAGGCCACCCACCTCAACCCATCAAATAGTGATTCCACCTCACGGTTGGACATCACCAAAAACCATCATAAGGTTGGTCTCCATCCAAGCCTTCCATGGCTTCTAGAGCATTTGTCTAATCAAGGCTTCCAGAACTAGTAACTCAACCTACAGCTTATACAAGGCTTCTAGATTGTTTGTCCAACCAAGGCTTCCAGGACTAGTAACTCAACCCGCCAAGGGCTCTAGAGCATTTTTCCAACCAAGGCTTCCAGAGCTTTTGTCCAACCAAGGCTTCCAGGACTAGTAACTCAACCTGCCAAGGGCTTCCAGAGCATTTATCCAACTAGGGCTTCCAGGACTAGTAACGCAACCCAAGCTGTTACAGGGCTTCCAGAGCGTTTGTTCAACCAGGGCTTCCAGGACTAGTAACTCAACCCAAGATACGGAAAAATGAGAACAAACCAAAACAAAACAATGAAAGTAAACCCACAATAACCATGGCTATCCAGGAAATGGCAAGGCTAGGAAATCCACTATCAATCCAGGCAATCCTCCATGCCAATGATAGATCACAAACAAGAAACCATATGCATGTGCCATGCATGTCAAAACTAGTGAATAAATCATACATGTAACTCGATACCTGCAAGAAAATTTGATGTGGTTGTTGATGTTGATGCTTTCTTATGCTTTCATGTTCTTCATTTTCCTTCTTGCTCCAAGAATCCAAGTATACCACACCCTCCAAGAGTGCTCCAAGAAAACTCTAAGTAATCAAGAGTATGAGAGAGAGAGAGAATAATGAGAGAGCTCCAAAACTGAACTAATCAAGTCTTTCCCACTAATCCTCATAAGCCTTTTTATTAATGAGGCCTCTATTTTCTTCATTTTCCATTATTTTCCTTCAATTTCCTCCTCACATGCAAAATGTTACCTTTCACCTTCATTTTCTACTAATTTCCATTATTTTCATAATAAATGTGCCAAAATACCTTTTTGCCTCTTTAATGCCTTAGCCATTGCCTTTGGCAATTTCCTTAGCCATAAACATTGAAATGAACACCCCCTAGGATGTCTTGCCCAACATTCAGCTTGGAATAAGTGTCCTAGTCATCCGTGGTTATTATTTTTAAAATTTATTACATGTAATTTTCGCTAGGGCTATTACAACTGTACCCATCAACATCAGACTAAGAAAAATCAAATCATAGCTATCAGAAGCATGTCAGAGGCTGATCTTGAGTCTGTCCCATTGTTTTTCTATCAGACAAAAACATACACGACTTTTTGCAATAAAACATGTGTATATAAAAAACTATACTTCATACAACTCGTGTATAGATAACAACCTTATGAATTTTCACGTATAGACCGAGAATATTGTTTTAACAGCAAAGTGAGACAGAGACAACTCCTAGCTTCTATCTGAGATATTCAAATGCTTCTCTAGGTAGAGGTTTAGTAAATATATCAACAACTTGTTCTTTAGAGGGGACATACTTCAATTTAACATTTTTCTCGAGCACTTGTTCTCGTATAAATTGATACTTAATAGGAATATTCTTGGTATTGGAGTGAATGACAGGATTTTTCGAAATAGTGATAGCACTTGTATTATCACATAAGATGGAGATATGTGGAGAACATTTGATTTGTATATCCTGTAATGTTTGCATCATCCAAAGTTGTGTGCAACAATATGCAACAACTACATATTATGTTTCTGAGGTAGATATGCAATCAAACTTTTTTCTTGTTTAACCAAGATTCTAATTGCAGCACCATGTAAAATGCACCTCCACTAGTGTTTTTCTGGTCATCACCATATTGATCCCAATCCACATCTGTGTATGCATGAAGGGTAAGGTCTGCATCTTTAGGATACCATAGAACAAAATATTGGGTTCCTTGGAGATATTTGAATATTCTCTTTACTTCTTGAAGATGTGATTCCTTTGGATTGGCTTGGAGACGTCCAATAATCCCAACTGCATGCATGATATTTGGTCTTGTACCTATTAGATAAAGTAGACTGCCAATCATAGACCTGTACTCTGGATGGTTTATTGTAGGAGAGTCATCATTAGAACTGAGCCTACATCCTATCATCATGGAAGTGCATACAGGTTTTCATTACTCTATCCCGTACTTCTTCAGAATTTGCTTAAGATATTTTGTTTGTGAGCGAAAGATGCCATCTTTTGCTTGTTGCACTTGTAGAGCAAGAAAATAGGTTACTTCCCCAAGTAAAGACATTTCAAATTCTTGCCGCATAACAGAAGAGAAAGTTTTACTCATAGATTCTTCATTACTACCAAAGATGATATCATCAACATAAACAACAATAATTAGCAGCTTATCACCCTCAATTTTTGTGTACAAGTTTTTGTCTGCGGATCCTTTTGTGAAACATTGTTGTTGAAGATATTTCTCAAGACAATAATCCCATGCCCGTGGAGCTTGTTTTAGCACATATAAATCCATTTTGATTTTGCATACAAGGTTTTCAATATTACCCAAAATGAATCCTTCTGGTTGTTCAATATATACTTCTTCTTCTAGATCTCCATTAAGGAAGACATATTTTACATCCATTTGATAAACTTTGAAATTTAGAAAACTTGAAAATGCAAGAAACATTCTTATCGCATCAAGTCTGACTATTGGTGAAATTTTTTCTTTAAAGTCTATACCTTCTTGTTGAGCATAACCTTTACAAATAAGTCTATCTTTGTTCCTAAGGAATTCTCCATTTCCATTCAACTTATTTTTGAATATCCATTTTGTCTGAATAACATTTTTATCATTAGGCCTTGGAACCAATTCCCAAGTATCATTCATTTCATTTTGATCAAGTTCTTCATTCATGGCCTTAACCCAACATTCATCTTTACTAGGTTGATTTATATTTTGTGGTTCAATGGTGGATAACAAATATAGATACCTAGAAGATCCTACAATAGTTCTTCTTGTTTGTACCTTAGATTCCTTTTCTCCTAGAATTTGAGTTTTTGGATGATTCTTTTGAACATACCTGGATGGAGCCTTTTATTTCTCTGGTGTATCTTCTTATGCTGCTTCATTAGTTTCTTCTTCTATATCATTCTAATTTTATGTGGGAAAGAATTCATAATCATCATCCTCTTTTGTTGATGTTTCCCCTTTTGGCCCTCTGCATGCTTCATCAATCACAACACCAATGCACTCAACAATTTTCTAAAATCTCTTATTGTAACATTTGTATCCTTTACTTCTAGATGAGTAACCAAGAAGTATTTCTTCATATGATCTAATTTCAAACTTACCAAGTTTTTCATCATCATTTTTTATTAAACATTTGCTTCCAAAAACTGTAGAATGCTTTAGAGTGGGAGGCTTACCATACCAAAGTTCGTACGAAGTTTTATCACTATTGACACGAACATGAGCCTTGTTGAGAATATTTGCTACAGTATGTGCAGCTTCACCCCATAAGGTGTCATGAGTTCCAGACTCATCAAGCATATCACGAGCCATTTGTTGAATAATTCTATTCATTATTTCTGTCACACCATTTTGTTGAGGATTTTTTAGCTACAAGAAATTGTCTTTTTATGCCATGTTGTTCATAGGAAGCAAAGAATTCATCTCATATGTACTCTCCTCCTCAGTCAAATCCGAGACATTTTATTTTTAGATCTAATTCATTTTCAATTAATTCCTTGAAGACTCTAAATTTATCAAATGCTTCATCTTTATGTTTCAAAAGACCGATCCAACATATTCTAGAAAAGTCATCAATGAATAAGGTATAGTATTACTCTCCATGAGATGACTTTTTCCTTACTGGTCCACACAAATCATTATGTATAAGTTCAAGAGGCTTACTTGTTGATCTGTCTTTGGCATTGAATTGAACTCTGGCTTCCTTATTGAATTGGCATGACTTACATATGGCACTTTCTGGTATGGTGATGTAGGGTAGATCATGAACAGCTTTGAGCATACTTGATTTTATTATTTGTGAGAAGCTTAGATGTCCCAACATTTTGTGCCATAACCAGTTTTCTTTTGCCTTGCCTAGGTAACATTGTTCTTGGCCACCTTTCAATATATACAGATTGCTCAGTGTTCTTGTTCCTTTTATTATGGTCTTTCCTGTGTGAAGTTCACGAACCACACATTCTTGTGATCATAATACCACCTCATTTTCTTGATCACACATTTGGATAACACTCAAAAAGTTATCATTTAATCCATCAACATACATGACATTACCAGCTTTAACTTTTCCTTTTAGAAAAACATAACCTTTACCTTTAATGATAGTAGGTGAGCCATTTCCAAAAGTGACATTCTTCTCTTTCTCTAAAGCATTGTATGAAATAAGTTTATATTTATCACCTATCATGTGTTTTGAGCATCCGCTATCAATGTACCATTGATTTTCTTTTCCTTCTGCAAACAAATTTATGCCACAACTTTTAGACTATAACTCCTTGTTTTTCCATACCTTGGAATTAGTTGATAGTTTCTCCTTTTGAGATGTTGCCTGTAATTTGTTCCTGCATTCATATTTTTCATGTCCTAAGTTATTGAAAAATGAGCATTCGATTTCATCTATAACAGGTGAGAAGATATTATAAGATTTATTCTTGACTCCTGTCTCATTTCATTGTTTTATTTCCTCTCTAGTCATGATAGTTTTGTGTGCAACACATTGAGCAACCTTATGACCAAAATTATGACATGAGAAACATTGTCCATTAAAGAATAAATTTTTGTGACCATAGAATCTTTTGTTATTGTTTACCATTTGGCTGATGCTTCTGTTGTTGTTCATCCTTGGATTGGAGTGAACATGATTTACTCGTGGAATGCCTTTATTCTTTTGATGAGGACTCAAGCTTTCCTGACTAGGTTTTGCTGCATTACTGAAGCTTTGCTAACTCATTTTTGTCGCATTACTGAGTCTTTTCTTACTAGTTTTTGTTGCGTTGAGATAGCTTCAAGTGGTGGCTGAAGACTTTCTGGTTGAGATGTTTCTCTAGTGTATCCAAGACCTGTCTTCATAAGTGGAGAGCATTGTACCTTGATAATTTCATCTAAGGTTTTAGATCCTTTAGTAAATCTAAGATTTAGAGTTGTTATTTTCTCAAGTTATTTTCTTAGACTTACTACTTCACATTCTAAATTCACATTATTCTTTTCTTTTTCTATGAGTTGATGCTTCAAAGTACCTATTGCTACCTTTTTTCTTCCAAGCAAATTTTGAGTTGACTAATTTATTAAAATAAATCCTTTTGTTCTAATGCACCCAAAAATTTATCATTAGAATCATTAGTATATTTCTCAAAATCCATGAGTAATTTAAGATCTTGATCAGACTCACCTTCTTCATTATTTGACAAACGATCACTATCTTCATGAGTATAATAACTTCTTCTACTATCAAACCATCTCCTATTACCTTTTTTAGAATCCTTCCCTTTGTCATGGTTGTCTCTATGAGGAAATTTAGCAGCATAATGGCCAACTCTACCACAAGAAAAACATTTGAAAGGGAACTTACTTCTAATCCTTTCGGTGCCTAGTTGAAGTTTCTTTACAAAGTTCACCTCATCTTGTTATGATATGTATCCTGATTCCTTGTGTTCCTCCTTTTATTTTCCTTTTGCAAATGCTTTAAATGCGGCTTCTATGAATTCTAAGGGACCTCATTTCCTCATTTCAAAAACAATCAGGGTACCATGAAGTTGAACAATAGTAAGAGTCTGTAGATCCTGTTTCTCTTCAATGACAGATACTTTTGACTCAAATTTAGGAGTTAGAGATCTTAAGATTTTATATACTGTAGTAGTGTCCTTTATTTCTTCACCCATATTTTTCATGCGATTTACAATCTCATTTATACATAGAAAGAAACTGGAAATACTTTCATGATTATGCATTCTGAGAGTTTCATATTGAATTCTGAGAGTTCAGAGTTTAGCACTTTTTATCTTAGTATCACCTTCATAGCTTTGAATAATTCTCTCCCATATTTCTTTTGTTGTGTTTAGCTACATAACTTTGACAAATTATGATTCTATCAAATATGCGAATAAAGCATTGGCATTGGTTTCATATGTCTTCTTTTCTACTACATCTACAGGAAGTACAAGTGGATATTGGTAACCTCCTTCCACAATTTCCCAAACATCTGCTCCAAGAGACTGAAGATAGGATTTGGTTCTTGTCTTCCAATATATAAAATTATTTCCTTTAAAGAGTGGTGGTCTGATAGATGTCGATCTATCTTGATCTCTCATCTTGGGAGATCTTCCTTCAAGCGATAAAGCTTCCTTTGAATGACCTCTTGTGATACCAATTGTTAGGAAAAATACTGAGAGGGCGGGTGAATCGGTATTTTAAAAAATCACAATAATAATTTTATTTTCTAAAATGTATACATGACTTGATTGATCCCAAATAGCATACATACGTGATTTTTATAAAATAAACTAGTGTATGCTCAGTAAACTTGTAAAAAAATAATTCTTTATCTATTAAACGTTGGGCCAGAATGTGGAAGATTTATCAGGTATTTGATAAGCAATAAATAGGTGCAGCAAGAATAGAATAAAGTATCAGACATAATTAAACACACATGAACACCAGGATTTAAGCTGGAAACCAAATAAGGTAGAAAACCACCACTTTTGTCATCTCAATATTCAAAACTTATTAATATTGAAAAACTTCTTACATCCTTGTATTGGTGCAGACTCATACCAGTATGTAGGCACCCACCTATTGAAGGCTACAACCTTCACTCATTCTCCAACTCCTATTAGAAGGGAGCTCCAACCCCCTGATTTGATTACCAACTACTACTAGCAAGAAGCTTTGACTTCCTCATTGAAGGTTGCAACCCTCAACAACATCCATGGACCATGTTTCATCAAATTTTCAAACTAGATCCAATATCAACACTTATGCTCAATCATCATTGTAATACAATCATCAATATCTGACACACATAATAAACCAACCACTGAAACCCCAAAAAACCAATACATAATCAAAACTTAACCAATCAACTGGAATAGTCAGATCACTATAACCATACACATAATAGAACTCAGAATGTTGCATCAACATGTAGAATCAACTGCAACCCTGATCATTCATTTTCCAAAATGTATACACTACTTCGTTTAAGGCAAAACTATTAGGCCCCTATACTACTAGTGTAACCCCTTATTGTTATTAGTACAACCCCCTTATTATATTGATATACCCATGTAGTCCCCATATTATTATTATTATGCCCCATAGAAGCCCACTATTGTTATTATTGTGCCCTTACATTATCATTGTTATGTCGGCTCTAATTATATTATGACCCCTTAGACTCCTATATATAGAAAGGAGGTCTTGTCATTTGTATCATCTAAGAATTGTTCATTTGTGTAATGTAAAGGAGGTTTCCCCCTCGAAGAGGCTGAATTATAAGGCATTTATCTCTCTTTTCTATCTTTTTGTGAGCTAGTTTCATAATATTTGGTATCAGAGCTTTGGATTCTAGGGTTTCGCTGCTCCAAACAGGTCATCATGGCATTTTCGCTATAACTATTTTTCTGCGACGTTTCAGAAGAAAGAAAAAAACCATTTGAGACGAAATCACGTTGAACCTCAAATCCGAATTTCAGAGCTTTTCGCTCTACATTTGCGGAGATATGATTTTAGGAAGTTGGTCTTTTTGCAGACTCCTAAATTACATTCCAAATAGGTGACCTTGGGAAAATCGTCATAACTTTTGTTTTAAGAATCAGATTGCAATTTCATAAGAAGTTATAGAAAGAGGACAGACTGTAGTTTCTTGTGTATATTTTTTGGACTTGAAGGTCAGAATAGTGACATGTGGCACTTCATACAAGTTCGCTCTTCTGAAAAGGTATATAATCAGGTTATCTTGGGAGATTGTGCATAACTCTTTCTTGGAGAATATAAATTAGATCACACTGGTGGCATTGGAAAGAGGACACAGAGGGCTACTGCAGGTCACACTTTTAGAACTAGAAGAGCCGCAATTATAGAGTTATAGTCATTTCAAGATCGAGCTCCTAAAATCAAGAAAAGGCAATATGAGGAAGTTTTATGGCAAGGATCTGGTAAATTGGATACTTCAGATGGAGCAATATTTTGATCTACATGGTGTACCACTGTTACAAAAGGTATGTATTGCATCTTCATATTTAGAACTGGATCAATTTTTATGGTATAAAGGGCTTTGTTCTCATAAACAACTTGTTATGTGGTCAATTCTCATGGAGGAAATGATAGCACATTATGAGGATACAAAGAGCAACACCTTCTTTAGAGCAACACCACAACAATTGGAAAGAGTAAAAGGGCTCTGTGACATAGTGGAAATTAAAATGGCAACAAGGAAGTCTACCCCTCACAACTATAAATATGGAAGTTTTGTTTCTCCTAGCCTTCCACAACCTACAAGGGTTACACCACAACAATTGGAAGAAAAAAGAGAAAAAGGGCTTTGTTACAATTGTGATAGAAAATGCACTAAAGGTCATAAGTGTGTTGAGAAGAAATTATTTTACATAGAGTATGAAGAGGAGGAAGAAAAGGATCAAGAAACATCAAAAGAAAAGAATAAACACTGGGACCCAACCCCAGAGAAAGAAGAAATGAATCAGACTATATCTTGTAAAGCATTGGCAAGAATTACCACTCCTCAAACTCTCAAGATAGAAGGGCATATCAAGAAGAAAAAGGTGCAAGAAGTGAAAGATCACGTCAAGAAAGAAGAAATGAATCCAACCATATCTTGTAATTCATTGGTCGGAATTACCAGTCCTCAAACTATCAAGATAGAAGGACATATCAAGAAGAAAAATGTTCAAGAATTGAAAGATCACATCGAGCATCAAGAAATGAATCCGACCATATCTTGTAAAGGATTGGAAGAAATTACCACTCCTCAGACTCTAAAGATAGAAGGACATATTAGGAAGAAGAAGGTTCAAGCAGTGAAAGATCACATCGAGCATCAACAACAAGTTCTCCAACTTTTAAAGGATAACGCCACTTTGGTGCAAAATCAAATGAAACAATGGGTAGATCAACATCGTAGGGAAAATTGTTTTGATGTAGGTGATTAGGTATTTTTATTGCTACATCTCAAGCAAGTTATTTATGAGAAGGAAATGTTGGCAATACTACATGCACTTAAAAAATGGCAACCTTACCGAATGGGAAGACACTTCAAGGTAAAAATGGATCATGATAGTCTTAAATACTTTTTAGAACAACTATTATCTTTAGAAGAACAAAAAAATGTGTCACAAATATGTTGGATTATGACTTTGACATCATCTATAGAAAATGGAAGAAAAATTTTGTTACAGATGCACTCTCAAGAAAGGATGAGGATGTGGAAGCATTGTTTTGTGCTATTTCTATTATCCAACCGAAGCAAGGGATGAATGGAAGAAGGATGAAGAAGTATGGCCACTTATCCAAAAGTTGCAAAAGATCCAAATTCAAACAATATTGCCAAAAATTGAAGAGGAAGGAAAAATCATATTGGAATAGTCACAGAAATAAGAACCCAATAGCTACGAAATCGATCAATTTCAGAGTATCTCATCAAGTGAAAGAACTTACCGGCTGAAGATTCCACATGGGAGGACAAGAATTTTATACATAAGCATCAAGAACTACTCAAGCATTGAGGACAACACTTTCTGAAGGAGAGTGGCATGTTAGGCCCCTATAATACTAGTTTAACCCCTTATTGTTATTAGTACAACCCCCTTATTATATTGTTGTACCCATGTAGTCCCCATATTATTATTATTGTACCCCATAGAAGCCCACTATTGTTATTATTGTGCCCTTACATTATTATTGTTATGTCAGCTCTAATTATATTATGACCCCTTAGACTCCTATATATAGAAAGGAGGTCTTGTCATTTGTATCATCTAAGAATTGTTCATTTGTGTAATGTAAAGGAGGTTTCCCCCTCGAAGAGGCTGAATTCTAAGGCGTTTATCTCTCTTTTCTATCATTTTGTGAGCTGGTTTCATAACAAAAACACATGCATACGTGCTCCTTTGGAAAGAAACCCACGTATAGATCTTAATATACAGAAACTGAAAACTTTACTACTCCAATTTCTAACAAGAACCCTGAATCATACTCAGATCTACTACAACACTCTGAACCAATCATAGAACTCTCATTGATCTTCAATCACAATCAACAAGTAATATTAACATTCTTTAATTAGTTAATAACCAAATTCAACTTCATCATTCAATCAAATCTACTTCATACATTATCACTCAACCTAGATCAACATGAAGGCATCATTGACAGACAAAAGAGAAACAATAGCACTGATCAAGTTGACTAGTCATTTATGAACAAAAATCCCTTACTTTATATACGCAACTTTGCATAAGTGAACTCGCATGTATACAGGGTTTTCTAAAACCAACCAGCACATAGATCTGCAAATTTTGACCTAAAATTATGCATCACTTCAGAAGTTTAGAAAGACCCAGAAATAATAATCAGAGATAAAAACATGCGTCAGTACTTAGATCTAGTCAATCCATGAACATATCATACAATGAAAATTCATTTCAGGTCACATGATCCTGATCCATGATTGTATTCATCGGTGCATAATTATTTCAAATCAATGTGACAATTATAGCCCTTACAATACAAATATACTATAGATTGAAGTATTCATCAAAAATCCTTTCACTTTCACACCTTATCACTTTTATATTCACCTCTTTAGATAGTTTGGCCCTTATCCAATACCACGATCAAAACTACATTAGTGTCGGTGCAATCTTTGACGGGATAAATATTCATTTTCGTGCCCATTAATATGGGTCAATATCATGGTAAGGACCCCTGGTATTTAGAATACCATGGTGTAAAAACCATACACTACTTTTATTCATTGAACTCACGTGCATACATGAGTTGGCTTAACATAACCTGCACATAGTTCTTGAACTTCCAATTTTATCATTCCTATGAAAGGAATCTTCTGAACTGTCATGCATTCTGTCACATCTATATTCACTCTGGTATTCTATTGTATTCATTATATCACCTCAGAATTAATATGTGAATTATGTTACAAGTGAGTTTCCATCAAGGACAACACATGCATCATAATGCAAACCAAAAAAAGGCTTGTTATATATTCTTTTAAGTTTTTTTAAATAAAAACTTGAAAAAAAAATGAGATTTTCTTAAGAAGGTAGTTCTTGATTCAATCTTGTTATAAAAAATAGGGCTCTACATATTTTTTAAAGGATATCTTTTTAAAAAAGACAAAAAGGTGTGAAAATCTGTATTTGAAGAAGTGGCTTTCTGTAAGCCTAAGAGTGTTGGTATACACTTCAAATAGGCTATGTAGAGCCAACCTAAGAAGCATGGGTGACCATGTCCAATAATCATAGGAATGCAGCTATTGAACTCAGAAAGAAAGAACATATATCCAAATGCTGGATTCAAAACTCAGTCAATGACTCTATTTTCAATAAGATAATTGGTGCATCCACAACACATGAAGCTTGGGAAATCTTGAAAGTCGCATATCAAGGTAATGATACAATCAAGACAGTAAGATTACAGACATTGAGATCACAATTTGAAACCCTAAATATGACTGACACAGAAAATGTGTATCATTTCATTACTAGAGTCATGGGAATAGTCAATCAGATCAAGGTCATCGGTGAAACCATTTCATATCAGAAAATTGTTCAAAAAGTCCTTCGAAGTCTGCCCAAGAAATATGACATGATTGTAACAAACATTTTAGAATCCAATTTTTTTACAACTTTCTTAGTAGAATGACTGGATCACTTCTAGCACATGAAACAAGACACAAATTAGCATAAGATTCCATGGAACAAGCTTTGGAAGTACAACTTTCTTTTGGGAGATCGTTCTTGTATTAAAGTTGAAGGAAAAGGTATTATTCCTATTCTTACTAAACAAAATGAGAATAAATACATTCCTAATATTTATTATGTTCAAAATATAAAGCATAACCTCATTAGTGTAGGACAACTGATGGAACATGGTTATGATGTAATATTTCAAGGGAACACATGTTATATCTATGAGAAATGTCCCAATAGAAGACTGATAGATAAGGTTGAAAAAACCAAGAATATGATGTTTCCTTTGACTCTTAGGAGTTGAAATATCTCATAGTATTTTGTTCATAATGTGTCAAGAATAGATGAGTCTCAGCTATGGCATTCTAGATATGGCCACATACCATTCAAGAGTCTAAGTTACCTTCCAAAATAGTAAATCATCATTGGTCTCACTATTATGAATGAAAAAGACTGTAATTGTGAAATATGTGTTTTATCCAAGCATAAAAGAGACAAATTTCCCACATCTTCCTCTAGGGAAAAAGAGCCTTTAGAGCTTGTCCATACAGATATATGTGGCCCAATGTAGACAAAGTGTATTGATGGTAGTATTTATTTTCTGACATTCATTGATGATTATAGTAGGAATACATGGGTGTATTTTCTCAAAAACAAATCAGATTCATTCCCAATGTTCAAAGAATTCAAACATAAGCATAAAAACAGAGTGGAAGACCTTTGAAAGTACTCAGATCCGATAGAGGAGGAGAGTACATCTCCAATGACTTCAAATATTTTTGTCAAAAACAAGGAATCATAATGTAGAACACAACAAGATATACTCCACAATAGAATGGAGTAGCAGAAAGGAAAAATCAGTCAATCATGAACATGGCCAGATGTATGCTTCGTGACAAGAAGTTGTCGAATAATTATTGGGCTAAAGCAGTTTCGATAGCAGTGTATGTTCTCAATAGCTCTCCAACAACCACTCTCCAAGATAAAATACCTCAAGAAGCATGGGATGGTAAAAAGGTAAATGTATCTCACTATAATTTTTGGATCAATAGAATTTTCACATGTTCCTCAGCAACTAAAAAGGAAGCTTGATGATAGGAGTGAAAGATGTATCTTTTTAGTCTATAGTGAGAAGTAGAAGGCATACAAACTTTATAATCCAGTGAACAAGAAGTTTGTTTTAAACATAGATTTTATTTTTATTTTAAATAAATATTGGTATGATCATGCTGATGAAGATTCAAGTCAGACTTTTAATCCACCACAACCACCAAGATTGCAGGTTGAAGAAGAGTCATACCATTCTGAAAATGGTACATCTTCAAGCATTCAATCCACCAGTGATTTAACATATTCAGAAGACAATCATAAAACAAGAAACCTTAGAGAAATATGTGAGCAGGAGCATGAGTTTAACCAACAAAATATGTTTGCATTTATTTCATCTCAACCAACTCATGTTGAAGAAGCAGTTAAATAAAATCATTGGGTATATGCAATGAACCAAGAAATTGCTAACATAAAGAAGAATCAGGCTTGGGAATTAGCTGATCTCCAAAGATACAAAACCAGAATTGGTGTAAAATGGGTATATAAGACCAAGCTAAATGAAAAAGGAGAGTTTGAGAAACATAAGTCAAGGTTGGCTGCTTAAGAATTCTCACAATAGTTTAGTGTTGACTATGGTGAAACCTTTACTCCAGTGGCAAGTTTAGAAACTGTCAAAACCATTTTGTCCACAAAACTCAACACAAATGGAAAGTATATCAACTTGATGTAAAATATTCTTTCCTAAATGGTATATTGAAGGAAGAATTTTATGTAGAGCAGCCTTCTGGTTTTGATCTTCCAGGATAGGAGCATAAGGTATACAAATTGAAGAAAGCATTGTATGGTTTGATACAAGGTCCAAGAGCTTGTTACAATCATGTTGACACCTATCTCATCAAAAATTGTTTTTGCAGAAGCAATCATGAGTCAACTTTGTATACCAAAATGCATGAAGGTAAAATTATTATTGTATGCCTTTATGTAAATGGTCTTCTTTATACAGGAAATATGATGTTAGAATATTTCAAAGCAACAATGCAAATAGAGTTTGATATGACAGATATAGGAGTCATGGAATACTTCTTAGGCATTGAAATTCACCAATATACTAATGACATTTTTGTCAGTAAAAAAAAATATGCCACTGATATCATCCAAAAGTTCAGAATGACCAATCGAAAACCTACATATACACCAATTTATTAAGGCACAAAACTAAGCAAAGAAGATGTAGCACGACTAGTTGATTCCACACAGTATAAAAGTCTAGTTGGTAGCTTGTTATATCTCACTTCAACTAGACCTGATATTATGTTTGCAGCAAATTTTGTCTCCAGGTTTATACAGTCACCTAATATTTCTCATTGGAAGGTTCCAAAAAGGATCTTAAGGTATATTGCAGGGACAGTAGACTATGGTTTGTTATATACACATTATAAAAATTGTTCACTTTCAGGTTATACAAACAACAATTATGCAGGCAGCTTAGATGATTGCAAAATCACCTCAGGGTATGCTTTTCATCTTGGAACCAATATGATTTCATGGGAATCCAAGAAATAGTCAATCGTTTCAATATCTTCTGCAAAGGCAAAATATGTAGCAACATTTTCAACAACTTGTCAAGGTCTGTGGTTGAGAAGACTATTGAAAGATATTTCAAATATTAAGAAGATCCAACTCGAATATACTTTGATAACATTTCATCAATTTCTTTATCAAAAAATCATGTTTTCCATAAAAAGAGCAAGCACATTAACACTCGTTTTCATTCCATCCATGAGCTTGTCAATGATGGGGATGTAGTACTTAATTTTTGTGGTTCCAAAGATCAGCTAGTAGATATTTTCATAAGGACATTAGGCAAGAATGTATTTGAATTTCAAAAGAGAAAAATTATAAATTCTAAGTGTCACTACATGAAAGTGTTTAGATTAGGAGGGGATGTTGAGATATTAATCTCACTGTCTGTTAGTTGTGAGTTAGGTGTCATCACAGTTGATTCTGTTGTCTACTAGGTGTCATAGAAAGTTTAGTTTTACTTGAGTTCTACTCCATAGGCATTGAGTTTTACTTCAATAATTTATTATTGATGTTTACAATGTAATATATTTAGCCATTTTGAATATTGAGAAGAGAAATATTTTCTCCACATTTCAGTTTCATTCTTTGTCAATGATGTCAAGGAAGGGCATGAATTGGCATGAAGATTGAGCCATGGAGCCATCTGGGGATTATTGAGCCACCAAGAGATACTTTTATAGATTGAGCCATCTGGGATGTAATGAATAAACCCCATAAATAAAAAATCATCAACTCTTATCAAAATGTAGGAAGAAGGGGATATTTCCTATAAGAGAATTATTCTATAGTTGTGGTTGTAGGTAGAATTATCGGAGGAGACATGGGAAAGTGTGAACAACCAAGTGATCGGAGGAAGCTCTAATCGTTCTCATGGAGGTGAACCAAGATGCCAAAAGTTTGGGCCAAAGGAGGAGAAATGGTGAAGTTTCTCAGGAGGATCAGTTGTAGGTCACTCTTAAGCGTGAGGAGAAGCTCATAGACACATGCGGAAAAGAATATCTAGGTTGCAACTGGACGAGATGCACCATCATGAAAAATTTCACATGCAAGAGTTTGATGTAGGAGTATTGACCCACCCCAAGCTGAAATTGATTTTAGGGTGCTTTCGAAAAGGAGCATCATGGTAGCCTCAATAAAGGAACACAATTTAGTTGATTTTATTGTAAATTTTAATTAATTTGTAAGCCTCTATAAGGATAATGATGGTAGGAAAGTGTGATGCCTCATGGGTTGTTAGGGTTTGTTTATTTTATTTTCAATTTTTGCATGCAGGTATGTTAGGAGGAGGTGACCAACACAATAAAGAGATAAGGTCGTCGAGACTGGCAATAGGCCCAAGGGGCCACTGTCTGTAACTAAGTCATTTTGTTTTAATCCTTGAATTTGGGGTGTGCATAAATTTTGTGTATTTTTGTTTCAAGTTCTAGACCTTATCTAATACCATAATCGTTGAATTTCATTTTAGTGAAGGCCACAAGAGTTTTATTATTGCAGAGATTGTAATGGAGGGAGAAGGGTTGTCCAAATGGGCCAGGTTTGGGCCAAAGTGTTCTCATCTGCTGCCAAGCACCAATGCAAGGAAACGAGAATCTCAATGTTAGGATTGAAATGAAGAAGGGCATGGTCGCAACAATGAAGTGGATCGTTGGTCGGTCTGTAGGCTTCAATTTCATAGAGTGCACATGGAGACCCCAGCCACTCCGACCTCTGACTCGGATAGGGCCCAGTGGTTGGGCCTTGCACTAGTTAGTTGTTCTAGAGAGAAAGAAAAAGGGGAAACTCTCTGATTTCTTCCCAGTCTCGACTCCTAACCTACGATGTCAAGGCAGGGCATGGGTTGGTATGAAGCTTGGCGTTTGAATTTGGGGATGCGATGTAGGTTTTAACCCCGTACAGAAATTACTTGCATACGAATTCTAAAACATAGAAAATAAAAAATACGAGCTCATAACACATAAAACACATATACACATAGATTTTCCCCTGGATCCCAAAAGTGGAACTACCAGCTTGATTTTTCATTATGTTCCTTTCAATATTACAATACATATTTATACATGCTGAAGCATACAATACCATGGACCGAAAACCATTGCGTCCAAAAAACATGTGCGAAAATCATGCACAAAACCATAGGTGGGTTCGCCCAACCTAACATAGGGTCCAAAACAAAATTTTCTGGGGCGCTGCCCCGGACCCCATAAAGTGGGGTTACGGATGCCCTTCAAACCCCCTGTTAACTACGTGGAAAGAATATAACACAACCCAACATTATCCCACTTGTTTTTTTCTTTCCGCAGGGGGCCACAAGAGTGCTTAGTCATTTTCCCAGCCCTGAAATGCCCATTGTCTCTCTACACCAAGAGAACTTCTCAGAGCTCAAAGATTTTGTCAATGCATCTACGGTATTCTTCAAAGTGTCCACCTTTACCAGCAACACCTTTTTGTCTTCTATCATATCCCTCATAAAGTGATATTGAACATCAATGTGATTTGCTTTGAATGATATGCAGAGTTGTTTGCTAAGAAAATTGCACTTTGGCTATCAGATTCTATCGTTATAGCTTCCTGTACTAACCCCATACTTGAACACAATCTTTGCAACCAAACTACTTCCTTGCTTGCATGAGTGGTTGCCATGTATTCTGCCTCTGTAGTTGATAGTGCCACCATAGATTGTTTCTTACTCATCCAACTGACTGCACCTCCAATTAGGTTAAACACATACCCACTTGTAGATCTTCTCTAATCTAGATCTCCAGCCCAATCTGCATCAACAAAGCCATGAATATCTAACACTCTATCCAATTCTGGTCTTCCTTGCTAGCATAGACCATAATCACTAGTGCCACGCAAATACCTAAAAACCCGCTTCACTGTTGTCCAATGCTCCTTTCCTAGTTTTGACATAAACCTTCTCAATACTCCCATTGCATGTGCAATGTCTAGTCTAGTACAGACCATTGCATACATCAGGCTACCGATTGCACTTGCATATGGAACATGGGACATGTCCTCTTCCTCTTATTGTGTCTTGGGACATTTTTTTGCAGATAACCTCACACCTACAGGAATAGGAACCTTCACCAGTTTACTATCCTACATATTAAACCTCTGCAGTATTGCCTCAACATACCTCCTCTGGTTTAACCAAAGCTTCCTCTTTGCCCGATATCTTTTAATTTCCATGCCCAAAATATAGTTTGCATCACCAAGATCTTTCATATCAAATTCAGAAGACAATTGGGTCTTCAAATCCTGGATAATTTCCTTGTCATTTCCAAGCAACAACATATCATCCACATACAAGACCAGATAAATAACACGGTCACCAATTAATTTAAAATACACACAGTGATCTGCTTTGCTTCCAGTGAAGCCAAGTCCCCGTATAAATGTATCAAATTTATGATACCACATCCTTGGTGACTGTTTTAACCCGTACAGAGACTTCTTTAACTTGCATACCAGTTCTTTCTTCCCCTTCGTTGCAAATCCTTTAGCTTGCTTCATGTAGATTTCCTCTTCCAGATCCCTGTGAAGAAATGTTGTCTTCACATCCATCTGTTCTACCTCAAAATCAAAAGCAGCAGCAACAGATAAAAGTAATCTAATAGAAGTTACCTTGGCAACAAGAGAAAAAATATCACCAAAATCAATTCTCGATACCTGGGAATAACATTTTGCTACCAACCGAGATTTGTATTTCTCCACTTTTCCTTCTGCATTTGTCTTCTTTTTGAACACCCATTTGCTGCCAATGGGTTTCCTTCCAACCGACAACTACACCAGATCCCAAGCCTCATTTTTGTGCAAAGATGCCATTTCATCAACCATGGCCTCTTTCCAGAGTTTTCCATCGTCTGAATCTACTGCTTCCTTCATAGTTCTGCGATCATCGTCAGTAATAGATAAAGGAAGATTTGAACAGAAAGTAGATGGACTATACCTTTCAGGCTATCTTCTTTCTCGAACTGATCTTCTCACACCCAGAGTTTGTGGCTCTTCATCTTCTGATTCCTCCTCTACTGTAGAGTCTGATTCTTCCTCATGTAGTTCAAACTCTATCTTCTCAGGTTCCTTTCATTGGACTTCATGTTTAGTAACATCTTTCACCTATCTGAACACCACATCTCAGCTATACACAACCTTCCGTGTGACTAGGTTCCAAAGCTTATAACCCTTTAAACCATCCTTATACCCAATAAAGATGCATTTTTCAGATTTACTATCCAACTTGGTTTGTTTCTCCTTTGGAACATATACATATGCATCACATCCAAATACCCTCAGATGTGAAAGAGAGGTTTCTTACCAGTCCATACCTCTTGTAGAGTCTTATCCTCCAACGCTGATGAAGGTGACCTGTTAACCAGGTAACATGTAGTATCCACCGCCTCTGCCCAGAATTCCTGTCCTAAACCGGCACCACTGAGCATGCTTCTTGCCCTTTCCATCAATGTCTTATTCATTCTTTTTGCAACTCCATTTTGCTGAGGTGTATATGGAGTAGTCTTTTGCCGTGCTATACGACACTTCTTACAAAATTCTTCAAATTCCTTACTACAAAACTCTCCGCCGTTATCTGTCCTCAGCACCTTTATCTTCTTCTCTATCTGGTTTTCCACCAGAGCCTTAAATTCTTTAAACCTGTCAAAGACTTCAGATTTCTTCTTGAGGAAATATATCCATGTATTCCTTGAGAAGTCATCTATAAATGATACATAGTACACAGACTTACCCAGTGATGGAAGCTTCACAGGTCCAAACACATCACTGTGCACAAGTTCAAATATCTGTTTTGCCCTCTTACTACCAGAGGGGAAACTCACTCGATTCTACTTCCCATATACACAATTTTCACAGAAATCAAAATCCAGAGAGATATTACTCATACCTTCTACCATACCTATACCATGAAGTATCCGAAGGCCCTTTTCTCCAATATGTCCGAACCTTTGATGCCACAGCATGGTCTTCTCTCTAGAGACCACTAGATTTTCTGCTCCACTTTTAGGAACCATAGAAATATTGCACCCATCCATAACAATGCTACCTTGTAGCTTGTACAAAGTTCCAATCCGAACTCCCCGCATCAATACCAGTGCTCCCCGAACCATCTTGCAGGTATCCTTCCTGAACACTGTTTTTACACCTGCATCATCCAGCTTGCTAACAAAGATTAGATTTCTGGCTAATGCAGGAATATGTAGAACACCTAGAAGCGTTCTAACCCTTCCACCTTGCAACTTCAAGTTTACTTTTCTACAACCAATGATTCTAGCCTTCCTGTCATCCCCCAAGAAGACATCACCATCATCATATTCCTCATACTTGAAGAACCACTCTCTATGGGGAGTGAAGTGAAAGGATGCACTTGAGTCAATCAACCATGCCTCATGATCTACATGTGTACCTGAAGAAGCCAAGTACACATCCCCACCTTCATTTGAAGTGTTTTTTGCCTCTGCAAAAAAAGCCTCATCAGATCCCTTTCCTTTTTTAGGAGCTTTAGATTTATAGTCCCTTTTGTAGTGCCCTTCCTTTCCACATTTCCACCACACCACCTTTACAGGTTTTCCTGAAGATTTAGATCTCCCTTTAGATTTAGATCTCCCACTCGATGACTTATTTTTGTTTCTGTTCTGGGTTTTCCGTCATACAGACAAGGCATCACCATTTTGGCTCTCCATATTTTTCCTTCTCATCTCTGCCGTCAGTAAGGATGAGACTATTTCATCAAAATGAAAGGCAGTTGCATTGCTACCTATTGTAATAACTAGACTATCCCACGAATCTGGTAGAGAACACAACAAGCTGATGCACTTATCTTCATCTAGAATTTTAATATCAACAGATGTTAACTGAATTACCAAGTATTAAATTCATTAAGATGCTCTATCACCGAGTCTCCATCTTTCATTCTTAGGTTATACAACATTTTCCGCGGGAACAGTTTATTCACCAGAGACTTATATTGGTAGAAAGTCCCTAACTTGTCCCACAAAGTTTTCACCGTAGCTTCCCCTCATACATTCAGCAATACTGAATCTAAGACACACGATCGTATTGTGCTCTTTGTCTTCTGATCCAACTTCTTCCACTCTTCATCGGACACTCCCGTTGGTTTAGTACCTGGATCTACAACAATCCATTGATCTTTATCCACCAACAAATCCTCCATCTTGAGTTTCCACAACTCAAAACTGTGACCATTAAATTTCTCGATCTCTATATTTCCACTGCTTGCCATTTTCTTTCACCACCAGAATCGATCTTATAGACCTCCCACTGAACAGGGTCTACCACAGGCCTGAGTGGAACCCCTCAGCAACAAAGGCATCCCCTTGAAGCCAAAACAGCTCTGATACCAAATGTAGGTTTTAACCCCGTACAGAAATTACCTGCATACGAATTCTAAAACACAGAAAATAAAAAATGCGAGATCATAACACATATACACAGAGATTTTCCCCTGGATACCAAAACCGGGACTACCAGCTTGATTTTTCATTATGCTCCTTTCAATATTACAATACATATTTATACATGCCGCAGCATACAATACCATGGACCGAAAACCATCGCGTCCAATACCATGGACTGAAAACCATCACGTCCAAAAAACATGTGTGAAAATCATTCACAAAACCATAGATGAGTCCGCCCAACCTAACATAGGGTCCAAAAAAAAAATTCCGGGGCAGCGTAAGTGGGGTTATGGGTGCCCTTCAAACCCCTATTAACTACGTGGAAAGAATATAACACAACCCAACATGTGCAAGTTCCAACTAATGCACGGTTAAGATGAGAGAAGCGAAGTTCATGGGGCATAACCCACAGGATTTTGGAGATTGATCCATCTAGGGATGAAATGAATAGGCCAAAGAAATAAAAAAATCATCAACTATTTTCTAAAGCATTTTCCAATGGAATTTCAGTTCAAAAGTGTGGTATTTTTTCCATTCATGATGGGTTTGCAAATTCAGTTGGTAGGTTCATTAGTAAAAATACCTGGAAAAAGTTATCTTCATGGGCATTTAAAATCATATACATTTTATATTTTAGATTATTCATCTATATTTATAAAAGCAACATCCCTAGTGCAGGAGGTACGAAAGTCTTTTCTCCACATATAAAAAGAATGAAATCTTCTTTGGATTTCAATAAATGGATTATACAAAAATAATATATATATATATATATATATATATATATATATATATATATATATATATATATATATATATATATATATATATATATATATGACCCAATACAAACTTATGTAAACCTACACCATGCATTTCCGACTAAGAAATCGGTATGCAAGGTATTACTGTTAGATCAATCAGGTACTCACTGTTATTTTAATCGAAACTCATATTTTTATTTTTATTATTAAAATTATATAATGGAAATATGAGATTGGCTAACTTTGATTATAATGAATAAATTAGTAGATATTGAATATATTTTTATTGAAATTAAAGAAGGTCTTCTTCAATTAAATGAAGTTCGGTATAACTATTTAAGGTAATAAAAACCATCAAAATCGTCTTGCTATATGCCAAGTCTAGCTGCTGATAATTTTGAATATTTTATTATTAGCATATATATCTATTGCATAGATTTATGTAGATTTTTCGTTTAGATTAACTCATCCTTGCGCTGAATTTTATGGAAAGTTCATTATTTTATAAAGTGTTTTCTAAGAAAATTAAGAAAAGGAGTAAAAAAGAATAGGCAGAGATTGTTGTCATGGTTAGAGAGGTTCAAGCCACAACCGAGGAACTAAGAAGTCTAGAAGAAGACAAAGAAGAAATCAAGGGTGATTGATGTAGCTTTAATATGCTACCACCTACCATGTTTACAAGTGAATATTTTGATCATTGGGTTATCAAGATGTTAACTTTTCTTAGAGTTGAAGAGTTAATTGAGTACGGGTCTAATAACCCATATGATGAAGTATGTGATGCTTTAGCATTGGATTTTATAAAATAGGCATTGGATGACAAATATTTGTGGAATGTAGCAAAATCTATAGCTTCCAAGGAAGCATGGAAGTTCTTGGAAGCCAAGTTTGATGCAAACGGGGGTTACATTCAGCAGGTTATGTCACAAGAAAAGAAGTTAGCTACAGATATGAGAGTATATGAGCAAGACTCTAAGAGGAAAACAAAGCTTGGAGAAACCCACTCAAAAGTGGATGATGGTTGTCAAGACCATAAAATTGAAACCCATTATGCAATTATGAATATGGATGAAGAAGATGCAGCGATTATAGAGAGAGAAGTTGAAGCCTCTATGTGTGAAACAGAGCAAGAGAAAATAAATTCTCAAGGACTCCACTATAATGTGGATGACATAGATGACGGTGAAACCCATTGCGATGAGACACATATGGATGATGACTGCAAGGTGATATGTGAATTCATGAATCCAACCGCAACTTATGGATTTGCTAAAGTTGAAATTGTCAATGAAATTGACAATGAGCACATGCATGCTCAGCTATCCCACCATAGAGTGGATGAACATTATGTTGATGATATGTGTGGTTTCTTTTTTGAAACAGAGATTGATTGTGGCAATATGGTAAGCAAAATTTTTGATGAAACATTGAAGGTTGAAGTTGCCACTGTAGCAGTAGGATATGAAGCAGTTAGAACTGCTCATGGAGCAGTGTGTGATCTAGTAGCAGTTGATGATCAAGAACGAGATAAAGTGATTGAAGAGTTTTTTAAGAGAATATTCACTGACCACGTAATAGTGGAAGATAGTTTCAGTGAAGTTGAAAATAAGGCAGAGAAGGAAGAGGTAGAATAGTGTTGGCTTATGGGGCCCTGACCCAGGTTTAGAGTTATTTAGCTAAACAAATCCCTACACTATTGGCCCTTTTGGCATCAGCCCATGGAGCACAGACTAAAGTCTCACCCGAAGTAGTATGGGGGGATGCTGGAACCAAGTTTCCACACCCTTGAGATGGATGTGATGTCGGTTTAGTCCAACTAAACCTGCCTTCGCGGAGGTCGCTTTGCACATTATTCTACCCTTCAGTAACTTCGTGATTTGTTATAATGGACTTTTCACCAAGGGCTGAAGTCCTTTCGCACTGCTAATGCAGCGAACTGCGATATATCCTAAACTACGCCAAGTATCTTACTTATCTTATTAACAGGTCTTGATTATCTTTGAATAAACAGATATTCTATCTTGCGCTCACTTAGCCAATACAATTATACGCATTCGCGTATCATATAAGCATTAAAATTTAAATTCATACCCAATATAACAGATGTATAAAATAAGAAATAAAGACACAGTATTGATAGAAAATTCTCTTTATTAATACTTCCACTGTTTACAGACTCAACTCGCCCTACGCACTCAGCTGCGGACTACTAGGCCTCTGCGCACTCAGTTGCAGAGCCTCTTCCTATGCTACAACCCAAAACTAGACTTTACACTTCAGAACTATCTCGCATACATCATATCTTTTCCATATTGTGATCTACTTAGCTGCCTTAACTACTTAGAGCTTCGCTCTATTTATACAATCCCATGGTCCGCGGACCATGGGTAGATCTTCTACAACTGACATTACATTATCAAAATTAAGGGTAGACAACCCTATGACTCTTTAACAAACTACACGCTCCGCGCCCACAAAATGCGGAGTCTTTACATTGGAATTACAAAACTAACCAAAATCTAGGCTCTAAGCCCCAAAACTTCCCTTGGGGGATCCCACACCCAACAGGACCCCAACATAAACATCGTGACTCACCCTTGAGTCACTGTGTAGGTGCGTAGATCTTTGCGAGAAGACCTCCCGACTCTGATTGGATCGCTACAAGTTCAGCAACAGACTGAGCAGCTACCTGCTGAACTTCCTCTACACGTTGTTCGGTGACCATTGTTGTCAAACTGCTGCCATGAATCCTTTCCTGAGTTTCTTGTAGCTGTGTGAGATTTCCTTCAATTGAGGTTGTAATGGTATATGCCTCATCAATCCACGGTTGTAGGCGCACTTTCAAAACTGCTTCCTTATGCCGAGCAGCGTCCACCTGCTCCTTGAGCGCCTTTGCCTGCTGCATCCTTGCGAGGATTTATGTAAGGGCAACCATCTACATGGTCCCTTTTACCTTGTCATATCTCTGTTGTAGCTCACGTGCCTCTGTATCCAAGCGCTCTATGTTTGGGTCCTCTTGCAGGGTGGTGTGGACCTCGAACCACTGCTCGAACAACTTCGTGCAGTCAGTCACTGCATTGTTAACGCGACTATTGCTATTGTGATCACGGTGGTGTTTTATTCCTTAACCTCTGGCAGAGTTGAAGGTTGCGCCTTCAACTGCAGTTCTATTATTTGAAGGTTCAACTCCAACTGAACCCTGGCCATTTATGCTTTGGCATCGCGTACCCCTGCTGCTAACTTTCGGACGCGTGACTCCACCAGTTCCTCTGCTTGGATGGCCAACTCCAGGACCATCTGGTAGGCTTCCTCCACTATGTGCACTATTTTTCTATTCTGTACCATTGCCTTATTGCACTGCAGGCTCAACTATTCAATGTTGATGTGCTGCTTGCTCATTACCTGTAGTGCGCGACTCTCCCTGGCGCGTAGTTCTGCAGTGACTCCATCCTGCAAAATATAGAGCATCTCCCAAGGGAGCACAACCATGTTTAAATCGATGCCTTTTAAGCTACTGACCATAGGCCTATTGGCCTCATTTTCTGTAACGAGTGCTCCATTTGGTAGCACTATTGTGTTGGTCATCCTGGTGCGCAGCATTTCCTCGGTCGCAGATGTGCCAACTGTGAGGTTGGTTGACACTGTGCCAGCCTGTGGAGTGCACACCTGCAACTCTTGTATTTGCATCCGAAGAGCCCCCAATACCATTCGGTGCTGCTCCTCAAACTGCTGGAGGGCCTCCGTGGTGACTTCCCTCACCGTTTCACCAATATAGTGCAAGTCTCCTTCAATAAGGGTGATAGGGTCAAGAGATGTTTTTGAGGCCTTTGTCTTCTTTCGCAGCCCTACCTACTCTCTTGGGCATGGACGTTTTCGCTGGGTTGACATTGTCTGCAAGTCCGCGCCACCTTATTCTATGTCTATTTCTGGCTCGAGCAAAATGGAAGGGGGAATAGAGTGTGGGAGAGAGACATAGAGGTGAGAGACATGCTGAGAAAGAGAAATGAAGAGAGAGAGGAGGGGGAGAGAGGAAGGAAAAGAGATGGATTTGGATGGGGGAAAGAGGGAGTGACAATAGAGAGATGAAGATGGGACGGAGGAGAGATGAGACAAGGGAAGAGAGAGAAAAGGAGAGGATAAAGATAGGGAGAGAAGGGGAAGAGAGAGACAAAGATACATAGATATGGAGGGGGGAGAAAGGAGGAGAGAGAGAAGGATAGAGGGACGAAGATAGTGACAAAGTTGGAGGGTGTAGAGAGAGTGTGTGTATGATGGGGGAAGAGAAGGAGGGAGGTGGGACAGAAGGGGAGAGAGAGGAAGGAAAAATAGAGAGGAATTGAGAGAGAGAAGAGAGGGGGAGAGAGAGATGGAGTTGTAAGGGGAAGAAAGACATAGAGTGATAAAGGTGGAGAGGCAGTGATAAGAGGGAGAGAGAGAGAGATAGAGAAAGAGAGAGAGAGAGAGAGAGAGAGGGAGAGGAAGACGGAGGGAGGAAGAGATATATAGATATGGAGAGAGAGTGTGTATGTTTTGTGGTTGACAAGGAGAGACAAGGGGAGATACAAATATAGCTAGCATGGAGGATGGGGTAGAAGATAGAGGCAAAGAGAGGGAGGGAGGAAGAGGGGATAGATGGGTGATGGAGGGGGTGGAGAGAGATAAAGAGAGGGAAGAGATAGAGAGGGAAAGGAAGAGGGAGAGATAGATAGATATGGGGGGAGAGAGAGTGTGTGTGACATATGTTTAGAGGGTTGAGATAGAGAGACAAATAAGGAGAGATGGAGGGAGGTATAAATATAATATTTTCAATGTGGTTGTTTATTTCTAATCCTATTTTATCACATGCAATATATGCATTGATTTCAGTGTAAATGTCGATTTATAATTCTATTTAATACCTTACAGTAAATGCATTGATTTTAGTGTCGATGTTGATTTCTACTCCTATTTGATTGCTTGCACATGATGCATTGATTTTAGTGTAGATATTGATTTCTAATTCTATTTTATCGCTTGCACTAGATGCATTTATTTCAGTTTATATGTCAGCTTTTAATCATATTTAATACCTTACACTAGATGCATTGATTTCAACATAGATGTTGATTTCTACTCATATTTGATTGCTTGCATCAGATGCATTGGTTTCAGTGTGCATATTGATTTCTAATCCTATTTGATTGCTTGCACTAGATTCATTTATTTTAGTATATATGTTGATTTCTAATCTATTTGATTGTTTGCACTAGATGCATTGATTTTAGTGTAGATGCTAATTTCTGATTTGATGCAACAAGATGTATGATGTACATTAATTTCAAAGTAATTAGATTAATAGTGTGCATTTGTAAGCACATCTCTACCTCCTCCATCTATATCTCTATCTCCCATTGTCTCTCCTTATTTATCTTTCTATCTCAACCCCTAAACATACACACGCTCTCTCCATATCTATTTATCTCTCTCTCTCTCTCTCCCTTCCTTCCCCCCCATCTCTCTCTCTAACATTTCTCTCTCCATATCTATATTTATTCATCTCTCCCTGTATTTGCCTCTCTCTTCATCACTCTCCCCCCCATCTATATCTCTATATCCCCTCGTCTCTCCTTCTCAGCCACAAAACATATGCACTCTCTCTGAGTTTAAGAACATAAAAAAATTTCAACCATAAATACAATACTTGAATTTTCATCCTAAATAAAATCTTTGCTTACCCCAAATGTTCGCTTGTTGAAACTATAAACTATTTATAATTGGGTACATTCATCAATGTGGAGAGATGGAGGGAAGTATAAATATAATATTTTCAATGTGGCTGTTGATTTCTAATCCTATTTGATCACATGCACTATATGCATTGATTTTGATGTAGATGTTGATTTATAATTCTATTTAATACCTTACACTAAATGCATTGATTCGAGTGTCGATGTTGATTTCTACTCCTATTTGATTGCTTGCATATGATGCATTGGTTTTAGTGTAGATATTGATTTATAATCCTATTTTATCACTTGCACTAGATGCATTGATTTTAGCGTAGATGCTGATTTCTACACATATTTGATTGCTTGCATTAGATGCATTGGTTTAAGTGTAAATATTGATTTCTAATCATATTTGATTGCTTGCAATAGATGCATTGATTTCAATATAGATGTTGATTTTTAATCCTATTTGATTGTTTGCACTAGATGCATTGATTTTAGTGCAGATATTAATTTCTGATTTGATGCAACAAGATGTATGATGTACATTAATTTAAAAGTATTTAGATTAATAATGTGCATTCATTTCAGTGTAAGCACATATATACCTCCTCCATAAATAACTCTATCTCCCATTGCCTCTCCTTCTTTACCTCTCTATCTCAACCCCTAAACATACACACACTCTCTCCATATCTATTTGTCTCTCTCTCCCTTCCTTCCTTTCCCCCTCTCTCTCTCTTCCCCATCTCTCTCTCTAACATTTATCTCTCCATATCTATATCTCTTCCTCCCTCCCTGTCTTTGCCTCTCTCTTCTTCCCTCTCCCCCCATCTATACCTCTATCTCCCCTTGTCTCTCCTCACCACCAAAAACATAAGCACTCTCTCTCAGTTTAAGCACATAAAAATTATTCAACCATAAATACAATACTTGAATTTTCATCCTAAATAAAATGTTTGCTTCTTGAAACCATAAACTATTTATAATTGGGAAAATTCTTATTATTCCCATTTTCCATCATTCGACATTGTTAATTACTTTGCATTCAAATGCGGTAATAGAAAATAACTATCATTGAAAACTATATGGGGTTTAACACTCCAAGGATTGAGTTTAGAGAAAACTACTATTAATATAGGAGAGGAACAGAGACAAGGTATGTTGTTTATTACAGTAGCTGAGTTAAATATTTAAATGGTCTATGATTCCAACTACTCTTTTTATATGATAGATATGAGAAAATGAAAAAACTAATGTGTGACAATAGGAACAATAGAAGAAAATAGTTTCACATGAAGATTGTTTGTAATTTACTATATTCTTAGTATTCACATTTTCTATCTATCAAAATTGTTACATTGACACTTTGCACTCAAAATTTGTATTTCATCATTTTTCATCATTCAAGTTACTAACAGTCTTTCTCATCTTAACAAATTGAGGTAACTAAGAAATTTTTTTATTAAATTGACCAAATTAATCTTAGACATATTTAGCAAATTTAAAATGATAAAAAAAATTAGATGTTTAGAAAATTTTGTATGACCGCACACGACTAAAACCAGCCTAGATCCATCTTAACACTAGATCTATCAAGCGCCAAGAGCGATCAAATCCATCTTAACATTAGATCTATCAAGCGCCAAGAGCGATCAAATCTCTCGAGGTGCAAACTTTTCCTCAACTTTTGCACTCAAAATATAGGTTTGCACCTCGAGAGATTTGATCCCTCTCGGCGCTTGATAGATCTGGTGTTAAGATGGATCTTATATATTAATCGACATTATTTTTTATAAATTTATTATTTTATATGATTTAATATGTTATTTGAGAATTTATACAGTAATTTTATAACTGTGTTACATTAAAAATTGAAATTGAATATAAATTAAAAAATGTAAAATAATTAAATAAAAATTTGAAGATACAAAATAATTAAATACAACAAAATTATAACATTTAAAATTTTTGAATTAAAAAAAAATTATTTCCAAAATATTCAACATGAATTTGACATACAGATGCACTTTCTTACTTTTACTTCTAGTTAAAAACTTCTATTTGACAATAGAAATAGTTCATTATTTAAAAATATTTGTATTGCTAACTTGAAAAACTTATGAAAATATTTATAACATTATTAATTTTAATGTGTTTTGAGCTTAAATTTAATTTGCCAAATCATGAAACATTGTCTCCGTTTTCAATATAATAAGAGTTATTAAAAAAATTATATATGTTGCAATAAGACAAAAAGTATATATATATATATATATATATAACGATAGCACTTACACTGCTCTTCAACTAAGCTAGTTGCGTTATCGACATCTCCTTGAAAATTTGTACCTCCAACTATTTGAAAATCAGTGTCCAAATATACATATGCTCGTGTATGACTGTATTAATGTTTATAATTTTTTCCATTTAAAATTATGTTATGATAACATTGTTAGACACGTTTTTTTAAGTAATCCTTGGAATTAGAATTAAATATCTTTTAAATATTTAATGCACGATTTTTAAAATTTAAAATTATTATTATATTATTTACTGCTGATTTCCAATCCTTGCGTCTTCGTATAAGATTTATGGCCGCTGTTTAGCCCCTGCAAACTTTGAAGCTCTTAATATTTCAAGGCATTTAAATCCATAAAGCTTTAATGTGTACGTATTTCTAGAAACTGAGGTCCTGTACTTCAAAGCTTTGCTGACAAACAATGAAAATGTGTAGATTTGTTTTAAAGTTAGATACTTAATATTCACAATATTTTAAATCAAAATATTTTGGAAGTTTTTTTTGGTTTTTTTTGGTTTAATCATTCTAAAACTTGTAGGAATTTATTGAAATCACAAGTTTGTTGGGTAATTCTCGAAGTGCTTTAAGAGTTTTTGAGGGTGTTGAATCCATATACAATCAGAAAACCAATTTAAATAACAGAGATGAAGATTTCACCTCCAATTTTTCCGCCAAATTCCACACGAAAAACTCAAAAACTCCACTAAAAACAACTCTAATTCTAAATTCATATTTTCTTAATATATATTCTATTCTAAATACATATCTTCTTGATACATATAATCTCTTATGGTTCGTAAAGACGTGAATCTAAATATTTGCGCTGCAATAGACATCAAATGAGTTTAAAGGAGGACATTGAAATGAGAATCCACGAAACAGACCAGCAAAATACATATGATTCTGGAGTTTTCTCGAAGCAACTTACAGTAATATAGACAATGCTGGCGGTGGAAACATGATTACATAATAAGAGTGAAATAGCATCAACCAATCAGGATTTTTAAAAAATAAAATGAAAATGAATTCTTGTTCGGGTGAAAGAAGTATGAGCTCAAAGCCCCTTGCCCCCTGTTTCATGTTGGAGTCAGCAATACGAGCTCAAGCCTGCTAAGTATAAATTTACAATCATGATTTAATAATACTAAAGCGAAGCTAACCAATCATAGCCTAAAAAATAAATTTAAAATAATTTTATAAATAAATTATTTTTTAATTATAAAATTAATATTATCGATAGAGTTTTAATTTTTTAATTAAATTAAAATAAAATAACGCATTTTCTAAATACTTTATAACATAATTTTTATTTAAATTAAAAATATATATATTTTTGCATTTTGAAAGAGATATGTAATTTCCTTTTTTATTCCCAGCCGTGCATGGATATATAAAATTGAAAAAATATTAATAACGATTGTTTTGACATAAGCTATAAAATAAATATTTCAATATACATGTGAGAATAAAATATTTTAACATTAAAAAAACACTTATTTCATTAATATATGCTTTCCAATTTAGTGATGAGGAATTGGCCGCGTGGGTGCTTTGTCATTAAGTCAACGTGAGAATTAATATTTTGTTTGGTGCATGTCACCATTGCCTTGTGACGTAAGACTATTATGTATTGCTTTGAATAAAATCAAAGTGTGTTTGTGGTATAAAATGTTTTTATAAACAGGTTTCTTTAATAAAAAAATTTATGACATATGAATGATCAAGTCCTTTTTATTAAGGGTCGAGAGATTTAAAAATTTAAAAGAGGATTGTTGGTGGAAATTTTTAGTGGTGAAAAGGAGGTGTTAGGATTTATCACGACGGTGATTATTGTCCATTAGTCGGTTTAGTAGTCGGTTTAGTCGGTGGTAGATGGATAGTCGACAGTAGTTAGTAGGAAATAATTTTAGTGGAGTTACTATTCATCAGTGGTTTTCTCTTATATATTTTTTTTATCAACAACAACCATAGTTGATGGATGTACATCTCTACTTCAACGAGGCTATTCACATTCTTCAATGCATTAGTTGTTATTGAGTACTCAAGTTTTCTCTCTGCAACGTATGCATTTTTTTTTAGATCTTCATCACTTTCTCACTATACATCATTTCAAGAACTTCCTAAAATATTTTTGCAGTATGTATTTCATTAAATTCATGCAAAATACTAGACAAATTATTTTCATCGAAAACTGATATAATGAAAAGCAATGTTAGTGCACCTCTACTCTTACCATGGGGATTTATAGAAATTTCTTCAACAAATTGTCATAAATCTACTAAACCAAGTAATCCTTCCATTTTAATTGCCAAAAACTTTAAATTTTTACCTGAAATAAATGGATGAACTGACATTAATCACTTTAATAGATGAATTGACATTAATCACTTCAATATCCCGCCATGTCTTCAAATTCTTTTGACTGATCCAAATCTACCTTTCGCTGAAGCATTTCATATTCTTTTGTAGCTATTGCCGTTTCATTCATTCTCCTGGCCTGTTTCAATTCTCTCCAAGACTGTTTGAGTCTACTTTGTTGACCCATCACTCTACCATATAGGGAAATCTGCAGCAAACAACCAATACCAACGATCTTAAGTTACATCAGCGACAGTGATTTCCAAGCTTCTCTGGTTTGCATGATAAAAGAAAACACTAAAAGTTTGAACAAGCATGAACCTTTTAGCCAGAAGACAAAAATGAAAACTTTGTTATTAATTTTTTTTGGTATAGTTGTAAGCCTAACTAACACTGCCACCAATAAGCATGTTAATGTTTAGGTAAATAAGCATGTTAATGTTTAGATCGTGATTAAGAAAAAATGTTAGAGTATTAATCGAAACTCCCACAAAACTTGTTCATATGAGGGCGAGGTCAGTGTTAATCGACGGTTAATCAATAATCCATAGGAGTCCGTAAAGATCACTATTGATTCTTCAGTTTTAGCATGTATAAATATTAATGTTTGGTAATAGGATGAGTCTTCAATTTTAATACCGGTTGACTACGTTAACAAAAGTTCAACGTCAACGTCAAGTGTGTTGACCTCGACCTATATTATGTTGATAACGGCCTTCTCTCCGTTCGAAACTCTGGACGGCGGTCAACGTCAAGTGTGTTGACCTTGACATATATTATGTTGATAACGGCCTTCTCTCCGTTCGAAACTCTGGACGAGTGCCCTGCCGGTATTCTACCGGGGCAGGTTCACAAGAACACAATTTTCTTTGAAGTGACATTTAACAAGACAGGCGCTAGATTCACCCGTGCCAAGATCTCCATGCTTGCAATTGAAAAATCAGGTGAGAAACTATTTCTCAAACTTGCATTAAGTTTTTGGACTCAAATGTCTCTAAAAACTGAAAATAAAGAAAAATACAGATTTGCAAATGTATCTTGACCTAAAATTAAAATTTGTTCATCTTTCAATGCGTGCATTCATACTTCAACACCTACCATCACATTCAACAAGGAGGCCAAAAATCGCTTACATTGACGAAGCGAGGATGAGGGATGACTTGTTCCCTGTTGCGATTGACGTTAATGGTCTTCTCGACGGAGGCATAGCGTGCATCAGACTGTGTATTTAACTATTTGTACGTTTTGTACTGTATATTTGTATAGGTTATATCCTACAATATTAAAACTAGCATAATTATATTTATCAATATTATATATTACAATCATATTTATCAATATCGTTGATATATGTAGATAGATGTATATGAAGCGTATATACAACCATATTTTCCAATGTGATTGATATATCCTCATAGCACTATATCAACCATATTAATAATTATTATGTATATTTTTTCAAAAACCAACTATTTATCATTGTTAATAACTATTTAAATAATAACAACTATATTATTATATATTTATATATTAATGATTATTATATTAATATTATAATAATAATATTAGTAATATTAATTAATAGTAATAATAAAGGATAATAATATTATAAAAAATAAATTATATTATAATAATAATAATACTAATATGTAATAATATCATATAATTATTATTATAGTAATAATATTATTTTATTATTATTTTTTTCCAAAGAAAAAAACGGTAACTTTTTATTAAAAAGATAATGAAAAGTTACACTAGCAGATGCAATGAAGCATTCCGTATGCTGCCACAAGGGCCCGAGTGCTTTCGCACCCCACGCAACATTAGAGAACTAACGTGCACAAAGAATCAGAAAAGAGAAGAGAGGAGAGAGAAAAGAGAGGGGCAGAAAAACTGAAATCCGGCAGTGAGTAAACTCACGCATCAGGTTTTTCTCCCCTTTTTCTTTTCGACCTTACGCCACTCTCCTTGAGAGGGCTCGATCGAAGCAATAACTAACTGGGTCTCTGTATTCTGTGGGCCAGGTTCTTTGTCTGAATCTGAAGTGTCTGAGTGGTGGTGCCGTTTGATGCCTCCTGTACTAGGATCCGTGCGAGTCTCCACTGCCTTGTTGTCTGATGAACATCCTTTCTGATTTTCCATTTCTTGAGCTACCTCAGTTTCCTCTGCTGGGGGTTCTTCCTCTGCTGCTTCTGATTCTTCGTCTTCTGAATCTGGGGGAGGAAAATGCCATCCTTTCCTCTGCTTCCCTTGCTGCTTCTTTTTATTCTTGGCTTCCGGACATGAACTTTGTAAGTGTCCTGCCTGCCTACAGATCCTGCATCTGAAGGCGGTGTTTTCATAATCTAATGCCTGCAGCCAGTTCTGTTGTTTGTAAATCAACCTTATATTTTCCGGCAGCCCTTTACTTAAATCTACTTCCACACAGATACGTGCGTAGGTGTAGATCCTTTCGTCGATCCTTTCCAGATCTATTTTGATGTATTTCCCTATGCTGTTCCCAATGCCCTCCAGCACTCGCTCATCCCAAAAGTGCAAAGGGAGATTGTGTAGTCTAACCCAGACTGGCATTTTAGTTACCGTCATTTTATTTGGATCGAAGTCCGGGAACCATGGGGTCACAAACAGCCCCGACGTTCCCCAGAACCATGGCCCGGTACTGATGACTGTGTCTCTGACTTCCTTGGATGTAAACCTTACTATGAAGAAGCCTTTTGAGCATAAATGAATATCACATTCCATTGTCCAGCTGGTGAAGATCCAGTGGAAAAGATCCTGAGGTTTGGGCCAGAAGCTGTTGAACCGGCAAATTAGAGCTTGCGTTTCATAGGACTTAACAAAATCATCAAGCCCTGAAGAATCTAAATTTAAAGCTGGGGTTTGCTCTGACTGATCCACTATGTATGGCTTTGGCATGTGTCCGCCTTGGTTTGGATCGGGTCCCGAGTTCCTGCTGCCCTGTAAGATGTTTTTGTAGGATCCCTTTGGTTGGTGGTGGGCTGCAGCTTTTTTCCCTTTGTCTCCCCCTGAGGAGCTTGTCTGTCCCTGAGGCAAAGCCCCCCCTCTTAATCTGAGATTTAAGGTAATGCTTGATCCTGGCCCAATCTCATAGCTTCCCAACGAACTACAGTCCTGAAGGGACCGCCTTCCACTGACCAGATGCTGGGCCTGAATTGGGTAACCCATTTCTGCCCTTATTCGTTGTTTCAGATGCATGGAGGTGTCTCCTGCCTGCACCCATATTAAACGAGTTTTCCCCTGAGGGGGTTTAATCAGAATCTGAAAACAAGTATTTTTTACCTGCTCTGGCTGATGGCGTAGTTTCAGATCTGGCTCCGTTTTGGTTCGTTTTCCTTCATGCATGACTAGATCTGCAGCAACTCTGCCCGATCTAGGGTTGACGTTCTGCCGTTTCAGATTCGAGAGATCCAGCCTGGAACTATAGATTTTGGGCCATGCATGAGTGTACATGGGCGGATCTGCCCCATGCAGCCCTTCGTCTTTACTTATATGAAAAGACTGTGGAGGGGTGAGCCAAATCAACCCTCGCCTGACAGAATATTATTTTATTATTATTATAATAATATTAATTCATAATAATATTAGCAATATTAATTAACAAAAATAATCTTCATAACATTAATTATTTAATTTTAGTAAATGTGGTTGATATATCCATAAGGCTTTATTTCTATTTATGACACAAATCATTTATAAATATATATTAATAATAATAATTTATTATTCATTTTTTTATAAAATGAAAATAAATAATTACTTTTTTGGATTAAAAAAAATCAATTTTAATATTATTTTTAGAAAAAATATAAATTTTTTTATTTTATAATAATAATAATAATTTACTAATAAAAAGTAATAAATAATAGTTAAATATTTAATTATTGTTAAACAATAATAATATTTTTTTAATTAAATATTATTAAATAATAATAATATGAATATTAATTAATTAAATAAAAATAACAATAATTAATTCATCTTTAAATAATAATAATTAATAATGATAATATTAATAATAATAATTAATTCTTTGTCACAATGTGACATTGGACCATGGTTGACCACGGTTGCCATGGTTGATTTTCATATTGAGACAATCTTTGTCACAAAGCGACATTTGATCATGGTTGACTATGATTCACCATGTTTGACTCAAAGGAATAACAAACCATTGGGATTTATACTAAAAACCCAAGATTGACCATGGTTGAACATGTTTGATTCTATAACACATGGTTGACCACGATCAACCATGGTTGACCATGGTTAACAAAGATTGTCCATGATTTTTATATGGAGACATTTTTTGTCACATTGCGACATCAAACCATGGTTGACCATGGTTGACCATGATTGATATTATAAACCCAAGGGATTGATATTATCAACTGAAGGGAAAGATAAACCCAATGGATTAATATTAAAACCCCATGATTGACCATAGTTGACAATGGTTGACCATGATTGATATTATAAACCTAAGAGGATAATAAACCCAACTGATTGATATTATAAACCCAAGGGATTGATATTATCAATTCAAGGGAAAGATAAACCCAACGGATTAATATTAAAACCCATGATTGACCATAGTTGACAATGGTTGACAATGGTTGACAATGGTTGACCATGATTGATATTATAAACCTAAGGGGATAATAAACCCAACTGATTGATATTATAAACCCAAAGGAATAATAAACCCAAGGGATTAATACTAAAACCCCAAGGGATTATGAACCTATGGGAATAATATTAAACCCAAGGGACTAATATTATAAACCCAAGGTATAAAACCCTAAGATAAATATTAAAAATACTAAAATAAACATGGTTGAGCATGGTTGATTTTCATATTGAGACAATCCTTGTCACAACACGACATTGGACCATGGTTGACCATGGTTCATTATGGTTAACAATTGTTGAATATAATTAAACCCTAGGAATATGAACCCTTAGATCAATAAACGCAAGGGATTTGTATTATAAACCCAAGGGAATAATAAACCTAAGGGATAAAAATTATAAACCCAAGGTATATAAACTCTAACATCAATATTATAAACCCTAAAATAAGCATAGTTGACCATGGTTGACTATGTTGATTTCCATATAGAGACAATCCTTGTCACAAATATGCAACATTGGCCTATGGTCAACCATGGTTGACCATGATTGATTTTCATATCAAGACAATCATTGTCAAACGCAACGTTAGACCCTGGTTGGCCACTCTTGATTTCCATATCCAACCTTGTTTGACCATGGTTGAACATGGTTGGTCGTTATTGACCATGGTTGATAATGATTAATATTATAAACCCAAATATTAAACCCAAGGGACTAATATTATAAATACAATGTATATAAACCCTAAGATAAATATTATAAAAACTAAAATAAACATGATTGGCCATCGTTTATTTTCATATTGAGACATTCCTTATCACAATTCCATGTTCGGTTGACATCACAATCAACCATGGCTAACCAGGGAATAATAAACCGGAGCGTTTGATATTATAAACTAAAAGGAACAATAAACCCAAGGGATTAATACTAAAACTGCAAATGATTTTGAACCAAAGGGAATAATATTAAACCCAAGGGTCTAATATTATAAACCCAAGGTATAAAAACCCTAAGATAAATATTAAAAACACTAAGATAAACATGGTTGAGCATAGTTGCTTTTCATATTGAGAAAATCCTTGTCAGAATGCGACATTGAACCATGGTTGACCATGCTTGAACATGGTTGACCATTGTTGAATAATATTAAAACCTAGGAATATAAACGCTTACATCAATAAACCCAATGGATTGATATTATAAACCTAAGGTATAAAATTTATAAACCCAAGGTATATAAACCCTAAAATAAACATTGTTGACCATGGTTTCCCATGATTGATTTAAATATAGAGACAATCCTTATCACAATGCAACGTTGGACCATGGTTAACCATGGTTGACCATGATTGATTTTGATATCAAGACAATCTTTGTGAGAAAAAACGTTGGACCATGGTTGATTTCCATATCGATGTGGTTTGACCATGGTTGATTTCCATATCCATGTGGTTTGACCATGGTTGAACATGGTTGCCTATGATTGACCATGGTTTACCATGATTAATATTATAGACCTAATGGATTGATATTAGAAACCCAAGATTAATACTAAAACCCCAAGGGAATAATATTAAACCTAATGGAATAATATTATAGACCCAACGTATATAAACCCTATGATAAATATTATAAACACTAAAGCAACCATGATTGACCATGGTTGATTTTCATATTGAGACAATCCTTATCACAATGCCATGTTGGACCATGGTTGACCATTGTTAATTTTGATATCGATATGATCTTTGTCACAATTGGATATTGGACCATGGTTGATCATGGTTTATTTTCATGCTAATACAATCCTTGTCACAATGCAACATTCAACCATGGTTGACCACAGTTGGCTATGATTGGTAATGGTTGACCATGATTGATATTATAAACCTAAGGGAATAATAAGCCCAAGGGATTGATATTATAAACCTAAAGGAATAATAAACCCAAGGGATTAATACTGAAACCCCAAGGGATTATGAACCAAAGGGAGTAAAATTAAACCCAAGGGACTAATATTACAAACTCAATGTATATAAACCCTAAGAAAAATAATATAAACACTAAATAAACATGATTGACCATCGTTGATTTTCATATTGAGACAATCCTTATCACAATTCCATGTTGGACCATGGTTGGCATCATAATAAACCCAAGCAATTGATATTATAAACCCAAAGGAACAATAAACCCAAGGGATTATGGACCCAAGGGAATAATTTTAAACCCAAGGGACTAATATTATAAACCCAACATTGGTAAAATGAAATAAAATATTATAGACACTAAAATAAATATGGTTTATTTTCATGGTGAGACAATCCTTGTCACAATGCGACATTCAACGATGGTTGACCATGGTTGGCTATGATTAACAATGGTTGACCATGATTGATATTATAAACCTAAGGGAATAATAAACCCAAGGGAGTAATACTAAAACCCCAAGGGATAATGAACCCAAGGGAATAATATCAAACCCAAGGGACTAATATTATAAACCCAATGTATATAAACCCTAAGATAAATAGTATAAACATTATAATAAACATGATTGACCATCGTTGATTTTCATATTGAGCTAATCCTTATAACAATTCCATTTTGGACCATGGTTGACCATGGTTGCCATCATAATAAACCGTGGTTGATCGGGGAATAATAAACCAAAGTGATTGATACTATAAACCCAAAGGAACAATAAACCTAAGGGATTAATACTAAAACCCCAAGGGATTATGAACCCAAGGGAATTATATTAAACCCAAGGGACTAATATTATAAACCCAAGGTATATAAACCCTAAGTGGAGACAATTTGTTTCATAATGCGAGATCTGATGATGATTGACCAAAGTTGACCATGGTTGGTTATGGTTGACCATGATTGACCATGATTGATATTATAAGCCTAAGGAATTGATATTATCAACCCAAGGGATTAATACTGAAACCCCAAGGGATTATGAACCCAAGGGACTAATATTATAAACCCAACATTGGTAAACCCAACTATAATCCCAAGGGATTAATACTAAAACCCCATGACTCACCATACTTGACAATTGTTGACCTTGATTGATATTGTAAACCTAAGGGAATAATAAAACCAACGGATTGATATTATAAGCCCAAAGGAATAATAAATCCAACGAATTAATACTAAAACCCCAAGGGATTATGAACCTAAGGGAATCATATTAAACCCAAGAGACTAATATTATAAACCCAAGGTATAAAAACCCTAAGATAAATATTAAAAATACTAAAATAAGCATGGTTGAGCATGGTTATTTTTCATATTGAGGCAACCCTTGTCACAATGTGACATTGGACCATGGTTGACCATGGATTATTATGGTTAACCATTGTTGAATATGATTAAACCCTAGTAATATGAACCCTTAGGTCAATAAACCCAAGGGGTTTGTATTACAAACCCAAGGTATATAAACCCTAACATCAATATTATAAACCCTAAAATAAACATGGTTGACCATGGTTGACTATGTAGAATTCCATATAGAGACAATCCTTGTCACAAATATGCAACATTGGCCCCTGGTCCACGATGGTTGACCATAATTGATTTTCAGATCGAGACAATCATTATCAAATGCAACGTTAGACCATGTTTGTCCATGCTTGATTTCCATATCCAACCTTGTTTGACCATGGTTGAACATGGTTGGTTACGATTAACCATGGTTGATAATGAATAAAATTATAAACCGAATGGATTGATATTATAAACCCAAGTGATGAATACTGAAATCCCAAGTGATTGTGAACCTAACGGAATAATACTAAATTCAAGGGACTAATATTATAAACCCAATGTATATAACCCCTAAGATAAATATTATAAAAACTAAAATAAACATGATTGGTCATCTTTTATTTTCATATTGAGACAATCCTTATCACCATTCCATGTTGGGCCATGGTTGACCATGGTTGACGATGGTTGACATCATAATCAACAATGGTTGTCCAAGGAATAATAAAGCCAAGCGATTGATATTATAAGCGAGAAGGAACAATAAACCCAAGGGATTAATACTAAAACACCAAGGGATTATGAACCTAAGGGAATGATATTAATCCCAAGGGTCTAATATTATAAACCCAATGTATAAAAACCCTAAGATAAATATTAAAAATAATAAAATAATAAAATCCTTGTCACAATGCAACATTGGACCATGGTTGACCATTGTTGAATAATATTAAAACCCTCAGAATATAAACACTTACATCAATAAACATAATTGATTGATATTATAAACCCAAGGAAATAATAAACTTAAGGTTTAAAAATTATAAACCAAGGGTGTATAATCCCTAACATGATTATTATAAACCCTAAAATAAACATGGTTGACCATGGTTGATTTAAATATAGAGACAATCCTTATCACAATTCCATGTTGGACCATGGTTGACCATGGTTGACATCATAATAAACCATGGTTGACCGGGGAATAATAAACCCAAGTGATTGATATTATAAGCGAGAAGGAACAATAAACCCAAGGGATTAATACTAAAACCCCAAGGGATTATGAACCTAAGGGAATAATATTAAACCCGAGGGACAAATATTATAAACCCAAGGTATAAAAACCCTAATATAAATATTAAAAATACTAAAATAAACATGGTTGAGCATAATTGATTTTCATATTGAGACAATCCTTGTCACAATGTGACATTAGACCATGGTTGACCATGGTTGAACATGGTTGACCATTGTTGAATAATATTCAACCCTAGGAATATGAATACTTTTTTTTTTTGTATGTGGTTAACGAGCACCCTAGTCAGTGAGTGATCGCTACATCCACGGAAAAATGTGGGCGATAGCTGGGCTAAATCACCCCTTGGCCTAGTAGTAAGACCTGACCCCAAGGGCTTCAGGTGGATTCGACCCTGTGACCTCCTGATGGCGAGGCACGGTTTTTGACCAGCTGAGCTAACCCTTGGGGCTAGGAATATGAACACTTACATCAATAAACCTAAGGGATTGATATTATAAACCCAAGGGAATAATAAACCTAAGGTATAAAAATTATAAACCCAATGTATATAAACCCTAACATGAATATTATAAACCCTAAAATAAACATGGTTGACCATGGTTGATTTCCATATAGAGACAATTCTTGTCACAATTCAACATTGAACCATGGTTAACCATGGTTGACCATGATTTATTTTCATATCGAGACAATCTTTGTGAGAAAAAATGTTGGACCATGGTTGATTTCTATATCCATATGGTTTGACCATGGTTGAGTATGGTTGGCTATGATTGACCATCATTTACCATGATTAATATTATAAACCTAATGGATTGATATTATAAACCCAAGGGAATAGAAAACCCAAGGGATTAATACTAAAACCCCAAGGGATTACGAACCTAAGGGAATAAGATTAAACCCAAGGGACTAATATTATAAACCCAATGTATATAAACACTAAGATAAATATTATAAACACTAAAGTAAACATGATTAACCATGGTTGATCTTCATATTGAGACAATCCTTATGAAAATTCCATGTTGGACCGTGGTTGACCATGGTTTATTTTCATATCAAGACAATATTTGTCGCAATCCAGCATTGGACCATTGTTGATCATGGTTGATTTTCATAACGAGACAATTTTTGTTACAACACGACGTTCAAACATGTTTGACCATGATTGACCATGGTTGACCATTATCAACCATGGTTGATCATGATTGACCATGATTGTCCATGGTTGACTATGAATATAAACCCTAGTGTTATAATAAGTATAAATGGTGGGGCAAAAAAAAATTGTATCTCCTGCATATTTATTTCTATTCCATTTCATGTATTTATATGATTTTCTTTACAATATTTACCTTAACATTTTCTTATCCTAGATTAATTTGAAAGATAGAAAATCAAATATGTCAATTGTACCAAATCTCAACTTCAAACCTACAATATATGAAATATTAAACATTAGTATATTAATGCATTGTATTATTAAAGTAATTATCAAAAAATTAATATGTTATTTAATTTTTATTGATAATAAGGTTGTTTTTTGGATTAATCACATTGTAGAGATTTGGTCGACTTTTCGAACCAACTAATGTGGTTGATCCTCACGACAAATGGTGTGAAACATCCAACAAATGTGACTTGTCGTGAGGATGAACCACATTAGTTGGTTTGAAACATAGACCAAATCTCTACAATGTGATTAATCCCTAAGACAACCTTATTATCAATATGGATCACAAAAGTCTAAGATCTAACATTAATTTTTATTACTAAACACAATAATTAAATTATTATTTATAACATTTATAATAGATGAATCACTATATATTAAATCACATAAATTACAAAGTAACATATAAAATTATTATATATTAAAACAACTTTTTGCATTAAATCATTTTATATTATATTAAATTACAAATTATAAAGGTAATGTACATTGAACTATACAATATTGTATTGATTACAAATTATTATGTAAAAGTAATGTATGTTAACATACACAATATTGTATTGATGAGGGTGTTAAAACTTAAAAGACTAAAAATGGATTCTATTAAAATGATTTGGAACCATTATAGGTTAAAGCAATGTTTTGTATTAAAATCAATGTCCATTAAAACATTGTATATGTTTATAAAATCAATGTATATTAAATTAAAAATTATTATCATCAAATCAATGTATATCAAATTCCACATTATTTTTTTATAACTAAAAAACTATGAAACCACTTTATAAAAAAAATTAGCACCTTAAATTAAATTTTGAAATTGCAATATATTAGATTACAAATTTGGAAATAATAAAATTAAACATATGTTTTGTATTAAAATCAATGTCCAAAACATTGTCTCCTCCCTGTTTATTTCTATTCCATTTCATATATTTATATGATTTTTTTTACAATATTTCCCTTGTGATTTTCTTATCATCCTAGATTGATTTGAAAAATAGAAAATAGAATATGTCAATTGTACCAAATCTAAACTTCAAACCTACAATATATGAAATATGAAATATGAAATATTAATGCATTGTATTATTAAAGTAATTATCAAAAAATTAATATGTTGTTTAATTTTTATTGATAATAAGGTTGTTTTTCAGATTAATCACATTGTAGAGATTTGGTCGACTTTTCGAACCAACTAATGTGGTTGATCCTCACGACAAATGGTGTGAAACATCCAACAAATGTGATTTGTCATAAGGATGAACCACATTAGTTGGTTCGAAACGTAGACCAAATCTCTACAATGCGATTAATGCCAAAGACAACCTTATTATCAATATAGATCTCAAAAATCTAAGATCTAACATTAATTTTTATTACTAAACACATTAATTAAATTATTATTTATAACATTTATAATAGATGAATCACTATATATTAAATCACATAAATTACAAACTAACATATAAAATCATTATATATTAAAATAATGTTTTGCATTAAATCATTTTATATTATAGTAAATTACAAATTATCATATAAAGTTAATGTACATTGATCTACACAATATTGTATTGATTACAAATTATTATGCAAAAGTAATGTATGTTAAACTACACATTATTGAATTGATGAGGGTGTTAAAGACTAAAAAGGATTCTATTAAAATGATTTGGAACCATTATAGGTTAAAGCAATGTTTTGTATTAAAATCAATGTCCGTTAAAACATTGTATTTGTTTATAAAATCAATGTATATTAAATTAAAAATTATTATTATCAAATCAATATATATCAAATTCCACATTATTTTTTAGAACAAAAAACTACGAAACCATTTTAATAACAAAAATTAGCACCTTATTATAAATTTTGAAATTGCAATATATTAGATTACAAATTTTGAAATAATAAAATTAAAACTATGTTTTGTATTAAAGTCAATGTCCATTAAAACATTGTATTTTTTTATAAAATCAATGTATATTAAATTAAAAATTATTATTATCAAATCATTGTATATCAAATTCCACATTATTTTTTAAACCTAAAAAACTATATGCCACGATAATAAGAAAAAATAGCACCTTAAATTAAGTTTTCAAATTGCAATATATTAAATTACAAACCTGTCTTATTGGACAATATGTATTTCAACAGTTTCATAAAGTATTTTTGTACCAAACTACAGTTACATTTGAAGATCTAAATCTAAGTAAGATAAATAATCACTATTGATCTACCTAGTGCAATATATATATATATATATATATATATATATATATATATAAAATGACAAATAGTTAATTTTCAATAGTCACATTTACATTATACACATAATAATTATTAATAAGGTTGATATAAGGCTATCCGTGAATATCAACAACATTTTCTAATCTAGTTGTATATGTGGTTGAAATAAGCCTAGCTGGGTATATCTACCACATTTTTTAAATGTGGTTGTACAAGTATTAAGCACAAATCAAAACACATCCTATTAAAAACATTAATTAAAAATTTGGTTTTATATGTGGTTGAAATAAATCTATTTATGTATATCAACCACATTAGTAGATATAATTATATACCCCATTAGTAAATATAGTTATGCTAATATTAAGAAAAAATCAAAACACATCTTGTTAAAAAATTAATTATTATATATTTCAGCTCGTAGATCAAGAGTCTTTATTCATATATATATATATATATTCTAAATTTAAATTATTTTATATTTTTAAAATAAAAAATACATATAATTAATCGCATTGTATTATCTTAACCATTTTGAAAAAAGAGAAAATGAAAATAAATTAAATTAAAAGCTAGAGATATATCATTCTCATACAAAACCATATTAATTGTCATTTTATTTTAACTAAAATAAAATATTATTATTATTAAACTATATTAATGCATTAAACTTGATGATATTATTATTATACATAACTCCAATATTAAATCATTAAACTAATATTAAATTATTAAACTAATAGTAAAACCTAATGGGTAAAAGGTAGAACCTAAAACCTAATTTTCAATTATTATAAAATGAATTGCAGGTTGCTTAACTAAAGAATTATATAAACGAGATCTTTTTAGAATTATTCTTATAACATTTGGCCAAAGAATTAAATAAACAAAGATATTTTTAGAATTACTCTTATAACAATTGGCCATCTGTTCGTAACTTTGTCCCGTCAAATTCATTAGGTAAATTTAATCAATACATATTAACCATCATACAACATGATTGAAGAATTACTTTTTTTTTCAATGGTGTTTACTGATTTCAATTAAAAATCTACAGATTCTATAGTTAATAATGTGGCTTGCAATCTTCCATTAGGATTGAACAAATATAGGGTTGTTTCATTCATGTAGCAAAATAATTCCATTGATTATCAATCAAATAAAATTTATGCTCAATTATAAACTAAATTACACAACATTCTCACAACACTGCTTCTTGGATCTAAAACAAAATGACAACTTAACTGGAATCCGAAACAAAATGACAATTTTATTGTTATAGAAGAATGGTTGTAGTAGAATTTTCTTAATCCAATGCACCTGTGCAACAACGAAGCCATGTTTATAGCCACAAACAAAAATTTAATAATAAGACATAGATTAATACTTTATTTTATTGAAAAATGTTGTAAATGAATGGAAAAATTCCATCAATATTAAAGAGCTTATTGCAGAAACTCCTTTCATCATAATTAGATCAAAAGGTACATTAAGGTGATAAAATTTAATTCAACTTTCAATGCATAATTCCAGTCCTCCCCATAAGTAATATTTTTAGCACAACCAACCATGCAACCTTGGGGCAATGCTTCAAATCCACAAAATAAACACATATTTAATACAAAATCATACCGTGTAAATATGAGAAAGATGAAAAATGTTGTGGATAATGGTCCTGAAACAATGAATTGAATTTGCAGCATCCTTGTGTATTACTTTAAGGATAAGATGCAACAAAAGAAAACTATATCCCAACTTTATTTTATAATAAAACTCTAAAACATTATTTCAATTTTCTATACAAAATAATAAAGCTAAAAAATTACTTAGTTTTACTTATTATCAAATTATAGAACCTATAAAACCTCATTTTATTGGTTAATTTTGTAGAAAGAAACAAAACTTAAAAGAACTCAAGTTTGAGTCTCTAAAGCAAGCTAAAAACTAGAAGGAATTGATATAAGCATCCCGTGAAGAATGATTCTCCTTCAATATTTCTCTCAAACTCATAGTGGAATTGATATGATTATCTTGCATCTAACATGAAGAACAGTTCTTCTTCAATATTTCTTTCAAACTCATAACAAAGTCCATTGTGAAGATTAAGATTTATGACTGTTAAATCTATAAGAGCTTAACAATCCTCTACCAAAACACCATCTAAAATCACAAAATTTACTTATGGAAGTGAATATTAGCTAGCCCTAGAAATGTATATAACTAATAATGAAAAAAACCTGAAATGAGCTCTTTCGTTGAGCTCAAAAGATCAAACAAATTCATATTTCATGGGCTTGTAATGAAAACCCTTAACCATGAAATGGGTGAGGGAATTAGTAACCCATAGGCAGCCACTCAATTTACATAATGGAGTAGACCTGAAATGAGATTTGGTAGCAGTTGAGCTCAAAATATCAAACAAATTAAAATTTCTTCAGCATGTAATGCAACCAGTTAACCATGAAATGGGTGAGGGAATTAGTAACTCATAGGCAACCACTCAGTTTAGCTAAAAGCACTTGCCAAATGGTTGTGAATAGACATACGTTTCAGAATCAATGTGGGTTTGAATATATGTTTTATAATTTTGTTTTAAATATATTTCAAACTGCTGAAAAAACACTTTGGCAAATGGTTGAAGAGGCATACGTTTGTTTTTAGAATCAATGCTAGTTTGAATATATATTTTATATTTCTTTTTAAATACATTTCTCACTAATGAACATACCTGGTTATCAATAAAAGGTACAATTTTTTTTTGATAATTCTTTGTGAGAAATTAATTTAAGTATGCTTTAAACATTTCATTTAGACATACAAGTAAGTTAGTGTTGTGATTTCTATCCATTGATATAGTGGCAACCACGACACATATATTAGAATCTTGCCATTTAAGCCATCCAATCAAAAAAATTAATTAAGAAAATGATTAAAAAACCCAACTCCAATAGGAAAGACACCCATTAACTTAAAAATTAATATAAGTAATCATATTATTTAAATGGAGACTTCTTTTCATATTAATTGACCACATTAATTGAAAATTTTATAATCAACTGACGTTTTCCATATTTCATGGATTTCCAAAAAAAAGTGCATTATTGAAGTACGTGGATGTTGATAGAACAGCTATATTATATAAAGAAGAGTGATCTTTAATTATATAAAGTCAATCAGTCTTGTAGAACACAATTTTGGTGTGGGCCAAGAAGGCTGCAGGTTGTTCTAGATTCAATTTTTTGTTTAGTTTTTTGAAACTGTCTACGAGGTGTATTGATTTTACCGGTAAAAATAGCATTGTTCTATTTATTACTTTCCAAAATCTATTATTTTTTAAATGTATCTTTATATTTTTAAAGTAATTGCTAATACTAATGTTGCTAAAATTAGTATAAATTTATCTTTATTTTAAAAATGCAATCTTGAAAATTTTTATTAAAAAAATTATATTTCTAAAATTCTATCCCCTTCAAAATTAATATATTTATTTATTTATTTTCAATAATTAACCATTGACACGCTAATATTGAAATTAACTACATGAAAACCTATCTATAACATTGCAGTAGAAGCTTATCTCCATTTCTATCACGCAACATGGTGGGACGATTCCTCTAGATTATTTTTGTGGCAATTGACACTATACATGGGTTTAATAACTGAGATTGGCTCCTTTGAATAAGGACAATTCATATTCTTTATATAAACATTCGAATTCATTATTCTTTTCCCAATGCAGAATGACAAATGGAGAAAATACTCTTTTCGCGTGGCCACCCTAAACTAAAGACAACAAATTTACGCTTCGACATCCTTTCAAACAAATATTAAGACTATTTATGATTATTGATGTAATTGATGGGTACATTAATAATTTTCTCATGAATAAATTATTTTATTGATGAAATAAATCAATTCAATCCCATTTAAATAAACAATGTTTGTAATTATTATTATTATTATTTAAATTATATATAATTTTCCTACATACTTATTAAAAATGGAATATTATTAAGTATTATATTGAGTAATATTATTTGATTTAAACAATAATATTATAAATAGAAAATATTAATAAATTATTTACAAAAAAATAAATTTTATACAAATTTATGTTGTATAATTTTTATTTTTTATTTTGAGTAAGTATTATTTATTATTTATTAAGAGGAATCAAATCTCTTTTCACTTTACTAATAGATTAAATTTTCACTCTAAAAAAAATTTACACCTCAAGAAATTTAAATTTAATCTTTCTAAACACTTAATAGCTATAAATTTAATATAAATCTAAGTTAATATGACTCTTAATAGAAAATTAAACATATTTGTATTATTTATATTTAATTATTTTTATATAATTTAAGAAAATGAAATATGTAAATAATATAAAAAAACTTTACTACTATAAAATAAAATATATATTATACAAATATATAATTTAATTTTATATTGAATGGATTTAATACTTGGGAATATCTATTCGTGACTAAAATTACACCTTCCCATTCAAAAAAGTAAAGGATGTACACTTTTGTAAATGTTACTCATTAAATCATAACATAAATTTATATTTAAATTAATTTTTTGATTTATATATGTAAAATAAAAGTCAAGAATATGAAAAAAAGCTTAAGACATAAAATTGAATTAATTTTAATTAGATTATTAATAAGTAAATAAATATAAAAATGAAATGTTATGTACCAGGAAAAAATTTCCATATCCCGGCTTCACATATACCTGATTAGTCACCTATAGTCTCTATCACTTTCTCTCGATATTAAATGATAAAAAAAATTTATTAATTAGATTATAATTAATATTTTATAAACTTATACTATTGGGTATCCGTATAATGCTGTCTACGATATAAATATCTAATTAAGTCTATTTTAAGATTTAAAATTCTGAAAACGATAATATCATATGAAAAAATTATTTAAAATTTAAAACCTGAACTATTTCAAATTAAAAGTTGTCATGCGGAATTGGGAATACTAGTGCCCTTTTATTAATTTAATATCATTCATTATAAATATAAATAACTTTTTTTATAAATGAAATTATTTTACTTACACGATATTTCTAATCTTGAACTTTAATACTGTGGTTTACTTAATAAAACCTTAGATCATATTGGCAAGCCCTAATCCAATATTTATCTCCTTACATCACTAAACACATAAAAATAATATATACTACCTTATAATCTAAAATAAGTGACCTTCCATGATTTGGAATCTTCTCCCATATAATCTACTAACCAATTACAAACGATTTATGCTGTTTCAAAATAAGCGACTTTCCATGATTTTGAATCAGGAAAGGCCGTCGATAAGCGCATTTATTCTGATGGGCAAAACGACAATTATTTACTTACGAGCATCGTCAACGTACACAGACGTTGAAGAGATACAGTAACACGAAATATTAGAAGGAAATTAACGAAAACTAATACGATATGATAGGTCGGGATATCAGAATTCAGTATGGTTTCTGCCCTACATAGTTCCCACGCGGATCGTAGTTGCAGATAACGAACATCCAGCCGTTGTTGCATTGAGCTTGAGCGCAGCCGAGCCTCTTGGAATCTCTCCACACCACCTGAGTATAGTGCCCACATTCTTTACCTTCAGCGCAGGTATTAGAAGTGTAATCGTAATCTTGCTTCTCATTAACCCAGGCCGTCACGGCACTTCCCACTGGATCTGTTATTCCGTAACCCTCGAAAAGATTTTCTCCATATTGACCACCAGAGTGCTGCAGAGCGCAGTCTCCTATGCGTTGGTTTGCATAATTTTGTGCGTAGGCCGCGACGGTATCGTCCCAGACGAGAGCCTCGACACCCACCTGGGCTCTGGCGTCATTGTGAGGAGATAAGAATTGCTGTTGCACATCTTGCCCTTGCCCTACCAAGCAGTAGCAAGCTATTTGCAGAAAAACAGCATACCTGAAAAACCAATTCATATTGAACAAACTAAGTGAATAACTTTCAATCCCAAAAGAAAGAATGAAATCACTCGCCGCTCACTCAATTCAATATGAGAAAACAAGCAAGCGCTTATGTATATTTATAGCAATTCTCAACTACATATCGCATCCACAATATGGAGGAAAATGTGGGGAAGATGTATGGTATGAGTTAGTCTTCATTTATCTCAATCTAGAAGAACGCCGAGCCTTGACTGACATGAATCTCATCACACAATTCCCCGTTAATTTTGCAAGTGATGGCGAGCGAAACAAGGAGATGTTGTGACTCGCCTTCGCATTGTCGTCAGTTTTGACACGGCTGTTGGAGACCCAAACTTTCATTGAATAGGAGCGTAGACTAACGGAGTTTTCTCTTATAGCGTCGGCCTTTTTTGCTCAATGCCCTTTGAGACGTCGAACAGGTAAACATATCGTTATTATTACGTCTTTCATTGAAACTTTAGTTGCTGGCACGTTTTTGGATTTTTCTTTTCATAATTCTGTGGTAATTTTGTCCGGGAAGAGATGTTTTAGAATTGTAAATTAGAATTGTGTTATTTGTGAAATTTAAGTGTCTAACTATTAAGTATATCTCAAATAATAATAAATTATAATTTTATTTACCTATATAATTAAATTAGACTTAAATTGGATTAACAGTAGTATGCCATGAAATTGTTGTGTTTGGTTAAGAGGTCATTTTCACGGACATAAGGAAAAAGTTAACAATTATAAGTTAAGTAGGAGTAGTATGTTTTGACATTTTATTGGGTAAAGAGCTAGTTTTTCTGAAACTTAAAGAAACATGTTAATAATTAACAGCCCAAAATCCAAAGAGATTTGGCGGGAATGAAAGCTTGTCTCCTTGTACACCACCAACAAATAATACCAATTGGCATGGTTTTCTTTAAATAACAGTGATGAGTCAACCTCTCTTTACAATAACAAATACAAATAATTATTCCCCCTATTGATTTATTGGTTTGAAAGCTAAAATATAATAATAACAAATACAAATAATTATTCCCACTATTGATTTATTGGTTTGAAAGCTAAAATATAATAAATTTTCTCATTAATTAAAAATATCAATCAAATTATTAATGTCTTTTGAACCAAATTAATTTCAACCAATAAAATACCAACATTTTGCAAACTAGTGAAACTTATCCACCAAACATAAATTGGTGAACTATCATGTGGAAAATAGGATAGCAATAGTTAATGGATATTAATAACAGGTTTATCATGTTTATCATACTTACGTAAAAAGTGGAGAAATACCAACCAGATAAGTTCGTCAAGGAATGGTCATAAATCACGGGATGTATCAGTGCACGAGTGAATTGTGAAATATTTGCATCCTCTTTTGACTGTGTAGATAAAAATGACACTTCTAAGCATCAATTTAGGTAGGAATGGTCATAAGTCAGAGAATGTATCAATGCACAAGTGAGTTGTGAGATACTGGCCTCTCTTTTGACTGTGTCGATTAAAATGACACTTGTAAGCATCAATTTTTCCCACCCATCTTGAATGTAGTCGTTATTGCATCTAACAAGATTGCACTTCTTATGCACCACGTCACAACTAACATAATTGCACTTCTTATGCACCACGTCACAACTAACATAATCTTCATATATATGATGCAACTTTTTCTTACTCATTAGTGATTACAAATTCATGAATAATAAATTTTTTCATGAACATCCATGGAATTCTAAAATTCCACAATTTATTATATATTTTGATGAAATAACTGATTTAATATTATTATATTTTGTTTTAGTTTTTTAATTAAAATGTTAAAATAATTAATAATATTTTTTTTAGGAATTTAGATTCACTAACAGTTATAAACACCTTGTGGGATGACTTTGTGAACTATTTTTATGATTGTGCAAAAGAGAGGCTTATGCAGCTGGAAGAATAAGTTGTATATATAAACTAAAATGTTCACATCCATATGGTGGCCCTAACTAATAAGCTGGGGCTATTTAAAGAAGATGGGGACTCAAATTTATGTCCTCCTTCTATAGAGAAGTCTAGACAATGTTCTCAATCACTTATAAGTTATACTCTATCTATTTTCTTGTTAGTTAGTTCTTCTTCTTCACATCCTTATGATTCTTTGGATTCATATTTCAATGTAGATTCTTAATACTCATCTTTAGTATGATGACTAATATTCTAATGGTTGAAATGGTTTTGTAGATTATTTCGTTGATGTGCATTGGCTGGCATTTGTTAATTTTTCCTTTCCACTTCTTTTGATTTAGAATCAATTTCTATCCTTCCTTATGGACTATGTCCTCTCAGTATTATGCTTACATGGAAGGATCATTAATACTTATTCCATTGAAGAGTGCCATTTTATTTCATAAGTGAATGTATAGAAACTTCAAATACTTAAGTAGTACATATAGTTTCCTGGAACAGATATAAGAATTATCACCATCTTCCTAAACACAATGGTGTATTCTTGCACACTTTTCCTTTGCCTCTACTTGAAGTGATGCCAATGGAATTAATAGTCCTCTTGATAGCGTGTTAGCTCCTAATGGTGGTTTTAAATTCTTCCCATTTAGTTACTAATGAATAAATCTTTAGCCTAAGTGTCTCCATATGACTTTGTCATTACATTAGTGCATGAACCTCTAGTTTTAGCTAGGAAAAATGAAACTTCCTAGTCTTTAAGTATATGGATAGTAGCTTACACTTTTAGTTGTTATAATGATTGTTTCAATAGAAACATTAATCTAGCAATGATATTATTTGATGCTAAATTTCACTTCTATATGAAACAAGGGTTATGAACAAGTTATGACACTTGAATGTGGTTTCTCTTTCCCAGGCTCCTTTTTCTACCTACTTTTTGTTCTTCATTATTTCCCACATTTCACATCCAATCCAAATTCTGAGTTAGAGGAACAAACATCCCCAAAATTTCTAATCTTGTTCATCATATCCTCCATGAGGAGGTCTATGTTATGAGAGATATCAAAAAACGTCTCTTCAAACCTGACACATATGGAGGGTTTTTATGAATAAACTCATCTATCATGGCTAAAGTTATAGAACTACATCCTTAAGGAATTTACCAAATCTCACAATGTTAAATGAATACTATAAAGAATTTATAATATCATCTTTAAATTATCATGGATATTAAACTAGAATAGTTCATCACAATAGATTTTGTACTATGCTAAAATATTTTATTAAGTAGATTGATTTCCTTATATCTTATATTTATTTTCCTTAGCTTACTACTCCAATGAATGAAATAAGTGAAATATGAAAATGAAACTGTAAGAATGTAAGCGCACCAATGACACCAACAAACATAAGACGTATCTTATGGAAACCAAATCGCAGAAAACCCATAAGGAATGTAAGCATTACTTTATGCTCTCTTTTACTTAATTATAAAAATGAAAGTACAAAGGAATGAAAACTCACTATGGAGTTTTCTTTGATACTATGGCTTGAACGGTTGTAAAATATAGTTCCTCCTTTGTTATGCTCTCAAATACAACTTCTAGGTACTTTATTGTACTACAGAAAAGGTATAATGCTAAAATAATTGAAACCTCCCTCTTCCTAGTAGCCCAATATTTAAGATACCTTGATAACTAACTAGAATTATGACTTTCACATCATCAACCCTCAATTAGTGATAGGGATTTGGAACTTCTAGAATATTATTGAAATTCCAGACATCCCTATCCAAATACATGAATTATGGGCCTTAACATGGCATCCACTTAGTATCATGGTGTTTAAGAAGGTAATTCAAATTGTGGGAGGCATAATTTCCACAAATTAGCTCAAATTGTTGTGATTGCCACTTCATTAGAAAGTTCCCAGTGTCTAGAATAGTTTCTAGGCGATAAGATCTTTGATTTCAATTATTTAATACTAAATGTGCTAATTGATTCATAAATGTTTCTTTGAACGGCTTCAAATGTTAAGTCTCATAACTAAGACCTACCACTAGGATGGACGTTGTAAGTCAATTCCTGCCTTTTTTCCACCTAAAAATTACCAATGTAGATAAGAAACTACATAATAAACAATTATGGATCGAGCCCCAATGACTTACTTGCACCAACAATGGAGATTCTTTGAAACCTTTATCTACACAACTTTGTTTCAAATCTTCGCTAAAAACAAGGTAAGGAGAAGTGGTCTTCTAAATCCTTTGCTAGTTTTTTCTTGATTTCTTGTAATAATAGTAAAAAATATTACAATAATCAATTTTTTAATTATTCTTACATTTTCATTTGAATATTCATATTTTAATGAAAAATAATTTCAAACCTATGACTACATTTTCTAGCATGGCTATACCATCATCAAGTAACACCAAATCAAAATATTAGAATCTTTGTTAATGGGTATCAAGCATAGAGACGTGGTTTAATAGTACTATGTAATATACATGAGGTGTAAGCATTGTGTAATATTTCCGAATTTGTTTGGTAAATAATATATCACTCTACACTTTTTGAAAGTGATGTATACAAAACTTTTAAAGAAAAATTCAAGGCTATTTGTGTAAGGTGTAAGTATTTTCTAATAAATTTGTTTTGTAAATAATATATAGGTGTAAGTATTTTCTACTATTTTAATTGGTTTTGTAAAATAATATATCACTCTGCACATTTTGAAAGCAATGTATACAAAATCTTCAAAGAAAATGGAACTTCCCTAGAATTAATATTCATGGCGCAAATTTTCAAGAATATTCAAGGCTATTATCTCTATTACTATTTTTAATTGGTTTTGAAAATAATATATCACTCTGCACATTTTCAAAGCAATGTATACAAAATCTTCAAAGAAAATGGAACTTCCCTGGCGTTCTAGAATTAATATTCATGGCACAAATTTTCAAGAATATTCAAGGCTATTATCTCTATTTCTAACTTTTGTTTTGCATTTCAAATATTTCGAAAATATCCAAGAACCATGCGTTCTATGAGATGTATGTATCTTCTCCAACCAAGGGTTGGAACATGACTAATTAACATTAAATTACAATAGGTTACTATATAGTCTAAGTGGATTATTTCATTTTTGGTTGGGGATAAAGAATGGAACCTGCTTCGGTCAACATTAACATTAATTCTTTGTAGTTATTAGTCCCTGCCATCTGACAATGGCCAAGGACTATAGTAATCGAAAAGCAGGATGTTAGTATTAATTGAGCTGCTTGTTAGTATCCGTTCGTGGATTATAACGAAAGTTTTTAAATACATAATCATTTATCATCTTATTTGGCCTCTTCCCGAGGTGGGGAGGCAAAAACTTAGGTTATATGTATTTATGTTTTTGTTATCAGCTTAAGATCAGCTTAATGCTAGCATTAATGCTAAGCATTTAATGCTTGGGATTGGGATGTTCATGCATGCTTGGGATGATGTTCAATTGTCTTATTTTAGACAGACATTATTTTAGACAGACAGGTGGTCTGTTGGCCTGCATGAAGATGAGCGTGGCGAGATGGCGGGAGGAGAAGAGGGTTGCATGAAGATGTGTGTGGCCACAATCTCAGGTACATTCGAGCTGGGCGGTGGAGAGTTTGATAAGCAATAGCACGAGCTCTAATTCTTTCACCATCGATAGTGAAGTCGATCAATTGTTTTCTGCAACAGCTATGGATACCGCAACAGCTATGGATACCGAATTGTTCACCATCGATAGTGAAGTGGATCAATTGTTTTCTGCAACAACTCTCTGCAACTGGGCTGTAACGAAAGAAAGCCTTCTGAGGCTGGGCTGTAATGGGCTTAGCGCTGTAACGGGCTTAGCTGTAACGAAAGAAAGCCCTCTTGGGCGGGCGGGAGCCGTACTGAGCAGCGGGAGTATCCCCTCCCTTTCTGTCACGAATCATATCTTCCCCCTTTTTCACCCGGTAAGTCTACTATTAAGGACTAATATGGGTTGTCCTTACTGCTGCCTTTTCCTCTTCTTCCTCTTTACTGTACCATTCCATCTCTGGCCAGTCTGCCTCCGTCTCCGGCCTGTATTTCTGGTACTGTCTATTGTCTTTCCGGCCATAAGTCTTTTTTGGTCTCGCTTCTTTCTGTACTCTTGAATGTTGTCATGTTCTTGCATTTGATTATGCTTTCCACCTTTTTCTTGAATTTGCGCTCCTTCTTCCCGTATATTGATCTCCTGGAAACCATCTCCGCACACTTTTTACTGGAAAGAACCGACACACATAAGACATGAGAATGCATAATCATACTAATTCATATATATCGTATGATGTACATTGAAAGGATCACAGCCGGTTGTACATTTGGGTTTTGTCAGGGGATTCTACTTCTTTCTGTATTAGAACAAATATGTATTATGTATTGAAGATTGGTCATATTCGTACCTTCTGCGTAACTTCTTCTGGGTAAAACTGCAAAACAACCCAACAATCAACAATTATTTTGCAATCATCTCTTTGAAAATTTCTCGGCTAAACAACAACCTGGTACATGTTTCATACCCAATTCTATTTCTTTAGAAATGTTATCTTAGTTACGCAATATATCATTTCAATATAGAGATTTCCATTCGTTATCCTTTATACTTGTATTTATCTTTAGTCACTTGCTACCTAGAATCGACCTTGCTAGCCCCTCCATACTGTATTTGCCCTGGCTGTTTGAGTCCCAATCAGCTGACACCTTGTGGCCTTCTGTTTGTCCTCTTTTCTGCTCTCCGCAGCCTCAGAATTCAACATTCAATCAAAGCACATATCACAGTTATCACAAATCTTCGCTGTGAAGCAGCAGAAAACGTATACGATAATAATACTAAAATAGTAAAGCAACATTCACCATCCATGGTCAGAATGAAAACTGACACAGTAAACAAGATATTACTTCTTGCCTGTTTAGCCCCTAAGGTTGAGTCAATGAATGGCGATAACAACACAAGTAAAAACAAAACCGCTATGTAGGCCATCGCTGCTTCCGCCTCGCCTGGTCACACAGAACTCTTACAAAAAGTTCTAAATGCATTGAATCTATATGCACGAGTATGATAATATATATGGATAGAGGCCGAGAATTCTGTTTTCGCCTCAATCCCTAAGAATATGGAAATTTTCATGCCAGATTACAAGTAATTTTCATGCCGGATTACAAGTATCTGATTTGAAAGCTGTATATTTCGAAATTGGTTCTACCTCAGACAGACATGTATGGTTCTCCAGCAGCCCTAGATACATCCTTCGTTGTCTCAGAAAGGGGGTTCCTCGCTGCCACAGAGAATGAGTCCCTCACCTCCCTGCTGCCTCAGAGCATTGATCTGCTGTCTCAGGTTTCGCTATGACGCCTGCGTTACCCAACATATGTATGCGGCGAGTCTAGAGTGTATGATAATGGCACACACAAGCACGTGGCTTGCATGCAATGTAATGGTGTTGGCTAAATGTTTATGAGTAAACTTATGCCCTTTCATTTTAACTTTACGTACAAAATATTTAAATTCTCTGTGATCTAAACATGTAAAGGGTACACTGCCTCCGAATCCAATTCCTATTGTTAATTTTATATTTTAGATTTTAACATGCGTCCCTTTTTTAAAAGTTATATTTTTAATTATTATTAATTTAAATTTAATGATTATAAATTTTCGTAATAAACTTTATACCAACAATAATCTTATACGCAAATAAGAAAATCTCATACAATGCAAGACATACGTTCTAGGCAGTGAAATCGATTATTTCAACAAAATTGTCACTAAAATTTTTTATTTAGTTTATTAAAATAAAAATATGACATTATTACAAATCCGATTTAGTGTACCAAATGCATAGTTTAATGGTAGAATTGGTATATCAGATTTGACGAAAGCACAACAGAGCATTATTGAATGCTACATGGCATGCTTGAATTCTGCCCTTTATTCAAAGTCGAAAAATAAAGGAACGGAAGGAACAACCATCGCTTCTCTAGAAAGCGAAAATACACCAGCAACCGATTAATCTTGTATTGGTTAGCTACAGTGGACTGGTATTTCTTGATTTCACTTATTAATTTTAAGCTGTATTTGACTGGTCAGTGGATTGATATACATTTACAATGACTGATCGTTGTTCGTTGTGAAATTTTGCGAAAAACAAGCAAAAATATTGTTTGCTTTCCTATGTATTTATGGACAGATGATCAAGTGTCACTTGTGAGATGTGCAAGTGGAACTTGCTGAGTCAATCTCACTTCTGTTGAATTGTGAGTTCAAGGCAGACTCAGAAGAGTTGGCTTCGCTTGGTTTTCTCAAAGAGCAGGGTTGACTCAGATTGGAAGAGTCGGGTATCACAGAAAGCTGGGTGTTTTCATCTATTTTAAATTCCCTGATTTCTTGTTCAACATCTGACCATTTTCTTCAGATTGGATTTGGGATGTCTCTGAAGCTGCTGCTTCCATTCTATTAAGTGTTTCAGTATGTTTGCTAGCAGCCACCTACATCTGTATCTTACAACTTTCGCTTCATCAGTCAGTTTATTCCACGAGTCTCCAATCATTTTGCTGATCTCCCTATCCTTGCCCGGATGCAATGCTTTCAATTTTGTATGTTGCTCAGTAAAGAAAAAATTGTAAGCACTCCTATTTGGCGGTCGTGATCCCTCTTTTTCATTTCATCCTTCCTCCTACGACCTCGACGAGGAGGAACCCCTGAAGTTGTATCCCCATTATCAGAATTGTTCATGCAATTAACTGTAGCTGGCAAATGCTTAAAAACAGAGTTCTCTTGCTCTAGCTTCTTCTCAGCATCTAGTACGGTTTTCGTGATTCTCCCACTCAATGCAGCTACAGGTGCATTCTCAGGCTCAACTTAATGCAGGGACTTGCTACCTCGCAGCTCATCTTGTTTTATATAGCTATACCCATTATTCTACCAAGAATATACGAAGCATGTAAAATGTTTGAACTTAATATTCTAATGGTTATGGAAGAGGATTTGATATTGCGTGTCATTTAACATCAACATGGAAATACCAACAATCCACTTTATATCATGTGTGTAATTTTTTCCCCAAACCGCTATCAAAATAATCTATTCTAAGGCGGTAACAACGTTTGGATGAAGATATGGAATATGGAGTTACTGATATGAGTCGTTATTATAATTATTTTCATTCGCAAAAGAAAGTAATTAGGAACCTATTGTAATTAATCTCCCAAAATGACAAGCTTTGTCTAGACATTTGGGGACCATAGGGAGAGATTGGATTGCAATGTAAGCCTACCAAGATTGGCCGAACTGGAGTGACCGGATAGCGGAATCATGAAAAAGCCTATTCGGATTTACAAACCAAAACATTTATGTTGACCTATTATCTATTCTTATAAAAGAAATTATTTTACTTGCACGATATTTCTAATATTGAACTTTAATACTATGGTTTAATTAATTACCATAAAACCTTAGATCATATTTGCAAGCCCTAATCCAATATTTATCCCCTTACATCACTAAACACATAAAAAGAATATATACTCCCTGATTATCCAAGAACCAAATACAAACGATTTACTGTTGGAATTTAATTCCAACTGCAATAATGAATAGCTGGACAAGAATTTAATTTGCAATAAATACTCCAGGCTGTTTGATGCCGCAAAGACGCCTTTGATATTTTTGCACATAAATGTGCATTAAACTCACAGAATTGATTTCCCCTGCAGACAACCGACTTGTTTTTTGATAAAAGCATTACCGCCTTGCTACATTACATACAGAGATAGGCATTAGAAGATATTTTGTAATATTATATTGTTTTAATCAGATATGTTTTAGCATATAAATACCACACAGCAGTTATGTTTTAAGGTTAGCAGCTGAAGAATCATACAGAGCAGAGGAGAGCACGCAGCAGCGTGAAGAAAATACTTCCAGAACAGAGAAACACACAACAGTGCACAACAGAGTAGACGCAACAGCGTAGCAAAGAACAGCAAGGGAAAAATGCACAACAGTGCAGATATTTTGAATGTAATTTGTTTTATAGTTGTTTGCTGAGAGAGAGGGACGAACCTGTAACAGTTAGTTCTATTTTTAATAAATACAAGTTATTTTTTCCTGTTGCTGTTACACCGTCACTATTGCTGTTACACCAGTTCCACCGTTGCTGCAACACTAAACTGCGTTGCTGCAACACCATTTCCAGTAAACGTTTTTCAGCTTCCTAAAAAAAACAGAGTGTTAAAACAGAGTATTTTTCTTGTCTATCTGTTATGAAATTTATCAGAAAATTTCAACATGGTATCAGAGCTGGTCTAGGCACTCAGTGAGTCAAAAACAGAGATTGTTTTTTACTGTAGGAGCTGTAAGAAGTTTGTTGAGCAGAATTTTTTCCAGCAGAGAAAGTTTTTGCTTGTTTTCATTTTACAGTCAGTATCTCTTCTTTACCAATACAGGTTAAGATGGCAGATGCTGGAACAGGTTTGACAAATTCCCAACTGCCACAGTTTAATGGAAAAAATCACAGTTATTGGTCCATAACAATGAAAGCATTGTTTGCTTCTAAAGGACTATGGGAGCTAGTTGAAACTGGCTATGCTGAACCTGCAGATGCAACAACACTGGCTGCTTTGACAGTAGCAGAGAGAGACCAGTTGAAAGGCGACAGAAAGAAGGATGCCAAAGCCCTCTTTTTCCTCTTCCAATCAGTACATGAAAGTGTTTTTCTGCGGATTGCTGCAGCAAAAAAATCTAAGGAGGCATGGGATATTCTCAAAACTGCCTATCAAGGCATGGAGAAGGTGAAGACTGCAAAGTTGCAGATGCTGAGGAGAGACTTTGAAAATCTCAGCCTGAAGGAATCTGATACAATAGATTCATTCTTCACTCAGGTTATTGGCTTGATAACCCAAATAAGATCTCATGGTGAGATTCTTGAAGATAGAAGGATTGTAGAGAAAATCTTGAGATGTTTACCCTCAAGGTTTGAATCTATTGTGGTAGCAATAGAAGAAACAAAATATCTCTCACAGTTCACGGTAGATGTGCTGAGTGCTTCACTTTTGTCTCATGAACACAGACTGAGTAGAGGAACAGATTCCTCATTTGAGCAAGCATTCAAGACTCAGATGTCTTTTGGCCAAAGAAGAGGTCGAGGCAGAGCAAATAACAAAGGTCCTGGAAGAAGCCAAAACAGAGGCAGAAATTATCCTGCTAGCACAAGCGGAAGGAGCTGCAATCAAAACCAAGTTGAAGGTTCAAGCAAACAACAAGCTCATGGACAAAGGTATGACAAATCCCAAGTCCAATGTCATTATTGTAAGAAATATGGGCACTATGCCAATGAATGTAGGAAAAAACAAAGTGACATGAATAATAGGCAGAATGCTAATTTTGCAAATGAAGAAGATAAGAACCCAAAGAATGTGCTATTAACATGTAACATAGCACAAGACAAACAAGAAGATTTTTGGTTCTTAGACTCGGGTTGTAGTAATCACATGACTGGAAATATTGCAATGTTTGCCAATCTGGATGAAAATGTGAAATCTGAGGTAACAATAGGGACTGATAATAAAATGTCTGTCAAGGGTAAGGGCAGAGTCAGTATCCGAGAAAAAAATGGAGAACAGATGATTGTGCCAGAGGTATACTATGTACCTGGTCTGAAATGTAATCTTTTGAGCATTGGACAGCTCATTGACAAAGGTTACAACGTGTTCTTCAAAGATGATACCTGTACTATCAGAGACATACTTCCAAGTAAGAAGATCATTGCACAGGTGCAGATGACCAGCAATAAAATGTTTCCTCTCAAACTCAGGGCAGATTTGAAGGAAGGAAGAACTATTGCGGCTGTAACACAAGAAGTCTTTCAGGAACAAGTGAAAGATGAGAATTGGTTGTGGCATTTGAGATTTGGACATCTCAATTTCGGAGGCTTGAATCTGTTGCACAGAAAGGGAATGGTAAAGGGATTGCCGTTGATTGAGAAACCAGACAGCCTTTGTGAAGGCTGCATTTTGGGCAAGCAACACAAAGAAAGCTTTCCAGCAGGAAAGAGTATAAGGGCAAAAGCACCCTTGGAAATTGTTCACTCTGATGTGTGCGGACTGATGCAAATACCATCATTTGCCGGAAATAAATATGTTTTGACTTTTATTGATGATTACACCAGAAAGACATGGGTGTATATGCTGAAACAGAAGAGTGAAGTGTTTGAGAAATTCCGCCACTTCAAAACTCTTGTTGAAAAGCTATGTGGGCATTATATCAAAGTTCTCAGAACAAATAGAGGAGGAGAGTACATCTCCCAAGACTTTCTGCGTTTTTGCAGAGAGAATGGCATACAAAAGCAGTTCACCACAAGGTATACACCTCAGCAAAACGGTGTTGCTGAAAGAAAGAATAGGACCATTCTTGACATGGTCAGAAGTATGCTGAAGGCAAAACACTTACCGCATGAGTATTGGGCAGAAGCTGTTACTTGCGCAGTTTACATCTTGAATAGATGCCCAACTAAAGCTGTCATGAACAGAATACCAGAAGAGGCATGGAGTGGTCAAAAACAAACTGTCACTCACATGAGAGTATTCGGTTGTGTAGCATATGCACATGTACCGGATCAGCTAAGGCAAAAGCTTGATAGTAAGGGGGAGAAGTGTGTCTTTATTGGCTATTGTGATGAGTCAAAAGCATACAAACTCTATAATCCATCCACCAAGAAATTAATAATAAGTAGAGATGTGCAGTTCATTGAAGATGAAGCTTGGGATGGAAGCTTGGAAAAAATAGTGAATGTGAAGACAATTGTGTCTCATGAAGAACAAGAGGAAGGGACAGCAGCAAATAATCGTTCCTTGGTGGCTCCTCCTACACAACAGCAAGTACAACAAACCACCCCACAAGCTGGAATTCGAACAGCCTTGAGAAGTCAAGGAAGAACAATTGTTGTTACACCACAAACAGCTGTTGCTGAAACACCACATGGATCAGATATACCCTCAAGTTCGGATGGAACTCCAAGCACACCAAGAAGACCAAGATTCAGAAATCTAAATGATATTTATGAACAAGGAGAGGTAAGTAACAATACCGGTCTGAATTCATTATTCGCTTTGTATTGTCATATTGATGACCCAATCCATTTTGAATATGCTGTAAATGAAGATAAATGGATTGAAGCAATGAATGAAGAAATTGGTGCAATTGAGAAGAGTAAAACATGGGAGTTAGTGGATCTCCCTGAAGGCAAAGATGCCATTGGAGTTAAGTAGGTCTATAAGACCAAAAGCAATGCTGAAGGTAAGACTGATAGGCACAAAGCAAGACTTGTTGTGAAAGGCTACAAGCAGCAACAAGGCAAATACTATGATGAAACCTTTGCACTAGTAGCAAGGATGGAAACAGTGAGAACAATGTTGTCTATTGCAGCACAACACAAATGGAAGATTTATCAGATGGATGTTAAATCTGCATTCCTGAATGGAGTGTTAAAAGAAGAGGTTTATGTTGATAAACCTTCGGGCTATGAAGTTGAAAGCCAAGAGCATAAAGTTTGTAAACTGAAGAAGGCTCTATATGGGCTGAAGCAAGCTCCAAGAGCATGGTACAGCAGAATTGATGCTTATCTGATTGAGAATGGGTTTAATAAGTGTGATGGTGAACCCAAACTCTACATAAAACAGAATGACGGTAAGATATAAGGATGGACAAATAACCCCAAAAGGCCTCATACCTAGACTGATCACTGTTATTTGTCCATCCTTATTTGATCACTGACACATATGGAGGGTTTTTATGAATAAACACATCTACCATGGCTAAAGTTCTGGAACTACATCCTTAAGGCAATTACCAAATCTCACAATGTTGCATGAGTACTATAAAGAATTTATAATATCATCTTTAAATTATCATGGATATTCAACTAGAATAGTTCATCACAATAGATTTTGTACTATGCTAAAATATTTTATTAAGTAGGTTCATTTCCTTATATCTTATTTTTATTTTCCTTAGCTTACTACTCCAATGAATGAAATAATTGAAATATGAAAATGAAAGTGTAAGAATGTAAGCACACCATCGACACAAATAAACATAAGACGTATCATATGGAAACCAATTGGGAGAAAACCCATAAGGAAGGTAAGCATTACTTTATGCTCTCTTTTCCTTAATTATCAAAATGAAAGTACAAAGGAATGGCAACTCACTATGGAGTTTTCTTTGATACTATGGCTTGAATGGTTGTAAAATATAGCTCCTCCTTTGTTATGCTCTCAAATACAGCTTCTAGGTACTTTCTTGTACTACAGAAAAAGTATAATGCTAAAATAATTGAAACCTCCCTCTTCCTAGTAGCCCAATATTTAGGATACCTTGATAACTAACTAGAGTTATGAATTATGACTTTCATATCGTCAACCCTCAATTAGTGATAGGGATTTGGAACTTCTAAAATATTATTGAAATTCCACACATCACTATCCAAATACATGAATTATGGGCCTTAACATGGCGTCCACTTGGTATCATGGTGTTTAAGAAGGTAATTGAAATTGTGGGAGGCATAGTTTCCAGAAATTAGCTCAAATTGTTGTGATTGTCACTTCATTAGAAAGTTCCCAGTGTCTAGAATAGTTTCTAGGCAATAAGATCTTTGATTCCAATTATTTAATTCTAAATGTGCTAATTGATTCATAAATGTTTCTTTGAACGAATTCAAATGCTAAGTCTCATAACTAAGACCTACCACTAGGATGGACGTTGTAAGTCAGTTCCTGCCATTTTTCCACCTAAAAAATACCAATGTAGATAAGAAACTACATAATAAACCATTATGAATCAAGCTCCAATGACTTACTTGCACCAACAATAGAGATTGTCTGAAACCTTTATCTACACACCTTTGTTTCAAATCTCCGCTAAAAACAAGGTAAGGAGAAATGGTCTTCTAAATCCTTTGCTAGTTTTTTCTTGTTTCCTTGTAATAATAGTAAAATATATTACAATAAACATTTTTTAAATTATTCTCTCATTTTCATTTTGAATATTCATATTTTAATGAAGAATAATTTCAAACCTATAACTACATTTTGTAGCATGGCTATACTATCATCAAGTAACACCAAATCAAAATATTAACAAAGAGAGACGTGGTTTAATAGTACTATGTAATATACATGAGGTGTAAGTATTGTGTAATATTTCCGAATTTGTTTGGTAAATAATATATCACTCTTCACTTTTTGAAAGTGATGTATACAAAACTTTTAAAGAAGAATTCAAGGCTATTTGTTTAATGTGTAAGTATTTTCTAATATTTTTGAATTTGTTTTGTAAATAATATATCGGTGTAAGTATTTTCTACTATTTTTGAATTTGTTTTGTAAATAATATATCGGTGCAAGTATTTTCTACTATTTTTTAATTTGTTTGGTAAATAATATATCACTCTGCACTTTTTGAAAGCAATGTATACAAAATCATTAAAGAAAATGGAACTTCCCTGGCGTTCTAGAATTAATATTCACGGCACAAATTCTCAAGAATATTCAAGGCTATTGTCTCTATATCTAACTTTTGTTTTCCGTTTCAAATATTTCGAAAATATCCAAAGAACCTTGCGCTCTATGAGATGTATGTATCTTCTCCAACCAAGGGTTGGAACATGACTAATTAACATTAAATTACAATAGGTTACTGTATAGTCTAAGTGGATTATCTGATTCTTGGTTGGGGATAAAGAATGGAACGTGCTTCGGTCAACATTAACATTAATTCTTTGTAGTTATTTTATATAGTTATACCCATTGTTCTACCAAGAATATACGAAGCATGTAAAATGTTTTAGGTTAATATTCTAACGGTTATGGACGAGGATTTGATACTGCGTGTCATTTAACATCAACATGGAAATACCAACAATATATGATGTCTGTAGATTTTTTCCCGAACCGCTATCAAAATAATCTATTCTAAGGCGGTAACAACGTTTGGATGAAGATATGGAATACTGAGTTACTGATATGAGACATTATTATAATTATTTTCATTCGAAAAAGAAAGTAATTAGGAACATATTGTAATTAATCTCCCAAAATGAGAAGCTTTGTCTAGACATTTGGTGGCCATATCGAGACAATGGATTGCAATGTAAGCCTACCTAGATTGGCCCAACTGGAGTGATCGGATAGTGGAATCATGAAAAAGCCTATTTGGATTCATAAACCAAAACATTTATGTTGACCTTTTATCTATTCTTATTCCATTGACGTAGATAGCTCAATGCACTCCCTGCAAAAGTGTTACTAGCCAACATTTACTTCGTAACTCTAATTTATATAGGTTAGGTATTGTATTTGCATAACTCTATTTTATATAGGTTAGGAACTATATTTGAATTATCATTGTTAATTTTAGTGATTTTGCAGCACCTCGACTTTGACTTCAAAATAGAAATGGATATTTGTGTATATGATGAATAATCTAGGTTCAAATGATGTAATATATTAACATTGTTTATTGAAATAAATACAATGGAATACATTATTAATTAAAGAAAGACATCATTAACTAAGTAAAAGGTAGGGTTGATTCTAGAGGAGAGGGGAAAAAGGGGTTTTAAGGGGAAAGAAGGACATGAAATATGTAAAAGGAGAGGAGACAAAAAGGTTCTAAGAGGAAATCGAACCTATCCAGAATCACTTGTCATTTTCTATAAAAATAAATTTGAGTTATCAAGCACAATAATTAAATGTAATATGTGTGAGGGTGGTGCAGGAAAAGTCATCTCATTTAGTTATTAAAATATGGAGAAAAATACAATTATGTAAGAGGTCAATGTGATGGCGATGTCACTTAGCCATGATAGCAGTTATTTAGTAAAATCATTAGTGAAGCAAGCACGGACAAGAAGGAGAAGCAAATTCAAGTAGAAAAGTAGTAGTTCTTAGAAAATACTTTCTTAGTTGTAGAAATTGAAGAAAAAATATATTTAGTGCTACAAAAGAGTAGATATATATGAAGGACATTGATCTTGCTAAAACTCAAATTTATGTGGAGAAAGATGATTTTATGCTTATGAGTGATTTCTATTGAAAAAATATTTGATCATGTGTAAATATTAGTTGAAAGAAATATGTTTGCAACCAATTTCCTAGATCCTTCAATTAACAGTTTCTTGGTTAGTCTATAGTATAGCCCTAAAGGGGATGGAGATTTTCTAAGGTACTAAAGTGAAATGAAGTAAATCTAATTCTTTGGGTTCTGTAGACTAATGAGAGAAAGATGTAAGTAGTAAGATATGTTGTAGGAGTCAATTGAGTGTCTTTTATTCAATATTAGTCCTTTTACGTGATTTGTAGCTACTTGCAAAAGTTTTTTTTACTCAAAACTATAACAGTGACTTATTATAAGAAAATTATGCAATAACAATTACAACAAGGTAAAACATCTAACATCTATATCATGTTATATAAACATTTATAAAAATCACTTTATTATCAATACCTTTATTTATAAAATAATGCCATGCCTAAATGTTGTGTTTAAAAAAAATACTAATGTGCATGCAAGAATCAATTGTATTCACGATAGAATCAATTGTATTCACGATTTTTTAAAATTATGTTAGTTGCAACACAAACATAGATATGAAGTGTTGTACCAAGTTATTTTCATGGTAATATGGTATAGGGGATCATTTTACTATAAGTTGTAATATTAATATCAATATTAAAATTTTTGATATAATAATAATGATAATATCTAGTTCGATAAATTTTGGAAAAAATTTATATGGAATGTGTTAATTATACCACCTAAATTTCTTGGTATTACAGCCATATTGTCAATATTCAATATACGAGTGCGTATCTCAAGTATAGAATCTTTTAAACAGCAATCACGAAATTATTAAAAAGGAGAGGAGTAACAAACGGACTCAGATTCACGAAGTCGTGTCGTGGTTTACCTTATTCCCGCTATGAGTGGCTAGGTTAAAACGGAGACCGATAAAATCAAATCATATATTGATTAACCTTTCATTTAATACCAATTATAATAATTTTCATAACCAACTGAAAAAGATAGACATAGGAGTTTATTTTCAGTTTTAGCTTTTCTCGGTTTAGTAACAATAATGAATTCACTAGAGTAGCAATGTCCCTCATTGGAAGTTTTTTTTTTTCCCCTCCCCCGATAATGATAATGATAATGATGCATACGAAGTTAATTGCAGGATACAAAAATACATACATTTTGGATGTATTTTTATATTTGTATTTATATAGGATAGTTTTTCAATACTAAAATTAGCATAGATTTATTCTAACCACGGATTTAATATGAGTAGAGATGGATCAAATTTTTTGAAGTGCAAATTCATTTTAGAGCGCAAAAATAAATGTGTAATATTTTATTGTTTAAATTGTATTTTTGAATGTTTTAGAGATTACATAATATGCGCATTGAATTATTTTATCAACACTAGATTTTTTGTTATTAATATATTTTTAAGTATAAGCACTGGTTTTTTTTGTTATTAATATATATTTATTTTTTATTACAACCAACATTATTTTTCTATTTAGAAAATATTTTATTTTTATTTTAAGATGGAGGAACATACTTACACATCACCTTCACAATGGGTTGTAGAATGAGCTTCTCAGCTCAATTAATGTTGAATTACCTCATATAGATATTATTATGTCAAATATGTTCACTTAAAAATATATAATGACCACGGAAACTTGGAAAGTGGGTTTCCTTTACACTTTCACGTAGATGACCTCAGGGATCTCATAGAGATCCTATAATTGGATGGTATGCCCGAGTGGCAGAGGAGAATCTTGATTCCCCGATGTGGTGAGAGAGGGAAAATGGAGTGGTCAAGGCCTTCGAGCCCACTACACTTGACATGGTTGTAATGAATTACATTAAAGGGAGGCATGGATGCAAAGGGTGAGATTCTAAAAATTTCTTGTTTGGGTTGTAGCATGTCAAAGATGATGTGCAAAGGTCATGTTGGTATCAACTTTTTTGTGGGTCAATTTGCTCATCATGTCATCAAGGAGTTTATCTGAGCTATTATGGCATCTAGATGTAGCTAACTAGGGAGGAAGGGAGACCAGGAAGAAGTCTTTTAAGTGTAAAATGGTTGATGGTAACATAGATATTTGTTTCATATTCAAAGAAGCTCCCTCAAATTATTGCCACTCCTATGCTATTAATAAACTGCAGTGGGGACCTCTAGCTATAGAGAGGAGGAAACCCTAATACTCTTTTGGTGGTCATGCACTTTGTGGCTTCTTTCTTATCATATTAATGATTAGACGAAAGTTGTTTTCTACCAAAAGTTGAGATCTTTTAGATATTGCATGGAATTTTTTTGGTTTAATTGTTATTAGGAAACTTGTGAGTTGGGAAAATGTTTAGTGGAAGGGATCTTTTTTGTTTTTTCTTCCATATGAGGGTTAGTCTGGAGTTTGGTTGTGAAAGTCTATGAGTCGATGTGGAGTCTAGTTGTGAGAGTCTGTTGGGAAATTTTATGTCCTCGTGTTCTGCTAGTTACCTGTGTTGAAATGACCTCCACCAAGCTACTTTGCAAGTGGATTAAGCCTATCACTATGGCTAGTAATTTAGTTTTTGTCCACGGTTTAAAATGGAGTAAATTACAATGATATTCTACCATACTTATTGCACCCAATATTTATTAACAATTGCAACTATATTGTGAATGTTCACTTTAAAGTTATTGTGGAAAAACCTTATCTGTTTCTATACTACCCATTATTCTCTAGGTGTCTTATTGAGGGCACAGTTCATCACGATAATCATCTTGGTGTCAGGTTGATTGCAAGCATGTTTTGGGAAGTTATCTCACCTCTCCTTTAGAGCTCAAAGAAAATTGATATAATTATTGTAGTGGTGTATTATTTGGTTATCTTGTCTATTTTTCAATCTTCTATAGTAGGGGTTACACAAGATTTCGTAGTGTGGTGTGGCAAAGATAGGACTAGTTGGCATAGAGGTGATTTCTCTGGGGTGGGAAAAATCACTAGGGCTTGTGAAACAAATGGGGTTTCCTCTTGTTTAGTAGTTCACTTTTGTTGCAAATAATTATATAGTAACAGAGGATGAGGTGTTCCATATTTTGGCATGGAGGTTATGACTTGCAAGGTACGAATTGTAACCAAAGTAATGTTAATGATGTCGCTAGCACTTCCCAATAGAATATTCTAGATGATATCTAGACCGAGTTGCATCATCTAGAAAACATGGATGTTAAGGACCATTATGAATTATCCAACCTTGAGTTATTGGAGGAATTTGGTCAACTAGTTACATATCTTGGTCACACTAAAGGATGACACAAACAATACCTCTACGCTTGGCTCCTATACTAGAAAATAAAGACTTTAATGGAATGGATTGTCATGGAATGATAATTTGACCAATATTACATATTTTCCCACTTGGCAGATGTGAAACAAGAACAATGCAACATGCGTTTTCATATGGAGTAAACATATTCTCGTTTGGCATGGATTAAGAAGCATATCCCATGCCTCGCGTCATCACCAATACCACTAGGTTCTAGTGTAGGGAACCTTGAACCTATCAAATCTTCTGACTGATCTGGATATATGTTAGTGTCTAGTTGTTTTTGTTATGATAGTTTGGTAGCATCTTTTGTAGAACTTTTGAGGATGATTATGTTTCAATGTTGGACTTGTTACTTTGCAGACACATGGCCAAAAATATTTGGTTTCCTATTGAGCATGTTGAGGCCACCTATTATGGTAATGTATAGAAAAAGATGAAATATAGATATAATTTTTTTTCAATTAACAGAATAATCGTGCCAACTTATAAAAATATACATATATAATGACTAAAAATAAAGTTTCGCTATTTAATGGAATATGAATTATGTTAGAGTGGTGGTGAAATAAATTTATAAAAAGATAATAATATATTAATTAAAATTAATTCAATCTTTATGTTCTGAAACCAAATATATTCACAAGTAAAAATAAAATCCTGCAAGTGATGTTTTAGTTTCATTTTCTTTCATATACTTTGTAACTATTATATCACTTTGTGACATCTAGAATCAATGAGGAGGTATTAGGTCGTCTATATGATTTTTTTTTTTTGGGTTTTTACAAATTTACATTGGTTTTGTATATACATTTTTAGTCAACACCATTCGACCATTGTGTCCTGGCTCCAATACCCAAGGGATGAGGATACCTGATTTCCATTCCCGTTAGCATTGGTCTAATCTCATCCGTCAGTTCGGCTCTCAAGGCATTGTCTTCTGTTCATCTCACTGGTGCAGTTTCTGAAACAACTTATAAGAATTTTGTAATATTTGATCCTCAAACCCAATTGGCCTTACGACAGCCTGAGCTCTCTTGGCCACACATTTGGAACGTTTTTGTATATCGGGAGAGAAAACACCCCTTTCATGATAAGGAAAAGGTTGCAACAGTTTGGGAAACAACTTAACGGACACTCCTTTCCACGACTCCCAAGTATCGTGGTCCTTTCACTGGCCAACCAAGTAAATGAAACGACCAATTTTTTTCATAAAGGATAAAAAGATTTAAAGAAATTAATCAATATTTAAAATTATATGTATACACATTAGAATTGAATTATAGATCCATAGTAAAATATTTTAATTAAGTTACAGGTAAACGTTTTTATAAATAAGTATATAGAACAGAATAGTCGATAAAAATATTTTCAAATTATCCTATTTTCACCAAATTTATTGAAAATTATAAGTACAAACTATACCATTAAGATATTCCCGGATAACAAAATCGTGATACATCTTTTTTCTAATTTCTAACTTGGCAGTGAACTTTCCACATCTTAAAACATCCGAAACTTATTTATAAGTTATTTAATTAAACATCCGAAACTTATTTATAACTTATTTAATTATAAATAAGAAGGATAGGTAAGGGAGGAATTGCTCAGATGATTAAAAGTTATTGGAATCTGGGTAAAAAATTTCAAAATTTTTTAAGTGAAGTTAAAATTTTATTGAAAATTATAATTACAAACTATATCATTAAGATATTCCAGGATAACAAAATTGTGATACATCTTTTTTCTAATTTCTAACTTGGCAGTGAACTTTCCACATCTTAAAACATCCGAAACTTATTTATAACTTATTTAATTATAAATAAGAAGGATAGGTAAGAGAGGAATTGCTCAAATGATTAAAAGTTATTGGAATCTGGGTAAAAAATTTCAAAATTTTTTGAGTAACAATATTTGAATCATGTTTTTTTATGGTTAAAATAAATTTAGTACCATCAAATTTTTGGGATACCCAAAATCTTGAAATTTAAGCACGGTAACCTAAATTCATATTTTATCAAAATCCTATCCGGATTTTCATAATTTTCCAAAAAGACAGTCTGTATGGAATACTGCCATTATAAATGTCACATCACAGAATGGATATTAGACTTTATCATATAGCTGCTGTAAAATGCTAAATAATAACGTCGCGTCGTGCCTTCGCCATTATGTCTTATTTTCCAACAAACCCATTGTTACCCAACTTGTACATTGGAATTCGGAAGTCTTCTCTCACCGACTCCTCTCACCTACAACTACAGCCTCATCTCATTTGATCCTCCTACAGCTGCAGCCTCATCTCATTTGATTTGAGAAGACTCGAGCGGTTAGACGTAGCAAGCAATGACAAATTCCCTCCTTCGAAGCTACCAACTACAAGAGGCAGATTCAAAGTCATCAGGAGATGTTTCAACAAGTAAAGTGGGTAACAGGCCACCTGTAGCCCCTTCAGAAAATCACATCACCTTCATGATTACATTGACAGAGATTCCCTCAACAATGAAATCAAGATTATGCAATATGTCGCATCTCACTCTCCAGTGGTTGCCCTTCACGAGGCTTATGAGGATGACGAGTATGTTCATCTCGTAATGGAGATGTGATCGGGCAGAGATATGTTCGAGACAATTATTAGAAGGAAGAATAAAGTACCATTCTTTGAAGAGGAGGCCGCCACCATATTTAGAAAGAATCCGCAGAGCTCAACCGTGGATGTTTTTTTTAACAAACTCTAGCATGTGAATAAATTTGCAGAGAATAGATTCATGCTTGGCAAGTAAAGAAGTGTTCTTATTTGAAAACGATGTTGATCTATCCATAAAATTTCCATGCATTGTGAAAGGATTATTTCATCGCTCATTTGTGTTACAAGCCTTGTATTCAATTGTCAAATCTTTGGAAACAAATCATGCATTTTGGATTTCTAAATGTTTATGTTACACGGATGAAGGCGTTGGAGGTAGAAATGCCAAATCCATTAAAGGCAACTGGCACCACTAAAAAGGGAAATAGATACAGTAATAAAATCAACATGGAGTAATTTGGAATCTTCCATGGATAAGTGTTGCATTCTTCAACGTCACAATTTAGAACTGTCTGGCACATAAATACCATATCATTTGATGAAACAGTCTACCCCGACCTTCAACATCTCCTCCTTAGCCCTGTAATGTTCGGGTGAATGTTGGGAGATTGACAATTGCACCTATAAAATTGGAATTATATTACTATGATAAATTGAGAAATACAAAAGTGCTTTCTAGCCTTTCAAAACTGCAATCTATGTGTATTAGAGATTGGAAAGAATAGAAAGATCCGTCTATTGGAAAATTACTCCTAACCATCGCATTAAACAACTGACAACAACCATTTTCAGAAAGTACGCAAGTAGATCAAGCATATAGTCTTTTGTAACAGGGAGCAGATTTTGTTTTTCAGTTGAAGGAATGTTAAGTTAATGCTTTACAGTCCATAAGGACGAGTTCTTCATTCCAGCGTGCAAGACATCCTACCTGTAGCACTTCAAATATTTAAGAACAAATTAATTTTATGAAGATGCCCGCAATACCTTGTTTTTATTTTTTTTCTTGTCCCGAAAAGATAAGTGCATTGCACAAGTCATATGAAGTTTCGAAATTTTATGGATTACCTTAATAGCATGAGTCTTTGAGTTTTAGTTGTTCATAATTTTTTTTTTCTAGGAGTTGACGGTCTGCACACATGAGGAGAAAAAAATAATGGAGCAAATTGCAGAGAGTTGGTTGTTACAGTGTGTTACAAAACAAAACCATATCATAGTTTGGTTGTTACAGTGTGTTACAACACAAAACCAGAGAGTTGGTTGTTACAATGTGTTACAACACAAAAACAGAAAGCAGTTAAAGTGTGTAAATTTTATTTTTCACCAAGTTAAAGTCTCAGTTTTAACTTTGTAATGGTTTTTTCCACAAAGTATTTTTGGTTGCAAGCTCAATCAGAGAGTCATATTTTTAGTTTTACTGTGCATCCCCTGTTTTAGTTTTTTTATATGATATTGTTTCTCTATTTTACTCTATTGTTATTGTGTGTTGTTACTCTGCATAAATTTTCTGGGTTTTTCTTCTCTTCCTCAAATAAACGGTGGTATACCGTATCACAACAGGCTAAAGGAGTAAAAGAACAAGTTTTTAGCAGGAGTAAGTGAACAAGTTTTTAGCAGGAGTAAGTGGTTGATTTGGAGGAAAAATTTTGGGAGCATATTTACCAGCGAGAAGTAATTTTTAAGTCCTAAAGATGATAGCAAAATCAAGCACAAACTTTACCAACCCTCAAATACCTCAATTCAATGGAAAAAATTATGACTATTGGGTTATCATAATGAAAACCTTGTTTTCTTTTCAGGATATTTGGGATTTGGTGGAGAATGGGTTCCCAAAACCAGCAGATGGAGCAACATACAATGCTACAATGCTTTGACACAAGTATAAAATGATTTGTTGAGAGACAATATGAATAAGGACTCCAAATCCCTCTTTTACATTTTTCAAGTAGTTCATGAGAGCATATTTAAAATGATTGTAGCAGCAACAATGTCTAAACAAGCATGACATATTCTCTAGACAACCTATCAAGGCATGACAAAAGTGAAGACAAAAAGCTACCAATGTTAATGAGAGAATTTGAGACAATTTGCATCAAGGATTCTAAGAATAGAGATTCATTTTTCACACAAGTTATTGGATTGGTTACTCAAATCAAGTTTCATGGTAAGACACTTGAGAAAACTTTAAGAAGGTTTCCATCAAGATTTGACCTTATTGTTGTGACCATAGAGGAGACAAAGTATTGCTCACAATTTTTAGTGGATGAGCTTCATGCATCATTGATTTATCATGAACATAGATTGAATAGAGCAACAAACTCCTCATTCAAGCATGCCTTCAAGACACAAATTTCCATTGGTCAAGGTGGAGGAAGAGGTATATAAAATGATAGAGGAAGAGCCATAAGTCTACACAAAGGTGGAAGAGGTAGCCCTTCAATCTCAAGTGGAAGAGGTAGCAATCAAAATCAAAATCAAATCCCAAGCAAAAATTAAGCACAAATTCAAAGGTATGATAAATATCATTTTCACTGTCATTATTGTAAGAAGTATCGACCTTATGCAAATGAGTGTAGAAAGAAACAACATGATATTAGTGACAAACCAAATGCAAATTTCACAAAGAAAAATCTGAACCAAGACAACATGTTTTTAGCTTGCAATGTCATGCAAGAGAGACAAAAAGATGTATGGTTTTTAGATTCAAATTGTAACAACCACATGGCAGGGAACATAGAAATGTTTTCCAATCTAGATAAAAGTCTGGAATTTGAAGTGACATTAGGGACTAATAATAAAGTGTATGTTATGGGAAAAGCAAAAGTAAACATTATAACAAACAAGGGGGAGAATAAATACATTTCATATGTATATTTTGTCCCTGGTTTGAAGCATAATTTGATAAGCATTGGACAACTCATGCAAAAGGGCTACAATTTTTTTTTCAAAAATGGCGAATACACAATATTGTATAAATTTCCAAGAAAGTAGTTGATTTCAACAATGCAAATGCTAAGAAATAAGATGTTTCCCCTCGAGTTAAAGTTAGATTTGAAGAAAGAAGGTGCACAAACACAACTGTTAATGGATTCAAAATATGAAAGGAAGATATCTATTGTTACACAAATGTATTTTCAAAGAGAGTTCAAGGATGAAATCTAGTTACAACATCTAATATTTAGTCATCTTAATTTTGGAGGTTTAAATTTGCTACATAGGAAAGGCATGGTGAAGGTATTTCCACTCATAGAAAAACCAAACACCTTATGTGAAGGATGCATCATGGGAAAACAACATAGAGAATAATTTCCATAGAGAAAGTCAATAATAGCAAGGGAACCTTTGGAGATTATCCATTCAAATTTATGTGGACCAAAGAAAACACCATCAATTGGTGGCATATTTTATTTGTTGGAATTAATAAATTATTATACAAGAAAGGCATGGGTCTACTTCTTAAGAGAGAAGAGTGAAGTGGTTGACCACTTCCGTTAATACAAAGCACTTGTTGAGAAGCAAAGTGTACATTACATCAAAGTTTAGAGGATTGATAGAGGTGGGAAGTACATCTCAAATGACTTCCTTTGGTTCTGTAGGAAGCATGGTATTCACAAACAATTTACAACAAGATATACACTTGAACAAAATGATGTTGTAGAAAGGAAAAATATGACCATTATGGAAATGGAAAGGAGTATGTTGAAGGAAACGAATTTTCCAAATGACTATTGGGATGAAGTTGTCGCTTGCAGAACATAAATTATAAATAGGTTTCCAACCAAAAGTGTCAAGAATATGATTCTTGAAGATGCATGGAGTGGAAGAAAGCATATTGTCACTCATATGATAGTGTTTAGATGCGTGGCTTATGCACATGTCCCAAATGAATTAAGGGAGAAGTTGGACAACAAGAGGGAGAAATGCATAGTTTTTTGGATACATTGATTGTTTGTCAATTTAATTGTCTTAAATTGTGACATGAATTATTGATCGGATTTGGTAATATTGTGAAGTGCAAGTGCACTACATATGCTAGAAGTCCTTTTTATTAAATCATATTATTAATGTGCATGATTGAGCTATTGAAATTTATTTCTAAGGATGTAATTTATTCCTATCCTACTCTTAAAAAAATGAATCTAACACATTAAATATTCCTACTCCTTTCTAATGAAATAAAAATTTCTCTTCACACTTGCAAAATGAAAATTAAAGAAAACTCACACTATCTTATTAAGAAAACTTAAGTGATCTATTGCAACACAAATTTAATCTCTAAAAGCAGAATTGTTCATCTAACATTCTAGAAATCCTTTGCATAAACACAAAAATTAAATTAACTTCTATTCAAAATGAAAACCACGAATTTACTTATTATCGATCACTCATGCTTTGAAATTAAAACCATAAATAAATCACACATAATTTTAAATGAAATACTGTAAAATGAAACTATAAAGAAATCTATCAAGCTATGAAATGAAACATTCTAAAATCCTAAGGAAAACGATGAAAATAAATTACACTATCATTAACATCATTATAAATCAACTTAAAAAAATGAACGATTAATGAAATATTTCTATTGTTATCTGGTTGAAATCAAGGCTACAAAAAGATTCTAAAATGTATGAATAACTGCAATAAACGATAAAGAAAATTTATGAAAAATGCAAAACCTTCATTGTTTACAGGGGCCCTCCACAAACAGGTGGTAATAGAAATTCAACTGAATAGTCATCTACGCATCAAAAATCCAAAGGACTTTCTTCATTAACAGAGTAAAAATAGAGTTTTAAAACATTATTGCCGTAAACATAAAAATTAACCTTCTGTTAATGATTTCTACATGGTATTTATAAAAGCTCATGTCAATAAGTGTTCGAGGCTTTTACGCCTACCTTAGCTAACAAAGTTCTAAATCAAGCTTCTAACAAATATCACGGTATCATTGCTCACAATTTTCTATTTGGCAAAGAAAATTGTGAAGCGTAGGAATTTCGGATTGTTGCTCACCTGTTGAGCAACAGGTTGACTTTTCACTTTTGACCACACAATTGAACAATCCTTTGATGATCTGATTCAGATGAATAGGAGGAAATCATTAAAAGGATCAATATCCACTTGTCCATATTTTTCTTCTCTTAGCTGACACCTCTGATCCTGGTAAACCATGGAATCGGCTACATAAACATAAATTAGTTGTAGAATTGTGTGAATTTGGTAGCTAATACAAATATTAACTCAATAATAAGGAGCATTATTAAATATGAAAGATAAGATAGTTAAATACCTTACCATGTTAAAAACCTTGTAGTTTGATGCCTATTGAGTTGATGATGATGGTCAAGGAAAGGAAAAATAGGTAAGGGAGAGTGTCAAAATGAAGCAAGCATGAAGCTCAACATTCCCCCACACAAAGGCCATTTCATGTCCTCATGCAAAAAATGAAAATTTGAAGTATTTCTCTCTCACTGTTCTCTCTCAGAAACTTAGGCCAGGCCATCCTGGTTTGTCCTTTTTATATTCTTTCTAGCATCTATTATTCTAGGCTTATTCATCAAAATCTTGCATTTTACACTCATGACCTTCTTTTTTGGAGATTCATTATTTTTCTTTAATTTCTTGTTGTTTTCATACCATAAGCCCATATGTAAAAAAATATAATCATTCTCAGTCCTTTGTATCTCATTCTTCATCTTTAATGTCTCATGTTCTTTCTTCAAATGTTTATTCTGTGTCTCCAACTCAAAGACTTCTTGTTTCATAGTTTTCATGAGTGGAGGTTCTTATGGACAGTTCAACTTGATTTCTTTTTCATGGACTGTAGAACAAGATACTTTTTCTGCTTCTCTCTTCTCTAGAGACTCAATGTAGCCATAAATTTATTGTTGTACTAGATCTATTTCTGGTGTTCTTCGTCCTGGAATATGAATAGGTGAGGTGATGGTAGGTGATGGAACTTCCATTTTCTCTTCTTCCTCCAAATTAACAACATCTGTAGATTGTTGAGATGGTTTTTTATTAAGCTTGGCGCTTCTTCTTACATTTGATTGAAGAGGGCTTTTAGTTTTAACTCTTTTCTTGTCTGTTTTAACTTCCTCTATTTTCTTGGATTTTCTTTCTTTCTTTTTATTGGCTTTATTTCTTCTAACAGATTTCCTTTTAAGGCTTCCTAAAATTTCTACAATAGGAGTTTGATCTTCTGACTGTTCTTTTAGTTGTTGTTGAGGTAAGTTTTTAATAGGATTCTCAGATATTCTCTTCCTTCATCTTTTTTCTTTGTTGCTGCTAGGTAACTCTTTATCCTCCTCCTTAAAATGAATTTCAAACTAGGAAGCTATCCCAATTATCTCCTAGTCTTTCAAGATGAAATTCAATGATTATTTTTATAAGGTTGTGGTGATACATGGTGATTTCTACGAATTGGATCCTTTTCTGAACATTCCCATACATTTTACTTAAGTTATTTAATATAAAATAAGCACAATTGATTTCAGTCTCTTCGAGAAAATGTGTCATCAAACGAATTTGGTAAAAGAACATACATCCAAATCTTCCTTCACACGTGACAAATTTTTGAATTACTAGCAACAAATTTCTCCATTTACCTTTAAGTGTTGTACTAGGAATTACTTTCTTAAAAATAGTGATATCCATACCTAGGTTTTTCAAGAAATTCTTCCATTCTTCTCCCTCAATGCCCCTGTTCTTAGACCATTTATCTCTGACCCTTGACAGTTTGGTAGCTTCAATAATAAGAGATTTTGTCATTGCAAACTTTATGTCTCCAATTTCAACCTCTACACCATCAAAATCTCTGGAAAATGATTTGGTTGCTTCCTTGTTAAAACCATCAATTTTTTCCATGAACTCTAGCCACTATGTTTTCTACAACATTTCCTTCACCTGCGGATATCCTTCCATGAATTTTCTTCCATTTGGTTTCGTTCTTATTATGACGCCATTGGTTGAGAAGTTTTACCTTATAATTTACTTCTTGACAGGGTATGAGTCAAGGTTTCGAGATAATGGCTACGTTGAGAGTATAAACGAGAGCAAGGGGAAAAACAAGTGAAGTGACCTTTAGGGTATGAATGGATGTGAGTTAGGCAATTTCAACAACGAATTTGGAAGTTGAGATGAGTGTTGTGGAATGATGAGGGATGAATGGGTTATTTACAACTTTTTATTTGATATGACAAGATATTTTTATCTCACTTTTAGTAATGATAGTTTCTGAACCAAAGGTATATTGTCCATATAATTCATACACTAATGTTTTGACCGTTATTGTTAAATTAAATATTTTCATACATTTTGAATTGATGATTCTAACATTTGATTTCTCTTTTTTTTGTATTGCCTTCTAGTGCTTCTGAGGATGGATTTGATCATTTCTTCAATTTCTCCAATTAGTGTTCCCTGTCAAACATCAGCTACAGAATTCTGTCAAAGCTGTAGATTCTTAGCAATTTTGTAGCTACTTTATTCTAGAAAGAAAAAGAGGGATAAAAATAAAATGGGAATGGGAAAGAAAATTTAGGATGCCAAAATTATTTGGTTTTGACCCTAAATTTTCTGTATAAACATGCCAACAGTGTTGGTTTTCATGTATATATATATATATATATATATATATATATATATATATATATATATATTAGAAATGAAAAAGGCTTACGAGTCAAGTTGGAGGAGAAAGAAAATCCTTCTTAACCAACTGGAAATCAGTGTTGTCTTGCAAATATTTGATAAACTCCTCCTTTGTCAATGACTTATGATGGATTCTTAATCGATGACCTTTCAAAAGAAAGGTGGTCCTTTCTTCATCAATAGTTCTGGTCCTAAATACACCATTATCAAAGACTGTTTCAATCTCATAGGGCCCAAGCCAATGAGTTTCAAAATTTCCATTGGAAATTTTTGAACTTTGAATAAAAAAGTAATGCTCAATCTCTTGGCTGAAACTTTCTTTCTTTGATATATTTGTCATGCAATCTGGATCTCTGTTGTTGAACTAGATTGGTTCTTTGGGTTGCATCTTGTCTTATCTCATCAAGTTCATTTAGCTGCTCCATTTTTTGTTTTTGTGCCTCTAAAAGATCAAGACCCAATTTAACAGTTGTCTTGAAAGTTTTCTTGAAACTCAATATGAAAAAGGACTTTCTTCTGATAAACAAGTTCATAGGGAGTATGCCCTGTAGTGTTTCTCCATGTGGTACGGTATTTCCATAAAGCTTCTAGAAGCTTTTTTTCCCAGTCTCTTCTATGCAGATGCATAGTTTTGGTGATAATTGCTTCAATTAATTTATTGGTGGAATCAACTTGTCTATTTTCTTGTGGATGGTATGGAGTGGACTTCCGATGTTTTATTTTGTACTCCTCCACTCTCCTATGTACCAACTTGGATGTGAATTGAGTACCTTGATAAGTTATAATTTCCCTTAGCACACCAAAACAAGTAAAGATATCCTCAAAAAGAAATGAAATTACAACATTTTTTTGTAGAAAAAGGAAGTGCTTTAGCGTCTACCCATTTTGTAACATAATCAATGCAAAGAAGAATGCACCTTTTCTGTCTCAATGGTGGATTGATTGGACCAACAAAATCTAGAGCCCAATTTCAAAAATGTTCAATAAGTTCCTGAGGCTGTAGAGGCATTTCATCAGAGGGAATAGGTTTCCCCATCCTTTAACAACTATCACATCTCTTGAAATACTCCTTGAGATCCTTAAAAAGGGAAGGCCAATAGTATCCTAATAGAAGGAATTTGTAGGAAGTTCTTTTGTGAACAAAGTGTCCTCCACATGGCTCATCATGACAAGCTTTCAATATCTTTGGTACTTAATCTTCTCTAACACACCTTCGAATGATCAAATATGGCCATGTTTTATACAATTCTTCATTTATCCATGAATAAGATGCACTAATTTGAATTACCTTCCTTTTTTCTCGAGGAGATAAATATGATGGTAACTTCCCTGTAGCCAAATAATTAGCAATATCTGCAAACCAAGGTGATTTAGTAGGTACTGCAAAAATATATTCATCAGGTAAATTATCTTCTACATGTACATCGTTATTATCATTTTGAATTGTAGACAAAAAGTCAGCAACTATGTTTTTTTCCTAGGTGGATCCAAAATAGTGATATTAAACTCTTGCAACAACAACAACCATATTGTAATTCTTCCATTAGTGACATGTTTATTCATTAAGTACCTAATTGCAGAATTATGTGTATGTACCAAAGTTTTGTAGTTAGTAATATTATGTCTGAATTTCTTGATGCCATTGATAACAACTAAAAAATCCTTTTTTGTTACAGTATAATTTAACTCTGTAGAAGACAAATTTTACTCGTGTAATAAATAGTATAAGGAGTTAAATCCTTTTGTCCTAGTACAACTCCTAAAGTTGTGTATGAAGCATCATTTGAAATGTGAAAATGTAGTTTCTAGTTTGGTCCTCTAAGAATGGGTGCTTCTGAGATTATTTTCTCTTTTAATATTTCAAAGGCCTTTTGGCAATCAGAATTCCAATTGAATTCATAGTCTTTTGTGAAAAGTTTGAATAGTGGAGATGCAATTTTTGTAAAGTTTTCCATGAATCTTCTATAGTAACCAGTGAAACCAAGAAGACTTCTAACATCTCGTTGGCAATTTGGAATTTATAATTTAGAAATAACTTCTACATTAGATGTGTCCACTTTAATTCAATTTCCTTAAATATGGTGTCATAAAATAATTCCCTTAGTAAACATCATAAAACATTTTTCATGGCTTAATGAGATATTTGCCTCTTTACATCTAATGAGAACTTTTTCCAAATTTTTAAGAGCCTCTTCAAAATAATTTCCATAAACTGTAAAATCCATATACACTTCCACACATAATGAATTAGATCAGAAAAAATGCCTAATACTACTCTTTGGAATGTTGCAGGTGCATTACATAATCCAAAAGGAAGTACTCAGTAGGCATATGTTCCCTATGAGCAGGTAAATATATTTTTATCTTGGTCTTCCGGGGCTACTTGGATTTTATTATACCCACTAAAACCATCTAAGAATGAAAAATATTTCTTTCCTGCCAATGTATCTAAAACCTAATCTAGGAAAGGAAGTAGAAAGTGATGTTTTAAAGTGCCTTTATTCAATTCCCTATAGTCAATACATATCTCTATTTTCCATTCTTTTTACGAACAATTACTAAGGGTGAAACCCATTAACTTTCTAATATTGGATAGATAAAATTAACATTCAACAATTTTTTAGTTCCTTCTTAACAATTTCCCTTAGATTTGGATTCATTATTCTTTGAGGTTGTCAAATTGGTTTGACATTTTCTTTAATGTAGATATGATGTATACAAGTATTAGGATCAATTCCCTTCATGTCAGTATATTCCCATGCATAGGCAGGGGAATGTTCTTGTAACATATTTATTAATTATTCATTTTGAAATTCTTCCAAATTATTATTGATATTCAAAGTTTTTCCTTGAAATATTTCAATCGTAGAATTGCAAAATTTTTCCATAGAATGAAAGGATAGTTGACGAGATGATAAATATTCAATATTGCACTGTTCTTGAAAATTCTGACTAGATTTACAATATGATGAAGATTCATTATTTTCTATTAAATTCAAAATTTTATCTTCCTCATATATTTCTGAAGTAGTAAAGACAATTCTTATATTAATATCAATATCTATCCATTCTTCATTTTCAGCTTTTATTGTTGTCTTTGCAGGTGGATACAGTGTGAATTTCTTTGTTGAGCTCCCATCAGAAATAAACATATCGCCAGATCTACAACTTATAAAAGCATCGGTTGTAGCTAGCCATGGTCTTCCTATGATCAATGGATGTCCTCGTAAGTTATTCTTGGGTGTTAAAATCATAAAATTGACAGGGTATTTCCAAGAATCTAAGGATACATATATATTTTTTGATAAACCATCAGGTTTGATTACATATCTATCTGCCAATTGTAATAGTGTAGGTGTATATTGAAGATTAGAAAGTTTTAATTGATTCATATTTTGTTTACTCATGATGATTATAGCTGCTCCTAGATCAATCAATGTATTTGGGATCTCTACACCATTGATGTGTGTTTCCAAGATATTTCTAGATTGTTGTCTTACCAATCATGATATCTGCAACTTTTCCAACTAGTGGGATTCTTTTGACTTCTTTTCTTTTTCTTCCTAGTATTTTTATGCTCAATTCCTTAATTGTCTTTGCAAAAATTGGAATTTCCTTAATGGCTTGTAGCAAAGGAATTTTTATGCAAACATTCTTCAGTTCATCGAACATGTCATAATCAGGTAATACAATCTGTTTTTCTACCCGTTCATCAATTTTTAATCTCTTAGGAAAAGGTGGTTTTGAAACAGATACTGAAGGTTGTTCCATAATAGGAGTTGAGTTATTTGAATGTGTTGGAGTAACTTGTTTTAGAGTTTTTTCTATTTCATTAAGAGACTTCTCTTCTTCAAACATCTTTTCTTTTTCACTTTCTTGAATAACAACTAATGGAGACATTTTCTCTAATATTATACCAGATCTAAGTTGAACATTGTTTAGATCTAGTGGAGTTATCATGTAAGTTTGGAAATTTTGTCCTTCCATATTGTAAATAGGTTGTGAATTTTTATTATTATTCAGATTTGGAAGTGGTTGGGCAGGAAATTGGTTTGTTCTTTGAGGAAATGGTAATGAAAGTTGTGGATTCAAATTGTGGGGTTGAGTTTGTTTAACAAGTTGAGGATAATATTGTGGAGGAAAAGTAGGATATGCTTGTTCAAATTGTGGAAATTGAGGGTATTTTCCATAAGGATTTTGCCATCCTTGTGACCAAGGTTATGTCCAAGACTACCAAGGCATTGGGGAAATCCAATTACTTTGAGATGATTGTGCAAATGGTTGAGTTTTAAAACCTTGAGTTGTGTTTGGTTGTGGATTTTGCCAGGGTCTTTTATAAATAGAACAAAGAGGGTCCACCTTATTTGGTACTCCTTATTCTTCATAAACAACTTTAAGACCTGGTATTGAGGGAAATTATTTTGTATCATGATTTTCGGCACATATAACACAATTTTCTGCACTCTTTAAATCAAGAGGGCATTCTCTCAAGGCATATTTATTTCTACACTTAGGGCAAAAAATGGCAATGCAACATTTTCAGCTTTTTTCTTGTTCTGTATTTTAAAGGTGTCAATTTGTTCACTAAGACTCCCAAAAATATTTGTTTTAAAATTAACAATCAAATTACCTAATTCTGCTCTACTTAATGTCCCAGCTGCAGATTTATTAATCCTTGTTAAAAGAGGATCTCTTGAATTTTTCTTGGTTCTTACTTGGCCTCTTGAAATGTGTATGCATAATCACAAATTTCTCCAAGTGACAATTGAGAAATGTCTCCCTTACCAATTAGATTCAGAAGATCAATCCACTCATCTCTAATGGATTTCAATAAGAGAGATTTCAAAGTTTCCTCATCTAGATTATTCATTTTTTCCATTCTAACATTATAAGCAAATCTTTCAATGAAGTCTTCAAGATTTTCATCTCCTCTCTGTACCATTTTAAAGATTGCATGCTTAATATTATGGGGCATACAATAGTTCTTATATTTCTCTAAGAATGTAGTTTTCATTTGTTACCATGTTCTTATGGAGTTTATTCCTAAACTCATAAGCCATTTTAATGTTGCACCTTTAAGGGTTGTAGGGAATAATTTCAACTTTTGAGCATCATTCATATAATTATATGATCTACACAATACTTCAAATTCAAAAAGAAATGTTTTAGGATCTTCACTCCTTAGTCCCTGAAATTTTGGAAGGATAGAGGATGAGATATTTTTCATTGTCATAGTTGTATCTTCATCGAGGATAGGAAATACAAATGGTTCTAGATTTATATCTTCTCCTCTCCCTCTTGATCTTCCTTCACCTCTTCCACCTCCCCCGTTTCCTCCTCTTCCTCCTCTAGTCCTAGGTTCTTCACCATTCAAATTATGTATCTCTGCTTCCCCTTCTCCAGCCATTGTAGATTCTTCATAACTAATATAGGGTTCTGGTTCCAACATTGGGTTTTTAACTTCATCTAGTTCCTTTGTTTCTTCTATAAATAGTTTGTTAAAATAGGTTTCTTCCTCCTCTTCCTCAGCAGGAACTTCCAGCTCTTGAGCTAGAAGTTGTTCTCCGATTGAAGATAGGAAAATTACTCATGTTTTTGGGGATATGGGATATCCTTCTTCTATTATGGCTTCTATCAATGAAGTTGGTGAATCTCTAGGTTGAATTTCAGATTTTAATACCTCAGGGAGTTTGTGTTTGCCTACCATGGATGGAATTCAAGTTTGTGTGGGTGGTGTGGCACTACAAGGTCATGGTGGGGTGAGTGATGTTGTTGGAATTAAACTCTTACATCTACCTATAAATCTACCCCTAGAGTATATTTCCCTATGCATATCATGTTTTTTTTTGTTCTTTTTTAATTTATCAAAGTGAAAAAGACTAAGACTTCTATTTACACTTCCCCAGCAACGACGCCAATTTTTTTGTCAATTTAACTGTCTTAAATTTTTACATGAATTATCGACTGAAGTTGGTAAGCTTGTGAAGTGAAAGTGCACAATATATGCTAGAAGTCATTTTTATTAAATCAGAGTATTAATCTGCATGATTGAATTATTGAAATTTATTTCTAAGGATGTAATTTATTCCTTTCTTACTCTTCAAACAAAATGGATTTCAGACATTAAATATTCCTACTCTTTTTTAATGAAATAGACAATTCTCTTCACACTTGTAAAATGAAACCTAAAGAAAAATCACACTATCTTATTAAGAAAACGTAAATGATCTATTTCAACACAGATTTAATCTCTAAAAGCATAATTGTTCACCTAACATTCTAGCAATCCTTTGCATAGAAACCAAAATGAAATTAACTTCTATTCAAAATGAAAACCACACATTTACTTATTATCAATCAATCATGCTTTGAGATGAAAACCATAAACAAATCACACATGCTTTGAAATGAAATACTATAAAATGAAATAAGGAAATCTATCAAGTTGTGAAATGAAACACTCTGAAATCATAAGGAAATCGATGGAAAACAATTACACTATCATTAGCATCATTATAAATGAACTTAAAAAAGGAACGATTAATGAAATATTGCTATCGTTATCTAATTGAAATCAAGATTACAAAATGATTCCAAAACGTGTGAATAACTGCAATAAACGATAAAGAAAAGTTATGAAAAATGCAAAAACTTCACTGTTTGCAGGGGCCCTCCACAAACAGGCAGTGATAGAACTTTAACCGAATAGTCAGCTACACATCAAAACTTCAAAGAAGTTTCTTCATTAATAGAGTAAAAATAAAGTTTTAAAACATTACTGTCACATACATAAAAACTAACCTCCTATTCATGTTTGTTGCATGGTATTTATAAAAGCCTGTGTCAATAATTGGTCGAGGCTTGTATGCCTAACTTAGCTAACAAAGTTCTCAATCAAAATTCTAACAAATATCATGATATCATTGCTCACGATCTTCTATATAGCGAAGAAAATCATGAAGCATAGGAATTTTGGATTCTCGCTCGCCACTTCAGCAACAAGTTTACTTTTCCCTTTTGACCACACAATCAAAAAATCCTTTGATGACCCGATTCGTATGAATAGGAGGAAATTGTTAAACAGATCAATCTCCACTTGCCCATATGTTTCCTCTCTTAGGTGGCACCTCGATCCTGGTAAACCATGGAATTGGCCATAGAAACATTAATTAGTTGTAGAATCATGTGAATTTGGTAGCTAATACAAATATTAAGTCAATAATAAGGAACATTATAAAATATGAGAGATAGTACAATTAAATACATTACCATGTCGAATACCTTATAGTTTGATGCCTCTTGAGTTGATGATGATGGTCAAGGAAAGGAAAAATAGGTAAGGGAGAGTTTAAAAATGAAGTAATCATTTGGCTAAACAGTGATGAATCCAAGGCTTACAAGCTCTACAATCCATTAACCAGGAAGGTCATAAACAACACATATGTGTAGTTCATAGAAGAGGAGACATGGGATGGAAGTTTGTAGGAGATAATCAATGTAACGACAAGAAATCTACAAGAAGACAAAGATGAATTGACGAAAACAAGTAATTCCTCATTGGTGAATTCTTCCACACATATTCAACCTCAACAAAGCAATCATCAAGTGACATTACTAGCAAGCAATAGGGCAGTGTCACGTAGTTGAGTAATTACTACTCCAAGTGGACTGTAGAGATCCGCATACTCATCTTCTCCAAGTGAAGCATCAAGTGAAATGTTAAGTGGACCATATTATGCAAGCATGAGAAGGAAAAAATGTATAATTTTAAGTGAAAATTATGAGAATATTGAAGCTGACAGCAACAAAAGTCTAAATTATTTATTTGCACTATTTTTTCAGGTAGATGATCCAATTCATTTTGAAGAATTTGTTACAGAAGAAAAATGGGTTGCAATGATAATGAAGAAATGGAAGCAATAGAAAGGAATGACACGCGGGGGTTAGTGGACCTTATAGAAGGAAAAGAAGTCATAGGTGTCAAGTGGGTCTATAAGACCAAAAATAATGTTGCAAGAAAAATAGAAAGGCATAAAGAAAGGTTTGTTGTTAAAGGATACAAGGAGAAATGTGAAAGAGATTATGCAAAGAAATTTGCACTAATCGCAAGAATAGAGACAATGCACACAATGTTGTCAATAGTTGCACAACATAGATGGAAGGTGTACCAAATGGATATGAAGTCAACATTCTTGAATGGATTGCTGAAAGAGGAAGTATATGTGGAGCAACCACCATGTTATGAGGTTAAAGGCGAAGAAGACAAAGTGTACAGGTTGAAGAAAGCTCTTTTTGGGTTGAAGCAAGCATTGTGTGCATGATACAATATGATAGATGCATACCTGTTGGATAATGGCTTTGAAAAATGTGATGGTGAATATACCCTTTACATCTGAGAGGGTGATGGTAAGCTACTTATTTTTGTTTTATATGTAGATGATTTTATTTTCAAATGGAGTGATGATCTCCTCATTGCTGATTTCAAAGAAGTCATCAAAAGTGAGTTTGAAATGACATATTTGGGGTTGTTAACGTAATTTTTGGGCATATAAGGGAAACAAACAAAAAATGGGATCTTTATTTCTCAAGAAAAGTATGCCTCAGACATTTTAAAGAGGTTTAATATGTAGGAAAACAAGCTTGCATCAACTCCAACTGTCATGGGGTTGAAATTTAGCAAGGAAGAGTGTAACAACAAGGAACATTGTAACAACAATGTCAATATGACATTATACAAAAGTACAGTTGGCACCCTGATGTATTTAACAAACATTAGGCCTAATATAATGTTTGTAGTGAGCTTGGTGTCAAGATTCATGGAGACATATTGGCAAGCAACCAAAAGAATACTAGGGTATGTCAAAGTGACAAAATAATATGGTATTTTGTACACTATAACAAGTGATTTCAAGCTAGTTGGTTGCATTGACAGTGACTCGGTAGGCAGTGTTGATGATAGAAAGAGCACATTAGGCTATATACTTCACATTGGCTCGAGAGCAATATCATGGGCTTCCAATAAACAACCAATTGTGTGTTGAATATGTCATTACAACAAGAACAACAAGATGTCACTCAGTTTTGATGAAAAGATTGTTGAAGGATTTATGTCAAGAACAAAGAGGAATGACAACAATTTATCAATTGTGTTGTCCAAGAATTATATTTTTCACAAAAAGAGAAAACAAATCGATACTAAGTATCATTTCATTAGAGAGTTGATAAACAATTGAGAAATTGTTCTGTAGCATTGCAGGGCATAGGAGCCGTTTGTGACATCTTCACAAAGCCATTGGTAATCCATGAGAGATTGCTGGGGTGTAGTGTATATTTTCTGGTTGTGATTAAAGGGGGAATGTTGAAAAATTACTCCCAACCATTACATTAAACAACTGACAAAAATCATTTTCAAAATGTATGCAAGCAGATCTGGGAAACAATCTTTTGCAACAACGAAAAGATTTTGTTTTTCAGCTGAGGGAATGTCAAGTTAATGTTTTGCCGAGCATAATGAGTTCCCCATTCCAGCGTATAAAGCCTCCACACTCGCAGCACGTCAAATATTTAAGAACAAATTAAATTTATGAACATGCCTACCATACCTTTTTATTTTTTGCCTTGTCATGAAAAGGTAAGTTGACGGCACAAATCATATGAAGTTCGGAGATTTTTTGGATTAATGTAATAGCATGAGTCTTTAAGTTTTAGTTTTTAATAAGTTTTTATAGGGGTGGAAGGTTTACAGATAGGAAGAGGAAAAAATAGTAGAGCGAATTGTAAAGATTTGGCCATTACGCTGTGTTACACACAAAACTAGAGAGCTGAGCTGACTATTACAGTGTGCTACAACACAAAACCAAAGAGTGTGTTACAAGACAAAAGTAGAAAGCAGTTAAAATGTGTAAAATTTCTATTTTCACCCGAATGAATGAGTTGAAGTCAAGTCTTAGTTTTAGCGTTGCAATTGATTTTGCCTCCATAAGATTTTAATACGAAGTATTTTTGGTCAATCACAGAGCCATATTTCTAGTTTTATGTTTTACTGTCATATTTCTACTCTGCCTCAAACAAAAACTGCCTAGGATTGAAACATTATTTACTGTGCATCCCCTGTTTTACTGTCATATTTCTACTTTGCCTCAAACAAACACTGCAAAGGATTGAAACATTATAATCTCGGGAGGATTTGGAAGCATCTGGTTGTGCGCAATGGAAAATCATACATGGTTTGGCTGGATTTGTAAGTCTTTATGATTGTCCCGAACTTGAAGATTTCAGTGTTGAACATTTAAGGTTGTTGGAGAAGACTTGGGCCTTTTGATGTCCCAAACTGTAAGGGAATATGATAAGGTTACTATCGGCTGTAATGGAAGGCATGCAATAATGAGTTTTAATCTAGCTTATACGTAAGAGAAATTATTAATGAAGAGGAGGCTACCGGAATGCGATATTTTGTAATATGATATCCATTTTATATCGGTGAAATGTTTGTTTGAGAAAACCACCCGCAAGCACCATTAATGGCATCCCAGATGAAACTTACATGCATCAAATATGTCTGCTTACCATATTCAACATTAAGCGACTATTTTATTGTTTTACAATCTTATTTTGGTTTAACAGTGAATGAGATGCTTGGTTCAACTATGCATTTCTTTGATGTCATCCTACAATGAAATCTAACCAGCACACTTTGAGAAACCGGTGATGGTGGCCATGAATTGGGTAACGTGGGATCAATTTCTTTGAACTGGTAAAGGTGGCCATAAGCTAGGGAATGCATAGAAAATTTGTTTGGCACAAACCAACCTGCATCAGTTTTGCAGGTTCAATTTGGAGATGTAGTGATGTTGAGGATCGTTGTAATATTTCTCATAAATGCATTTTCCAAATTGAATTCTTTCAATGTATCCTCCACCCAGTCCATCCATCAATTTTATAAATTACATGCAATTTAATATGTGGACTATGATTAAACACCATGACGACTGCATGATCCACAATATCTGAGATTCCTTCATTCACAATATTCATAGTCAAGCTTGGTCCATTCCACTTTTCCCAACCATTTTACGCACTCTTATTTGTATGGAGAATCAAGTACTCTGGTCCCAGGGACAACTCTAAGATATCATCGACGTAGAAAGTCAACCATATTATTCAATACATGAGTAATGGTTGTTGTTGGGGGCTTGTTCACCACTTACCCATCATCTATTTCCATAATTATTGTTTTCCTATCGACGAATTTAATGGAAATAGGCTTCTCAAATCCTGGACAACACATGGTTGCAAGACGGAGTTCCCGCATCTAGAAACTGTAATTCCATGTACTTGCCTCTGAGAATAGGCAGATGAAAGCACTGTCTAAATTATAGCAGGGAATCATAATCGGATTTACTGTGTTTCTCAATGTTAACGGTCACCCATCACTACAGTTGAATGTTCCCTTCAGAATCCTTCCAATGTTGTTGATGGAGCATATTAATATAGCGGCTACCAGCTTAATCTTGAGTATTAACTTACCCAACAACTTACATGATAATGACAACTGGAACATTTTGTCACTGGTGTTGTTAACTTACATGATAATGACAACTGGAACATTTTGTCACTGGTGAGAACAACATTGTCACATGGAATATTATATGCAGAAGGAATTTTACAAAACGACATGATTGATGACTAACAGTTGCAAGGCCATCGCTGCTATTTTCGGTCAGTCAGCACAAGTTTGTATGTTTACCTGGGATTAGCATATCCTGTGTAGGTTTTATTGCAAAAAGCATCCACACACAGATCAACACTGGAAATCAAATGCAAGGGGTAACCCCGTCATTTCCAAAACCACCACAGGGGTCATCGCATAGTTGGTTTTAGTTTCCATGAAACCACCCGTGGTTTTCTGACATGCATGTGAGGCTAAGCTAGGCCCGCATTACATTCCACCTCTCATTAAAGAGTTATATATATATATATATAAAGTCCAAAAGTACCCAAATGCAATTTGAAAATATGTTTTAAATTTTGTAAGAATGACGGGATAGTATTTTATTAAAAAAACGTTTTTCTATATATATAATATTAAAACATTTTAATTTTTATTTTAAAATCTTTTTGTAAAAGAGTGGTAGTTTTACGACTACCAACTGAATCAATTACCTAACTGATTAAACAGTTAGTCCTGGGAGAAAAATAAAAGACCAGTAAAGAAATTGAGAAAGGGTTTGAAAGTTGGGAGTCCTAGAGTTGAAGTAGGGTTTGAAGGTTGAGTAGTGATGTATTTTTTTTATGTGTTTATTGTTTTATCATTTTTTTTTTTTGGGAATAAGTATATGTAGTAGGGGTTTGAAAGTTGGGAGTCCTAGAGTTGAAGTAGGGTTTGAAGGTTGAGTAGTCATGTTTTTTTATATGTGTTTATTGTTTTATTATTTTTTTGGAATAAGTATATGCAGTAGGGTTATTTAAATTAATATTATGAATTTATTTATATATTTTCATATCATACTTATATTTTTAATTTAAATCTTTTATTGCGTCTTTCACTATTTCCATAAAATTCATTTTCAATTTTTTGTTTCTTTCATCATTATGTCTATACAGTTAAAGCTTAGATTCTTAAATGCCTAAATTATTAAACCTTCTTAGATTCTTAAATGCCTAAATTATTAAACCTTCTAAAATGCCTAAATTATTAAACCTTCTATGTTCTCAATTGTCCTGTAAACATATCTTTAATTTAAAACTCTATAATCCCGATTAACCTGATCATTCTCATTCTAGTAAGCTTTTGAACTAGAATTTTCATTGTATCTTGCACGATTTTACTATGCCCCATCATTAAAAGCTTTTCTCAAGATTTTAGTGAATGTGAATATTCTAGGCATTGTCCTTGTCATTGAAGGGGTTGTCTTCAAAGTACAACCGGGGAAGCCATCGATTATTGCCACTCCATGGGAATTTCCCATCGAGAAATAAAACCTGACAACATTCTCTTTGTCAGAAATTCAATTTCCCTCGCTCACACCAAGCTTGGGCAAGCCTCCTCTTTCTCTCTAGGTACACTAACGCTTGGTCCTTTACGTCTCATGCAAGTCTAATAAATTTCTGGTAGGGATCAATGAATCCCAGGGTTGAAACTATGAAATTAGTGTATTCAGGGCAAGGATTAATGCAAGGAATTGCCGGTACTCCGTATTACATAGCACCAGAGGTATTGGGAGGGAAGGATTAAAATGAGAAAATGGATGTGTAGAGCGCGGGGTGATCTTGTGCATAATGTTAAATGGAATTCACTCTTTTGTGAGAGAAACACCACAAAGTATATTTGAGGCAGCACTCTTCCAAGGACTTGATAAGCCGGATGCTTTCCAGAGATGTCACCAAGAGACTCAGTGCACAACCAGTCCTAGCTACCTACATCCCTTCATTCCCACGTCTCCTCTCTTTTCGAACTTAATTCCTTAAATTTATGAAAGAAACAATATAAAGTGTGGTATATAAGTGTAAAATCGGTCGCATCAAGAGTGGAGGAATGCTGAATCTTTTATGGGCAATGGTTGCAGAACATGGTTGGATCTTTGCTCACAAATACGCCACTCTTCGTTTGATTGACCGATCTACATTATGACAGATCTACATTATGCGTCATCGACGTCGTTAGGAGACAACAGAGAGCTTCTTTAGTTGTGGACTAAAGGATTAGAATGGATTCTCTTTCCCCAAATGAGTCTCGTGGGTAGATATGGGTACAGGGACACTAGCACCGGAAAGGTAGAATCTAAGCACCACTTATTGGAATTCTTGAAAACTTTATATTGTTCAATTGCACATACACGTGTAATATTAATAAGCAAGGTCAGATTGGACGGAGTAATTTTGACTACCTCATGATTATTGTTAATATAGCATTAACCTAAAAACATTGATTGATGCCAAGGCTTTTTTGTATTATCATTTTGTTCCAGAAGGTGGAAACGTTTAGTCCAGGATGTCATTCAGTTATACCCATTATCGCTAATAGATAAACTGTAAATCCCACTTGCTTCTTATGTTTCAATTTTAGTCTCTTACGATTTGTTGAATGGAACATTGTTTTGACTGTAAAAATGTTCTAGTTGAAAAAACTAGGGTATATTTTTAGATTTTTTAAATGAAACTTTAACCTGAAAAAAATTGTTACACAGATGTTTATAAATTTTTAGTGAGAGATGTATTTGATTTTCTATTTAAAAACACAAATTATATAATTTCAATTAGTAAATTATTTTCAAATAATTACATTTTTAATTTAAATACAGTTTTTTTTTGAAGTTATAATTCTTTTTAATATAAAAATATAATTAAAATTTTAAAATAAAAAATATAACTGAACTTTTAAATATATAAATTTTCAAAGAATTTTTTTGTTTTTTTTTCAAATTTTTTTTTTTGTTTTTTTTTCAAAAAATTTAATCTTCACAAATATTATTGTAGTCAAATAAACTAAAAACTATATACAAACAATTTATATATACACATAAACAGTGACATGCCAAATTTTTATTTGATAATATTAATTGGTTACAAGTATATTTAATAAATAAAAAATACTTCAAATATCTACCTATTTAAGAATTATTATTAATATTAAAATCATTATTATTATAAAAACTAAGTATATATTAATTATATATATTTAATAGTAGAAATATTTAAAATAAATTAACAAAATAAATATATCTAATATAGATATAATGAATAAAAATATGCCATTTTTGTTAAAACATTCAAATCCAAAAAAATATGTTATGTACGCTTACATAGATTTTAGAAATTATATAATGATAAAATAAATAGATATCTCGTTCATATTAAATTTCTCTCTATATATATTATTAAAAAAATTAAATTAATTTCGATTAAGTTATTAATGAAGTTAACATTATTAATTTATGGAATTATAATATTTAGTATCCAATATTATTTATTTATCAGATAAAGTGTGATATACTGAACAAATGTAAATATTTAATTTATTGTAGAACCAAACAAATTGATATGCATGAATGGAATAATTTTCACATGTTAAGTAGTTATGATTGACACTTACCTATCCCTAACTAATTTCTTGAAGATTTATTCAAGAAAGATAAGAGGATAGGGGTATCTCTAATTATTATTATTATTATTTTATAAAACTATTTGTTAAATTAAGTTATGCAGGAATGGACTAATAATTATATGTAAATATTGTTTTCACATGTTAAGTAGTGAGGATTGGCAGTTACTTGTCCCTAACTAATTTCTTGAAGATTTATTCAAGAAATATCAAGAGGATAGGGGTATTTGAGATCAAGAGAGAGAAAAAGGAGAAAGAAATGAAAAGAGAACTATGCGGTGAAGGGTCAGGAAGATTTCCAGAGCTAAGTCTAGTTGTGACTAGATATCTGTTCTATGAGAGATTATAGTCTCAAAGAAAATTCATGTGTGCGAGGAAAACTTGGGGGGAGACAACTCGTCAAGTTGGTTTCATGGTTGGGAGGAAAGGAGAAAAAAATCCAAAGTCTGGTAGCAGGCTCTTATCTAGAATTCAACGATAATTCTGATAGGTATACTTTTGTATTGTATAGGTACAATAATGAGTGATTTGCAGGTTTAAGGTTCTTTAAAAATAAGCAAAGGGAAACAATGTACTTCAGATAGAAGTAAGAAAAATTATGTTATTATGTGCAGTAAAAGAAAGTATAGAATTGATAACAAACAGTTTACTTACTCTATGTTCAAGAGTGGAAATTTGTAACTTTCGTAATCAAAACTCATGGTAGCCATTTAAGGAACAATAAAACAAGATAGTTGTTCTATGAGAGATTATAATCTCAAAGACAATTCATGTGTGCGAGGAATAGCTCAGGGGGAGACAACTCATCAAGGCGGTTTGACGATTGGGAGGAAAGGAGCAACAAAAGCCAAAGTCTAGTAGCAGGCTCTTATCTGGAATTCAACAATAATTTAGATAAGTATACTTTTGTATTGTATAGGTAGAATAATGAGTGATTTGCAGGTTTAAGGTTCTTTAAAAATAAGCAAAGGGAAATAATGTACTTCAGACAGAAGTAAGAAAACTTATGTTATTATGTGCAGTAAAAGAAAGCATAAAATTGATAAAAAAAACAGTTTACTTACTGTATGTTCAAGAGTGGAAATTTGTAACTTTCATAATCAAAAATCACGGTAGCCATCTAAGGAACAATAAAACTAGATAGTTGTTCTATGAGAGATTATAATCTCAAAGACAGTTCATGTGTGCAAGGAACAGCTTAGGGGGAGACAACTCATCAAGGCGGTCTCACGGTTGGGAGGAAAGGAGCAATAAATGCCAATGTCTAGTAGCAATCTCTTGTCTGGAATTCAACAATAGTTCAGATAAATATACTTTTGTATTGCATAGGTACAATAATGAGTGATTTGCAGGTTTAAGGTTCTTTAAAAATAAGCAAAGGGAAACAATGTACTTTGGATAGAAGTAAGAAAACTTATGTTATTATGTGTAGTAAAAGAAAGCATAGAATTGATAACAAACAGTTTACTTACTCTATGTTCAAGAGTGGAAATTTGTAACTTTCATAATTAAAAATCACGATAGCCATCTAAGGAACAATAAAACTAGATAGTTGTTCTATGAGATATTATAATCTCAAAGACAGTTCATGTGTGCGAGGAAAAACTCGAGGGGATACAACTCATCAAGGCAGTCTCACGGTTGGGAGGAAAGGAGCAACAAAAGCCAACTTATGGTACCAGTCTCTTGTTTGGAATTCAACCATAATTTAGATAAGTATACTTTTGTATTTTATAGGTACAATAATGAGTGTTTTGCAGGTTTAAGGTTCTTTAAAAATAAGCAAAGGGAAGCAATGTACTTCAGACAGAAGTAAGAAAAATTGTGTTATTATGTGCAGTAAAAGAAATCATAGAAATGATAACAAACGGTTTACTTACTATATGTTCAAGAGTGGAAATTTGTAACTGTCATAATAAAAAATCACAGTAGCCATCTAAGGAACAATAAAACAACAGTAGATACTGAGTAAGTTACATTAACCCTCGAATTCATTTCTCAGGAAAAGTTAAGATTCCCTCGATTATCTTTACCACAATAGAATAATACAACAGTAACAGGGTTGATGCAAATGCCAAACCAAAATATCAAGAGATGTAAATTATTATAGTAGGAAACAGGGTTTTGTTACCACGACCAAACCCAAAATATTGAGAGATAACATTGATATAATGGAAATTCATTATGAAATAACTTTTAACAAATTCCAACAGATAATATAAAATTTAGATACAGTTTTCGATGAGAGAAGGGTTAAAAACTAACAGTCATTCCAATATACGGAAAACAATCGACAAGGGTTGATATCCATTAAATAATAGGTAAGAGATCCATTACTATTCCACAAACAAAGAACTTGCTGCACTTGACCATTAACTAGCAACTGGGCTTTGTAATTTTGTAGACAAACTATTAGATAGTAGACAAATGAGACCGAAGGAACAGCATGTCCGTGATTAGAACAACATGTCCGTGACAGTAAATAGTTCATATATTAACATTCGAGACTGAAACAATTGTCTCCATTTAACCATAGTCGAGTGGTAGGACGAGGAAACAAACTAAAACCTGAACCACACAGCTAGGATCTATCGCTACCCTGTAACCAGCTTAGGTCGAGCTAAGCCAACGAGGGATTAGGGTAGACCCGGTTCACAATATAACCTAGTTTGTATTATAAACCCAATTGTAGTAAAAACCCTGAATAATTAAATTAAAAAAAAATGCTTCAAAGAAAAGATTCGCCTTAAATAATTTATGGCTAACTACAACAACTACCAAATAGGTGAAATGCCTTCAGCTAAAGCACATTACTTGGTAAAAAGACTGGATAGTTTCATTCCAGATGTGCCAGGCACTTTCGAAATCCGAACTCTAGCTTTTGCCACTCCTTGCGACCCAAAATTTCTACCTCGCAAGAATAAAATACCATAAGATTAACAACGATACTTATCCAAGAAATTTGAATAGAAGAAATAACTTAAAACCCTAGGTTTAAGAAAGAAACCTTACTTGAGATGAAAATCGAGCCTAGGGTTATTCTCGCATGGCTGTGCATTGAGTAGAAATCCACAATTATGTAGAGGCCAGGCCCATCAATAAACAAAGGAATCAACTAGAGAAGTAAACCCACTAATTATGCACAAAATATCCATGACGAGGAAAAAACAGATAGAGAAATAAACCATTCTCACATGAAGGAGCAACAATAATCTTGTACTGTGTATGCCATGGAGATAGACATGCATCAGAGGCATCAAAAAATGAAATGAGCTCAATCGTTTGATGGCAAACAATAATAGCATCCCTAGACGAAGAACGATTATCGAGGCCAGGAGGGCCAGCGGGAGAGAAATGGAGGAATCCAGATTCATCCCACCACCAAGCCTGGGTAGTCACGTCACCTAGAAAATTAATTGTAGAGAAATAGTCACCGGAAAGTAAGCTCGTCCAACTTGAGTAAAAGCGGTCACCATCCCTCCAACTAGCATTGTAAGGCAGGATAAACTGTATTACATCATAAAACCAAATATTTGAATTACCCATAGCTATATGCAGATAAGTAGGAGTTATATAAGGTGTACATAACTTGTTAATTTTGTTAATGTAATAGTACATATTCATGTATTGCTTAATTCCAATAAGAAATTTTTTTAATGCTTACATGGGTATGTGACATGTGGTATCAGAGCGCTTAGGTTGCAAAACTGAGACCTCTGGAATATAAGTGAATAACATCATTTGTGATGTGCACAAAGAAAGAAGGGAAAACAAACAACATGAGGAGGACTGGAATTACATCACACAGACCTGTAATGGGAACAGGGCCAGCATTCTTTTAAGAAGCCAACCATGAAGTATGGGTAGAGTAGGGGAAAGAGCCACACAATACCAATGTTGCAATCATGGAAACTGTACAAGATCTGAAGGAAGAGATGGCCTAGTTACGGCCAGATAACGAAAGGCTCATGCATGATCAGGAGAATATTATGAAGAGTCTGTCTAATAGGAAAAATCATTGACGACTAATCCATAGTCCTGACCATGAAAATATGACTAGCAAACAAGAATTCCAAGCTAATAACATGGAAACAGAAGGTGGCAAAGAGAATCATGAAGAAGAATCTGACAATGTATCAAGACACAAGACACAGAAAAGACAGAAAATAGAACTTCAAGGGGAATTTCAGAAAATAAAACCTCCCCTCTTTGATGGTGAACAAGAAGAGGCAGTTGAAGCCTACCTCATCAATATGAACAAGTATTTTTAGCTTTATGAATATGACCATAATTTAAAGGCTTGTTTGACCATGTTTCAGCTCCAAGGGAAAGTCACTCTGTGGTGGGAAGAGGTGAAAATGGTACGTGGAGTAAATTAGCAAAGCATAACCTCGGAAAAATTTCAAATGTATTTTAAAGAAAAATATCTAACTGAAATATTTTATGACAAAAAGGAAAATGAGTTTCACGATCTTCGATTGGGTCAGCTTTTTATGGATGAGTTCATAGCAAAATTCACATCTTTGCTTCGGTATGTTCCTTACATACGAGAAGAAAAGGAGAAAGTGCAGCAGTTTATCAACAATTTTCCGTTGTTCATGAAAGAGTGCCTCGAGTTTGATAACTCGAAAACCATGGATGAAGTTATACAAAAAGCTCGAATATGTTATCAGCAAAACAAACAAAAGGGAGATGTGGGAAAGAGATGGGCTGACAAAAAGGGGATTAAATTTACCTCCAATCACAAGGGGAATAAGGCCACAGTCAACAAAGGACCCTATAAAGGTCAAACAAGCAGGAATATGAACACAAATTAGCCCAGATTCAAGCTTCTAGGTGAGACTAAAATAAATCAGCAGATAGGGAGAACTGAAGTGGAATTAATAGCTAGACCCCTTGTACAGTGTTGGGGATGTGGAGGGCCACATTATGTCAAAAACTGCCCCACCACAAGGGAACTGATCAGACTTCACAGGTTCAAGAAGCATATATTGTGGGAGACATGGCAAGGAGTATTCCAAAATTAATGCTACCCTTGAAAACCATCAGGCAGAAGACCAACCAACCATGATAGAATTTGAAGGTAAATTCTTTGACCAAACTATATCTATTTTAATTGATCTAGGAGCTACTTTGAGTTATATTAGCCCCAAGATAGTAGAAAAATGTTGTTTGCAAGTTGTTAAGTTTAAAAATCCTTGGTTAGTACAACTAGCCACATGAGAAAAAAGAAGGGTGTTGGCCAAGGTCAGCAACTGCCCCCTCAAGTTAGCAGGTCAGTCTATCATGGCCGACCTGAATGTGTTACCTTTGGGATCATACAATATCCTTATAGGTATGGACTGGTTAGAAAAACATTGGTCCCTCATTAACTGTAAAACCAAAACTATTAACTACATGGATGAGGAGGGAAAGAGGCAGGAAATTCAAGGCATAGTAAGACCTCTGAAATTAAGACTAGTGACAACCTCTCAATTAGCAAAATGTATCAAAAAAGGCTACCAGATTTATGCAATATAAGTAGGATATATTAATTCAAAGGATAAATTTGTTTCTCTAGAAAATATACTAATGGTGCAGAAATTTCCGGATGTATTTCCTGAAGAAATTTTGGGACTCTCTCCAAAATGGGACATATATTGCACCACTGAGTTGATTTTTGGAGCCGACCCAGTCTCCCGAGCTCCTTACTGAATGAGCATACCGGAGTTGAAAGAATCAAAATTGTAGCTACAAGAGTTTCTTGATAAAAAATATATTCATCCAATTTTATCACCTTGGGGAGCTCTGGTGCTTTTTGTTAAGAAGAAGAATGGAACTTTGCGGTTGTGCATGGATAACCATCATTTAAAGAAACTAAATATCAAGAACAAATACCCTTGACGTCGTATAGCTGTGTTATTTGATCAGGTAAAGGGAGCGGCGGTGTTCTCAAATATTGATGTCCATTCAGGTTACCATCGGATTAGGACAAAGGAAGAGGACATAGAAAAAACTACTTTTAGAACTCGTTATGAACACTATGAGTTCGTTGTGCTGCCCTTTAGGCTAACTAATTCTCCCGCAACCTTCATGTGCCTCATGAACAATATATTTCATTAGTATTTGGATAAATTTGTGTTAATTTTTATCAATGACATACTAATTTACTCTCGGAACATAGAAGAACATAAGGAGCATCTCCGAATTGTTTTGCAAGTCTTAAGAGAACATCAACTGTACATTAAGTACAATAACTGTGATTTCTTCAAAGAACAAATCCAATACTTAGGACATGTCATTACCAAGGATGGAATTGTTGTGGACCCAAAGAAAAGAAAAACTATCATGGAATGACTGGTACCAAAGGACATGGCTGATATAATATCATTTATGGGTTTAGCCAGATACTATAGGCACTTTGTTGAAGGTTTTTATATGGTGGCATACTCCATTACTTCCTTGCACAAGAAAGGGAAAACATTTAGGTGGAACATGGATTGTCAAAGTAGTTTTGATGAGCTTAACAATTACTTACCATTGCACCCATTTTGAGCATTGTTGATCCAAATAAATATTATTTGGTTTGTACAGATTCCATCAAGGAAGGTGTAGGTGGTGTATTAGTATAGCAAGGAAAGGTTGTTAATTATGAATCTAGGAAGCTTAAAGAGCATTAGCATAAATATTCAACCTATAATTTAGAGATGACAGCAGTCATTCATGCCTTAAAGATGTGGCGACATTACTTGATCGGTAAGAAATTTATGTTAATGATTAATCATCATATTTTAACTAATTATTTCAAACAACCCACCTTGAATTCTAGACAAGTTTAGTGGGTTGACTTCCGAAGTGAATTTGATTTTGAAATAAAGCACTTGAAAGGAAAGGAGAACTGAGTCGCAAATGCCTTAAGTCGAAAGGTAAACTGTTTATATGAGGTCACTTTCAGTGAGTCACAAACTACTTTTTATGAGCAAATTAGAGAGCTAGCAATGTAATATTCATAATATAAATATTTATGGTAGTAAGCTAAAATTTTGAACAACCCTGAATAGAAACTGGGATATGAGGTAAATCTAGAAAATTTGTTGATATATAGAAGAGTATATGTGCCTAATTAGAAAAATCTTAAAATTTTAATATTATATGAATATCATAAGATTCCATATGTAGGCCATCTTGGGTACCAAAAGTTAATTACTGCGCTTAGAAATGAATTTTTCTGGCCCGATATGAAGAAGGAGGTAGCAGAGTATTTAGCCCACTTTCTAGAATGCTAGCAAGTGAAAGTGAAACACTGTCACCTGACATTATTACTCCACCTATTGTCCATTCCAGAATGGAAATGGGAAACCATTTCCATCGATTTTATTACAGGACTGCCCAAGTCAAAAAAGAAAAATTAAAAAATAATGGTAGTAGTAGAAAAACTGAGCAAATCTTATCATTTCATGAAGGTACAATCAACCTACAAGGCCATGCAAATTATTAACAAATTTATGCAAAACACTTTTAGATTGCATGTAATACCCAAGATGATAATTTCTTACCGTGATGTGAAATTTACCTCATCTTTCTGGGAAGCTTTATTTGAAGGGTTAGGCACATAGTTGCACTTCAATATTGCTTACCACCCTCAAATGGGTAGACAAAACTGAGCGAGTAAATCAAGTAGTAGAAGATATGATGCAGACATACGTAATGCAACATCCATCTAAATGGGAGGACTACCTACATTTGCTAGAGTTTGCTTACAACAACGACTACCATACATCTTTACACATGAGTCCATTTGAAGTATTATACAGACGTAAGTATAGGACACCCTTGAGTTGGGGTGGCCCATAAGACAAATTGATGCTAGCACCATACATGTTAAAAGAAATGGAGGATATGGTTAAAAAGGTATGCTCCAACCTAAAATCCGCTTAGGGCCGTAAAAATAATTTTGTTGATCGAAAGAAACGTTTTCGAGAATTTCAAGTGGGAGATCATGTTTATGTATGGGTACGAGCCAAGAAGAGTACATTGTAATGGACCAGATGTGCTAAATTAGCACCCCGATTCTGTGGCATTTTCCAAATTTTGGCTCGAATCGGGCCAGTGGCTTACCAGCTTGCCCTACCCAACCATATTCATGTGCATAATGTTTTTCACATTTCTATACTTAAGAAATACATATATGATCCTAAACATATAATCAGTTGGCAGGACATATAGGTAATTTAGAAAGATTACTTAAGAATAAGACATATTATAACAGGATGATTAATAATGAAGAGGAATGACTAGTTTTGTCTTCTTGTGTATAAGTTGAACTGGAAGACGAGTTCCTGGTTGAACCCTTGGGTATACTCGATTGGAGAGAAGTAACGATGTGGAAACAATTTATCACCCAAGTTAAAGTGCTTTCGCAGCACTATGGGTTGGAGGAGACTACCTGGGAAGACAGGCAGGTTATGAGAGAGACATTTCCAAACCTATTTTCAAAAAAGAAACATTGAGACGATGTTTAATCTTAGGGGGGGAAGATGTGATATACCTAGCAAATGTAAATATTTAAATTACTGCAAAACTAAATAAACTGATTATTATTATTATTTTATAAAACTATTTGTTAAATTAAGTTATGTAGGAATGGAATAATAGTTATATGTAATATTTTTTTCACATGTTAAGTAGTTGGGGTTGACAATTACCTATCCCTAACTAATTTCTTGAAGATTTATTCAAGAAATATCAAGAGGATAAGGGTATCTTGAGATTAAGAGAGAGAAAAAGGAGAAATAATTGAAAAGAGGACTCTGCATTGAAGGGTCACGGACATTTCCAGAGCCATGTATGGTTGCGATTAGATAGCTGTTCTATGAGAGATTATAGTCTCAAAGGTAGTTCTTGTGTGCGAGGAACAACTGGGGGGGCGGGGGGAACTCGTTAAGGCGGCCTCACGGTTGGTAGGAAAGGAGTAACAAAAGCCAAAGTCTGGTAGTAGGCTCTTGTCTCGAATTCAACAATAATTCAGATAAGTATACTTTTGTATTTTATAGGTACGGTAATGAGTGATTTCTAGGTTTAAGGTTCTTTAAAAATAAGTAAAGGGAAACAATGTACTTCAGACAGAAGTAAGAAAACTTATGTTATTTTGTGCAATAAAAGAAATCATAGAATTGATAACAAACAATTTACTTATTGTATGTTTAAGAGAGTGGAAATTTTTAACTGTCACCATAAAAAAACACGTACTTCTGACAGAAGTAAGAAAACTTATGTTATTATGTGCAATAAAAGAAATCATACAATTGATAACAAACAATTTACTTATTGTATGTTTAAGAGTGGAATTTTTTAAATGTCATAATAAAAAATCACGGTAGCCATCTCAGGAACAATAAAACAACAGTAGATACTGACTAAGTTATATTAACCCTCGAATTCCTTTCTCAGGAAAAGTAAAGATTCTCTCGATTATCTTTACCAAACAAGAATATCAAGAGATGTAAATTATTACAGCAGGAAACAGGGCTTTGTTACCACGGCCAAACCCAGAATATTGAGAGATTTTGTTGATATAATGGAAATTCATTATGAAATAACATTTACCAAATTCCAACAAATAATATAAAATTTAGATATAGTTTTCTGCGAGAGAAGGGTTAAAAAATGATATTAATTCAAATATACAAAAAACAATCAACAAGGGTTGATATCCATTAAAGAATAGGTAAGAAATCCATTACTATTCTACGGACAAAGAACTTTCCGCACTCGGCCATTAACTAGCAACTGGCCTTTGTAATTTCGTAAACAAATTATTACACAGTAGACAAATGAGATTGAAGGAAAATTACCCATGAAAACAATTAGGATGCAAACTTCCTTAACCATGTTATTACGCAGAGAATAAGCCAACCCAGTACAGATTTGAGTCAAAAAATAGATAATCCAAGCAAGATGAGAATGACATGTCCATGACAGTAAATAGTTCATAAATTAACATTCGAGACTGAAAAACCTGTCTCCATTTAACCATAGTCTAGTGGTAGGACGAGGAAACAAACTAAAACTTGAACTGCATAGCTAGGGTCTACTGCTATGCTGTAACCAGCTTAGGTCGAGCTAAGCCAACGAGGATTTAGGGTAGACCCAGTTTGTAATATAACCGAGTTTGTATTATAAACCCAGTTGTAATAAAAACCCTGAATAATTACATTAAAAAAATGCTTTAGAGACAAGATTTGTCTTAAATAATTTATGGCTAACTACAACAGCTACCATATAGGTGAAATGCCTTCGACTAAAGCACAATACCAAGTAAAAAGACTTGATAGTTTCATTCCAGATGTACCAGCCACTTTGGAAATCCGAACTCCAGTGTTTGCCCCTCCTTGCAACCCAAAATTTCTACCTTGCAAGAATAAAAGACCATAAGATTAACAATGATACTTATCCAAGAAATGTGAACAAAAATAATAACTTAAAACCCTAGGTTTAATAAATAAATCTTACCTGAGACGCAAATCGGACCTAGGGTTGTTCCCGCATGGTTGTGCATTAAGTAGAAATGCACAATTCTGCAGAGGCCAGGCCCATCGATAAACAAAGGCATCAACTAGAGAAGTAAACCCACTAACTACGCACATAATAGCCGTTCCAAGGAAAAAACACAGAGCAGTAAACCATTCTCATCGTGAAGGAGCAACAATAACCCTATACAGTGTATGTCATGGAGATAGACACGCAACGGAGGCATCGAAAAATGGAAATGAGATCAACTATTTGATGGCAAAGATGAAGAACTATCGGGTCGAGGAGGGCCAGCTGGAGAGAAATGGAGGGATCGAGATTCATCCCACCACCAGGCCTTGGCAGTCACGTCGCCTAGAAAATTAATTGCAAAGATAAACAATCACTGGAAAGTAAAGCTCGTCGAAACTTGAGTAAAGGCAGCCACCATCTTTCCGACCATCATCGTAAGGGAGGATAAATTGTATTAAATCATAAAACCAAATCTTTGAATTACCCATAGTTATATAGAGATAAGTAGGAGCTATATAAGGTGTACAAAACTTGTTAATTTTGTCAACGTATTGCGTATTGTTTAATTCCAATAATAACTTTTTTTTATGCTTACATGAATATGTGACATAAAAATATGACTAAATCTATTTAAAATTTTAATAATATGAAAATTTTATTATATGAAAATTTTATTTATCATTTATATATGTATGTTATATTGAAGAAAATTTTATTTTTTTATAAGATTAATATGCATAGATATATAGTGATTTTACTTATATTTTTTATAATCATGTTATTCAAAAGAAATTGAATTTAGGTAAGAATATAATTAGTATTATTATGTGATAACTTTAACTGACAATATTGTGAAAAATATGATTATAATCATGTCATTCAAAGAAAAGTTTTGGTAGAGAGATAATTACTATTATGAGATAACTCTAACTAACAATATCGTGAAAAAAAAAAATTGCCATTATAATCATGTCATTTAAAAGAAATTGAATTCATTTAAAAGAAATTGAATTTAGCTAAAGAGATAATAACTATTATGCGATATCTCTAACTAACAATATTGTGAGAATAAATATATTATACAATTGAGAATAGTAATTAATTAATAATATTTAATATAAAGGTAAATAATATTTTTTATAAAAAATAATTGTCTTAAATATATCGTAATTCTAATCTTGAACTTCAATACCTGCGTAATAAAACCTAAGACCATACCATACTCACAAGTCTTAATCCAATATTTATTGACATACTCCACTAAACACATAAAACAATATATACGCTTTTATAATCTAAGAACGAAATAAAAAGGATTTATGCTGTTTTAAAAGGCCAGACTTATCTAGCCTGCTCCGATGGGCAGGGGCTATATATTCTGATGAGCAAAAACACCATTTATTTGCTTACAAGCATCGTGAACGTACACCTAAGTTGAAGAGATACCGTCACACAAAACATTAAAAGGAAATTAACGAAAACTAATACGATATGATATGTCTGGATATCAGAATTCAGTATGGTTTCTGCCCTACATAGTTCCCAGGAGGGTCGTAGTTGCAGATAACAAAAGTCCAGCCGTTGTCGCAATGAGCTTGAGCGCAACCGAGCCTCTTGGAATCTCTCCACACCACCTGAGTATAGTGTCCGCATATTTGATCTTCAGCGCATCTATTAGAAGAGTAATCATAATATTGCTCCTCGCTAACCCACGACATCACGGCACCTCCCACGGGATCTGCGTTATCTGACTGCTCGTAGATATTTTCTCCGTACTGGCCACCAGAGTGCTGCAGAGCGCAGTCTCCTATGCGTTGATTCGCATAATCTTGTGCGTAAGCCGCGACCGTATCGTCCCATACCATAGCCTCCACACCCACTTGGGCTCTGGCATCATTGTGAGGAGATAAGAATTGCTGTTGCACATCTTGGCCTTGCCCGACCAAGCAGTAGCATGCCATTAGCAGAAAAAAAACATACTTGAAAAACCACTTCATATTGACAAAACTAACCGTAATGTCAGTCCCAAAAGGAAGAATGAAATCACTCGCTGCTCACTCAATTCAGTCTGAGAAAACAAGCAGCTGGTTATGAATACTTATAGCAACTCCAAGGCAATTCTTAGTAAATTAGGTTAGTAAAGTACTTAATGGAGATTAATAAGATGTTTATCAAGTTTATGATAGTTCCGTAAAAGGATGAGCAGTGTCAGTAAGATAAGATTGTTAAAGAATTTGACATAAGTTAGTGGATGTGTTGTGTAACGGCACCAAGTGGATTGTGAGAAATTCGCATCCTCTTTGGACTGTGTCGATAAAAATGACACTTCTAACCCTCAAATGTTCACATCCACATATTTGCATTTCAATTAAATATGATAAAACCCTTCTCGAATGCAGTTGTTATTTCCTTTCAAAGAAGATTGCACTTCTTCATGGGCCAGCTGGTATAAACTTAAGCTGAAATAACTATTTTTTACTCATCTCTGGATTAAAACTCATGTATGATAAAAATAAATATTCTAAAATTCCATTATTTGGAGTTAATTTATTACATATTTTGATGAAAGGATTTATTTAATGATATCATAATCAATTTTGATTTATTGATATTCATTTATCAATTTTGATTTATTGATATTCATTTATTTCATCAAAACGTTGAAATGATAAACAAAATTGTGAAAGAAGTATAGTACAATTTTATTTTATCCTGGAAAATGTCATTGGATTTAGATTTTATTCTTAACTGGTTAAGATTATAGGTTCTCAAGGCTGGAATAAAAGGAGCTATTTAAAGCTTTTTTGAGTTAGAATTTTTATGTAATATTATCTAATAAAAATCAAGCATATTAAATGTTTAAATTTAATAAGGATGAATTATTATTTTTTTATTTAAATATTAATGTTATAGTTATTAAAGATGTTGATATATTCTTTTTATCTCTTTTACATCAAAAAATGAAATATTATAAAATGACAAATAGCATCAAATTATCTTTTCACATTTATCTAATATAATTATGAAATTACCAAATAAATTATAAATAACAAATAAATCAATTAATTTTAAAATGAAAAATTTATATCCATTTACATATATCCACCTGTTTAATAATAAAATTTTAATAATTAATAATTTCTACTGAAACCATTTTCTAAACCTTCCATTATTTTGAAACACCAATTTTTACATATTTCCAAAGTACTTAGGTGGAAATAGATCAATAAATCTCTTATATGAATGCTCACTATCAAGTACGTCAATAATATTATTGGACATTTTCGCTCTAGTCTGATATTATTTCTATGTAAGGCTTTAAGAGTTATAAATCCCTTTAAAAAATTGTATATAGGATAACTTTACCTTGACAATGAAATGGTTATAGAAGACAATTTGATCATTGATTTACAAAACAGAAGACCAACAATCTGGCATAAAATTTTGAAATCGTGGAAAACTTTACACTTTAACCAATTGTAAAGTGGAAAGACTTTCGAACGAAAATATGAGATTTTGGAAAACTGCGCATAACGGTTTATAAGATTTTGATTTGTATGGATTGGTCCAGACTTTAATATTTAATCCCTCTAACACAATTTTTATAAACTCAATGTATGCATTCCAAAGAAACAAGAGAGCGAAAATCCCTTTTAAGTCTATGCACCTAGCTTTATTCGTTAATGAATTCTAGAGTGGAAAGACTTTCGAAATAAAAATGTGAATTCGTGGAAACTGTGCACTTAGATGAATGAAAACAGAGACAGGAAATCGCTTGTCTGTCTATTCACCTAGTTTATTTTTTAATTAATTCCAAAGTGGAAAGACTTTTGAAATAAAAAATGAAAGTAGAAAGACTTTCGAAATAAAAATAAGAGAGTGGAAACGTTTCACTTGAGTGAATTCTGAAGTGGAAAGACTTTTCGGAGTGAAAATGCCCGATTGTGGAAAAATGTGCGCAATTACTGATAAGAATTCAATTGGTCCATAAGAATGTAATGGTTAACCCCTAAACAATTTTGATAAACTCAATCTAAACACTCCTAAGTACGTTTGGAGAAATAGGATGTGAAATTACCATAGAGTTGGTTTTTCTAAACTTTCGTTTTTTTATGAGCTAAGTATAATGAGTTGTAAGTTTATAGGGATTTGTATGTATCTAGTTGTTGTAGTTATCTTTAAGTGACATTGGGGCTTCCTCCATTACTATGTAATGGAGAATTTACATTTACTTTGATGTAAACTTGTGAGTAATAAAATACTCTTAACATGTTAGCAAACCCTTGGCCCATGTTCGATTCCTAGTTTGCATTTGAGAAGCGTTGTTGGATTTACACACTCACCTCGTTGGGAATCGATCATGTGGACTAACCCTCAGTCTGGGATCCATCGTGGATAACTCAAAAGGTAATGACAATGGTTTCAAAATTTACTAAGACCTGTAGTTTTTGGTGTAAGTGAAAAAAAATAAAAAATTGGACAAATATTAACAACATTTTTCTAGCGAAAACAATATTTTCAAGATGGGAATAAGATTGTACAGGCTTTATGAGAAGAAGGCAACAACTGAACTTTGTAAAGAGGTTCTTCAATTGTAGTCAGTTGTAACTCTATTTGCAAGCAGAAAATGCAACTCTTATGAATAGTTTACAAACTTCAGTAACTGAGAAAATCTTGAAGAATGACCATTTGGATTCAAGCATGGGAAAGACTTCTAGATGCTTGTAGATGAATTTTAAGAGAAGATTGACCTCTTTTTTTACTTGCAGGATGAAGTTGAGTCTTCTTTTGACTCAAACTTGAAGAAGAAACTAGAAGAGAAAAATAATCAACACATTATGGAGATTGATTGTTTAAAACAAACAATGATGGAGCAATATCATTTTTTGAAGCAAGATTATGATACCTTGCCTCAATAGCTAACTGAAAGGGATGAGTTCATTTAAACGTCGCAAGAGTCTAAGCAGGAACTTGAATTCAAGGTTATCCATCTTCATAAATCTAAGATGGAGACAGGTAATGTTGAGCTTCCAAGCTCAACTTCTTCCACACTTGATGATGTTGATTGCCAAATGGGGTATGTAGATGATCATGAATCATCACATGCTTTTGTCGCACCCAATTTTGAAAACCATACTACTGGTATTGGGTCTTGATTGCTAAGAAAAATGGGATATACCAGAGGAGGACTTGAGAAGAATGAACAGGGAATTGTTTCTCCTATTAACCTTGTAATTCATACGTCAAGAGTAGGTTTTGGATATGATTTTGTTGCTGCCTCATCACCTACATCCAACTGTGAGGTGCTTGAAGAAAATGTGCCTATTAATTGTGATAAACATATTGATGACATGGTCGCTAATGTCATTCTAGATAAAAATATTGTGGCACCCAAATTTGAGTCTTTAAAAAAAATGAGCTATCTACACATCCTCATCAAAATAAATTACCCAAGTTTCAACATTATTCGTTAACTAGTAGTCCAACATTCAAATCATTACAGAAGAGACCTGTTTTGGACCAATGCTAACCATCCAGATCAATTTTGCATGTATCGATAAATGGTCGTGACATTAATGAACTAATGCTTGAATAATTCATATCATTGTATGCATGAGTTGTGCAGTTTTTATTTCCATTATTCCCTCAGCTGTGTTTTAGGGAGGGAAATTTGCTGGCAATGAAGACTATTGATTCTCAAACCTTCCGCAGTTGTGTTTTCGAGAGGCATTTAGATGGTGACAAATATTTTTGCTTTGGTCAATGTGATGGTGGAAGATTTCAAGAAACATTAAAAGTGATGTTGTACAGAGTTTGAGTTGATATTGTCATACTTGCAAGCCTCATTGGTTGTTTGTTGGTTTATTATGCTGCTTCTATTTAAAGCCTTGTCCTAGTTCTTTACCAACACCAATTTTCTTTAAAGCATTTTTTGGAAATGTTTATAGTGTTTGCTACCCTTGTGCCTCTGCAATAATCATACTTCAGAGATTGATTGACCTCATTGAGGTTTCACAGCTCTCATCTTCAGAGTTTTGGTACTTCATCATTCTGTACTTCTTGATTGGAGCAAGCCTATGATCTTGCCATTCAGTGGATCGTTAAGGGATCTACAATTCAGGTCCATCATAATTTGAGCACCGAAATATTTCTCCCTTTTGGGGGGGAGTTTTTTCCTACGTGGTTTTCTCTCTTTTTCTACTTATGAGAGTTTGTACATGGGTACCTAATCAGGTGTCATTGTCGAGACCCATTCCTTGTTTTCTTTTTTCTTTAGTTACCCCCTATGTTTCACTTAAGGAGGTCTTAGAACTAGTTTTTCCAACGCTTCATTTCCCTATGAGCTAAGCTATGGTGACTTGTAAGTTCACATAGGGACTTGCATGTACTAGTTTCCATAGTTATCCTTAACTGACAGTGAGGCTTCTTCCATTATTATATAATGAAAGCTTTCTATGTACTTTGACATAAGCTTGTAAGTAATAAAATATTCTTAACAAAATTATTTAAATTTACATCCAAAAACACTTATATAAACCTATTATTTCTTAATATTCCTTCCAAGAAAAATTAGAGAATAGGCTCTCACAATGGTGTGAAAAATGGTGAATAGTTTCTCTTTCATGATCATGGGAATTACTTAAATTATTGTATATCTCATCATTTCTTAGCACTTATTGCATACAATATTTGCATGTAATAGTCATCACATTGCAACCATATTCAGACCATTTACATTGCAACCGTATTCAGACAATTCAACATTTATTTAGAGTTGCTTATTTATTTGTGCTAATTGGGATATCATTTGGACTAAGTAAACATGAATGATACCATTTACTCCTTATAAAGGGTTGGTAATTTACTTGAGTGGAATTAGGGTTGAATGAGTTAATTAATTTTTTATGTTTATATTTTTTATTTAGGTTGTCGATTTTGAAAACAATTGATTTGGTTGTTTATATTTATAATTTAAAAGTATAAGTAGATATATATATATATTTTTATTTTTTTTATATATGTTGGATTTTGAAAATGTTTAATTTATAACATAAAATTATAATTAGACATAATCTAATTCTTTTAATTTTTTGTTTTTTAATGGAATCTACAATAATTTTGTTGGTTAAATAGTAATTTATTTTGATTGAAAAGCATTTCCCAATACATAAATGGATTCCGTGCCCAATATAAGTACCTTAACATTACTAAACAAGGTTTATTGTCACTATTTATTGACCCAAGAAACAAGTAACTTTTATTAGTAAACAAAATGTGCATTTATATGGAGAAATGCACCCAACAGCTATTTCAAGACCATTGGATGGATGTGCCTCAAAGTATTTTATAAACCTATCTTTAATAATAAGGGGTTACCTCTATATTTTCTAAAGAAATTATGGGTAGAGTTTAGGCTACCATTATATGTCAACTACATTTAATGTGAAAATTGTAAGTGTGAGTAGAGAAAATAGAAAATGTGCTCCATACAACCTAAGACTAGTTGTCATGGAACATTTCAGGTGATAATATTGGCAAGTGGGCTAAATCTCCTTCATTTTAAAAAACATGATTCCCTAATTACAATTCTTTCTAAAATTGATTCCCCAAAATTTTACACTATAAAATTATTTTATCTTTAAAATCTCCAAATATTACATAGAAATTGTATATAAAATCATTAGATATTTGAATATTTTTATAGATGTATCAACAAATCTTTTATGTTTTGCATATAAGAGACTAGTGAGATTCACCAAGATTTCTAAACTTGAACATAAATTTCCATCCTTAAAATTTTCCTTTATAGTTCGTCATTCACTTAGAAAAAGGCCTAACCCCTTGACCCAACATCCTACAACAATGTATACAATTATTTGAAATGTAGACTATAGTAGTGATTCACTTGCACATTACTGTATCATGTCACCTTGGTAGCACCATCCCTGCAATAACCATCAATAACTGACTTCGTGGGAGGGATTGGACAAAATCTATAGCATGGTTCAAACAAGAGATACCACATCGAGGTTCAGGTAAATTTATAGTTATATCGATTGGGTACAAGATTTATATGTGGAAATAGAGAGGAATATGTAGTAGATTTTTATGGAGGGGGATATTATCTTTGCCATATGTGTGTGTGTGCGCACACTCATGTACACATATATGTTTGTGTGTGTGTGTGTGGGTGTGTGTGTGTGTGTGTGTGGTTTATTGTGTTTTGTCTATGTATTTGATTATATATTATTTGCAATTGTTAAACCCTAATAACACTTCCAATCTTGATAACTGGATCAATGATAATTTCTATCGTCCATGGTGCACTAGATGTTTCTTGTTCATTTGGTGTACCACATAGTTGGATATAATTAATTAAAATTATGCCTCCTTGCAAAAATTTTCCATGACAACTTAGCGAGGAGCCATGCCACCTATGATGAACACATGATCCTTTTCTTAGGTATCATGTCTTAACTTAAATTTTTCTTAAATATTTATTTCAATTTTTATTTGGGTTAACCAATAAAAATCTAATAAATGTGTATGTATGTTTTATTACTTTTCCATTATTTCACCTACATATTCTTCATCACCATTCATTATTTCGTCATCATTTGTTAATCAATATCATCACATTGCAACATTTTTTGGTGTCAAGCTTTCCACCCTTGGGGAAATTCCATCAATGCTACAACCCATGGGTGTTGATAATCACTCACCTCCACGACTGTTTCCATGCCATCCACCCATGGAGGCTACATCCATATACCATCAAGCAACCCCCTCAATTTTCACTACCATTGTTCCATCCCCAAAGGTTTCTTCACATGGACCCCATTCGTCATCCATGATGGAAATTTAGTGGATGTAAGAGTGGATGTTTGCTCTATGTATGTTGTGCAGTCGACTACTCCACCTGCTAGTCAACTTCCATCATTGTTCAAGACATTCATGATTATATCCCTTTTGATAAGGATTTTATTTATTATGTATTGAATCAATTCTATATTTTTTAATAAATTATATTCTTTGTCACTTGTAACTACTATAAGTTTCTATACTTTATATTTTGGAATTGTGAAGGAGGGAAACACCCTTACGACTGATTATGTCATCTAGCGTGAGTTTTTGTGCTTGAACTATAAAGTATCAATTTATAAGCATGATAGTCCATTATAGAAAAGGAAAATTAATATAATATTGTTTCCTTATGAAGTCCTTGTAGAGATGAAGCATGCCCAAAAATAAAAAAATTTGAGATCCTTCTTATAGTAAGAGGAGAATGATTGACTTCCAAGATTCAAATGATGGTGACGAGTGTGGAATTAGTCAATGAGGAACCAATCACACCCATCAAACACACACACACACACACACACACACACACACACATATATATATATATCACCTCATATGCCATATGACATACATTCATGTTTCGGCATGACATGTCAATTCTATGTTAGAGGCATTTTTTCAGGTTACAATATGCCATATTCCCATGTTTAGGAATGTGGTGTGATTTTGTATTTTTGAACACTATGTATTTTCGTTAAAAATGTACATTTGAGACACTTTTGTGTGTATTTAAGTATGTATCGTATCACATGTTCTATGGATTGAAGTGTTTTCTTTTCTTTTTAGTTGATGTTGAAGTGTTAAATTCCTAGGTTGAATTTTTATGTATATGGTGACGATGCAATATCACCTATGGTGAAGTGAGCACTTTAACATGTTGCATTTTTGAACGTTATTAGATTGGGTTTTAAAATACATGTGAATTAGGCATATTCATTGTGATATATGTAGTTGATGATCAAGCAAAACAGGAAAGGTCAGAACATTAAATTTTAGAAATAGATATTAATACACATTTTTCTCGATAAGGTAATACTATTTTGCAACCCCACACAAAAAATGATATTAAATCCCTTATATTGGTCCAAGCAATTTGTCTTTAATTTTAACATGTATTCATTTATCTTAGATATGTAAATTTTAGGTGGTGTGTATAAAATAGTATGTTTGAATTCAATCATGAGGGCATACATCGCAAGAAGAATTATTATTCAATGTTAACTCCCATTAATGGCGTGCTTCCACCAATGCATCACTCTTAAGATTTAACTTCCATATACCTATCATAATTCATGTATATTTAGTTGCATATTTTGATGTTTGAGGTGGCCGCATATGAAATTCAAAGTCACTTAGTTTATTATTTCTTTTATCCTTTGAACCACATGTAAGTAATTAAAATAGTTAATCTATGGAAAAAATTTAAAACACCAAAGGTACCTTTATAGAGATGAATATAGTTTTCCAATTAGTTCTTATATCACATTATTTTCTGATTATTGTTGTGTTTATTTCTAAACTATATTTTGTACCTGATCATTTCTTACTAAAGATTTTTATCTATGTCTTCTTTCCACTTCAATTTGGTTCTTTAGCTAAGATGCCTCCAATAATTCAATAGAATCACATTTCTTGGATGACACTCTCCTACTTAACACATCATCTAACACATATTTGGTTCTATTTAAGTATGCCCCATCCCAATCTTTCTTATTTTGAAACCTAGAAAGATATACATGTAGTGCTTATTCTACTGAATTTTGGCTCTATTGGTTCAATGCCGACCAATTGTATCATATTATAGTAATGTGCTAGGTATTTTTTGATGTTTCCCTTACAATCGACATGCTCTCATTTTTAGATATTTTTTTATATCTCCATTAACCACATTCTAACAATAACATTTCTCTTCTTTGAGACTACTCTCCCACCTAAATATTCCGTCATGTTAGATTATGTCTTTTGTTGCTACATTCACAAAATTCAGCCTAGTGTTTCTTTAATTTAGTATTTAAATATACTTAGTAGCATATTTCATGTGACATGCCTCATTTACATAGTATTTTCCTACATAAAATGTTCTTCATGTGGAGATAAATCCACTCTCCCTAACATTTTTTATGGTGTAGATAGTGCTCTTATACATACACTTTGAATTATTGTAGCATTCCCAAATTCAACTTCCATTCTGATACCTAAATTTAACTATCAAGATATGTCGAGAAAGTCTGAATTAGGAAACTCATCGATCCACATCCTAAATACATATAATTTTAAACTTTTGTTAAGATGATGGAGTCCAACGTTTTCTTCTAATATGAAACTATTTAGATTTAGATGGTGTGACCCTAGCTTACTCGCTCTCACAATATACTTATTCAAACATTTACATTCAAATAAATAAATATACTAGTACCAACTATTGACTTAGGTGCTTAATTCGTTAGGATGGATTTTTTAGAACATAAAGGAATTTTTTTTACCATCCTTGATACCTACCTAACTTGATTTGGAGATGGTTGCGATTTTGACTCATAAAAATTCTTTGCACTCTCTAGATATCCTTTTTACTCATAGTTTTCAAGTGAAGAACTAATTGGTAATGGCCATATGCATAAATGTTAGTTAAAAATGTCTCATATATTAGGACTTTGTATCCCTTTTGAACTTTCCACTACAACATACCCTTCTACTTATTTGAGTAAAATGACACAACTCCAATTTTCTAGTTAACAATGGAGACAACCCTTCTTGGTTTCCCCCACATGTAAATATTTTCATATGCCACTGTAACTAAAAATTGTGAAAACATGAAAATGAGTCAACTAAGAGAGAGAGGACATGGATTCAAAGCTCTGGGAGGAAGCTACTTGGGAATTACTTGGGGAGGTAGCCAAATTATTGAATGCATAAATCAATACTCAACCAAATCCTTGTTGTGTTGCAAAAATAATTAGAAATGGTGTATGGCCATCTGAGAAAGAATGGAAAGTAATGTTTTGTAAGACATAACATTTCAATCAACACACAAATGAATGTCAAGGATAGAATGGTTAGAAGAGAGGTGACACTTTTGTGAGGGGAAACACTCGATCATTCAAGAATTCAATAATTATTCCAAAACATGAGAAGTTGAAGGCACAATAAGTACCTCATAGTGAAGATAAGTGTGCATCAACAGTGTGAGTAAGCACTAGGTGAGAGTCAACATATGCTCAGGATTAGGAGCTAGCTGGGAGAAATTAAAAAAAGAAGAAGGAAAATTAGTGGTGTTGAGTAGGTAGGGTGCTAGTGGAATTTGGACTCTTGCACAACATGAGGAGATAATGGTTAATTTGTGACATCTATTAGTTTTCAAAAGTGGAGACCTAAGTGTGGACTTTAGATTCCCATGAAAGTTATCAGGTAGAGGCATAGTGTGCTTTAGATTTCTTTTAGATTGCAGGTGGATGGATCATGAGCTATAGATTCCTACAACGTAATCAGGTGGAGACACCGAGATTTGGATTCCTGTAATTTATTTTTGGGTGGAGACATTGTGTCCTTTGCATTCCCACCAAATTTCAAGTGGAGTCACTATGGACTCTAGATTCCCATAAGTGACTATTTTGGTTGAGGCATTGTGTGCTCTATATTCCTATTGGATTACAAGTGGAGGCACTATTCTCTCTGGATTCCCATGTGTTGTGAATGATTGGTGTGAAATCCCCTAGAGCACTTTACTCCTTAAGCTTTGAATCTAACTCAGGGTTGGCCAACTACAAGAAATGTTTGCAATGTAGTTGTCCTATGATTAGGAGAAGAGTTAAAGTCCCTCTCTCAATTGCTAGTTATACATACACTAAGATAAGTTATTTACCTATTTATTTGTGCATGCTTATGTAGTACAACTGATGAATGATGATATTCATGATAGCAAGTGTATTATCACTATTAGTGAGGAACATTTACTCATTTTTTTTACAATGTAATGGTTTGAGAATGATTATCATGGGTGTAAGGGACTTGCAGATTCTTGTGATGTTCATATGTTCTTGAATGGAAATTTATTGATATGCTCATGTTTGTCATATCACTAGTAGCTTGATGATGTCTATGATTTCCCCTATATTTCATGTGTGAATAACTTAATAGTTTTAGTGCCAATGTTGTTGAAGGCCCATGGATAATACTATTATGATATGTTTAATAAGTCCCATGGAGTTATTGTGATAGGTTTATATCCATGATCAGTACATTATGATGGAGAAGTTGTTTCCATTACTTAGAGACGATGAGATTTGTTTTTTACTATTATTACTATATGTTCAAGACCGTATGGGGCTCTGTTATGCATGTTGGTTACAATATAATATTATCTCTAGCATTACAAGTGTTGGGAAGGGTTGTATAATTACATTGTGATAGGTTTTGGGGCTAGGTTTGTGTCGAGCATTCATGTCTCTAGGACAAATGATCTTTGATAAATTTAGCAAGGAAGAATTGGGAACTCATAAGGCATTGAGTTAATGGAGTGTGAAGCAAGATGATTCTTGTTAATCATTGTAAATATTCACATCGTGGTGCACTAGGAGTTAAAGGAGTCTGTTTGTAAAAGGGGTCAGTGTTGACAAATATTTTGCGATGAGAGACTTGACATCACTCATTTTCATAGTTACTATCACGGCATGGGAACATGATGATTATTTTTCCATGATGGGACATTAGCATTGTAGAAATATGGCATGACAAATATCCATCTCTCTCTATAAATGGGAAAACATTGATGCCATGAAATTTTGGGAACTTGGTTGGACCCAAGACATAGATTGATGCTGCACCCTCTGGAAATTCCTTGTGATTATATGAGATCACCTTGACATTACCACATATTGCGAACTATAGAGAATAGTTAGTTGCACCATTTCATAAAAGGTCGTGGAATTGATAAAATCGTAAAGAAAATAAAAGGAACATAACATCGAGTACCTATGTTACTTAATAATAAGATTTTATAGTGCACCATGGATGTCAAGGTTGTGTGCATCTAGGTGAGAAGTCCACAGAATGATGGAAGGCATGGGATAAGGAATTTCCCCATCACTTAAAGAAAAATTTGACGTTAGACTATAGGGGTTCGATAAAGTATGCCAAGGAGGTAAAGAATGGAAATGTGATGGTGCTATGGCTTGATGACATGGTGGCTCCACATTGGCCATAGGACATGTTACAAGCCCACATGGGAACTCCATTTCGACATGGGAAATGCTAGGTATGTGGCAAGAGATTAGGGGATAAAACTTAAAAGTGACATAACTTTCAATCTGGGGTTCGAATTGATCAAAAGTTTATATCACCATAAATCTCTTAGTGTGTTAAATTTGATGGCATGGTCCAAAGTTAATTATGCTAAAATTAGTGATGGATGAATTTTGTAACCCCATATTCATAATGAAAACCATGAAGGTTGGGTTAGTTAAAAGTAACACCTCTCAGTCAACCATATTAGTCCTAGTGGGTGGGAGGGAGCATTATAGAGTGATATTAGAGCATCGAAGTTTGACACTTGGACTGGATGGGGTAATGACCAATTAAATGAAAAGTCAAGGTTATACATGGTACCTTCGGATATGAGATTTGGAACTCTGGTACATAATGGAAATAAAGTGCCCATGTTTAGCACTTGGGATGAAGGGGTCTAGAAGGGTGAAGCATAAAACACAGTTAAAAATTGTAGCAATTATGTTGTGTGTTTATTTTTATTTTCTTGAGGCATTTGACCATGCATTTCATGTTGTATGCAAGTAATTGATTTTTATATGATTATTGTTTCCAATTAGTCATACTAATTTGGAAAGTGGTGTTGCAGATGCCCTCACAACCATATGTTTGTGGTAGATTTGTGAAGGTGGTATGAACATGTTTTAATTGTATTACAGATGGGATAATAGATATGTGTATGAAAACACCTAATAAATGTCAAGAATGAGTAATAGAATGGCGTGGCACAACACTGATAAATGTAGCTAGTTTTAGGAAAATGAGCCAATTGTAAAGATGATAGAGGAAGACTCTCTTGATTGGATGGACACCATTAGAAGGATAATATTTGAGCTTATAAGTTACAAGGATGATAGTGAGGGGCTTGTAGTGTCTCAGGAAAATATGACAAAAATCAATGCCATCATATTGTAGAGCCTATCATATTTTAAAATGCAAAGGAATCATGATTTAGGTGCCAACCACATAGGAAAGGATAAAGCTAGACAAATCCCATAAAAACCTATAAAATAAGAATTGAAAGTTCATGGTGTAGAATATATTAGATCCAAGAAAAGGCATACACAATAAAGTGAGGATATAGTGAGACGTGAAAATCCACTTAGTACTCAAGAAAGGAGGTCACGAAATCATGAGCAGTTATTTAGTGCTAAAACTAAAAGAAATAATCAAGAATTAAGAGAATTTAATGATTTCATGCCAAACAAATTAAAGAACAAAAAACCTATTGTATCTAATGAGGTGGTGAAGAAGGCGAAGAGGCGTGGATGCTAGGGGTGAAGAAGTATTTTGAGTACATGAATTTTGTAAGAAAATGAAAGCAAAAGTAACCATGTTCAACCTAAAGGGCAAGGATGATATCTAGTGGTAATATTTGAGGAATGTAAAAGTCATTAGAGAGAAGGAGTTGTCTTGCAAGTTATTTGAAAAGTACTTCAAGCATAAGTATTTATTAAAGAGTATTGACTGTAAGGCCAAGGAATTCTATGAACACAAACTCAAGCAGTTGTTAGGTGATGAATATACCACCATATTTCTGGAATTGTTTAGGTATGTACCTTACATTAAGGATGATAAGATAAATATTTAGAGATATCTCAATGCAGTGTCTCAAAAATTTAGGGAAGAAATAGAATTAAATGAGCCTAAAACAATAGAGGATTCCCTAAGGAAATTGAATTATTTCTATGAGCATGGGAGGACGAGGCCTTAGTTGAGAAATAGTAGGAAAATGAAGGGAAACCCTCATTTTAAAGGAAAAGGCTGAAATTAACTAAAAGGACATGTTAATTTTGCAACTTCTTCCAAGGATGGGTACTAAAAGAAGATTATTATTACTAATAAGGACCAATTCACAAAGCCAACAACAACTGAATATGAGACGTTCAAAGGAGGATATATGCACTGTTGGATGTGTGGAGAGAACCATCAACCAAGATATTTTCCTCAACGACAAACAATGGTCCAAGCATGTACAATATGTAAGAATAGATACCATGAAGGATGTGGCTTGGAGTGTGCCACATATTTATGCCATGATGGATTAAAGGAAGGTTGATCACCAAGCATCCATGATCGATATGGAAGGTATGATTCATAATTAGTCATTTCCAATTATGATAAATTGAGGTTCTAGTTTTAGTCAAATTATCCCCAAGATTTAAAAGAGGTGTGTGTTGGAGAGAATTGCCCATGATAGTTCTTAGCTAGTCCAATTGGCCACAGGGACTAAGGAATGAGGTAAATATGTGGAAAAATCATGCCCATTCATGATAGTTATGATGCCAATGATTGAAACTATACAATTATTACCACTTGGTTCATAGGAAGTAGTAGTCAATATGGACTAGTTGGCAAGCCATAAAACCAAAGTTGATTTCTTCAAAAAATCAATTGAATCCTCAACAACAAAGGGGAGATGGTAATGTTGCAGGTAAAAATGAATTTGATGATAGTTTGTAAAATCACCACACTGTCATTGAATAGGTGCAGCTGAAAGGAATGCAAGCTATGGATTGTCCAAGTTACTAGTGGGTCATAGGTGGAAAAGAGTGGAATCGAAGAGCACCCAATGATAAAGAAATTCAGTGATGTGGTCCCTCAAGAGACACTAGGACTTTTTTCAAGAAGGTAAGTTGGTTTTTCTATTGACCTACTCTCAAGGTAAACACTAGTATCGAAAAATCCATACCAAATCAGTAGCCTAGAACTAGTATAGATGAAATTACAGTTAAAAGAAATGTTAGAAAAGGGATACATCAAACATAGCTTGTTACCCTAGTGAGCACCTTTATTATTTGTGAAAAATAAAGACAATAGATTGAGGTTGTGTATTGATTACAAATAACTCAGTAAATCCACAATCAAGAGTAGATATCATTTTCTAAGAATCGAGGATCTGTTTGACCAACTAAGGGGAGTTGTGGTATTCCCGAAGATCAATTTTAGCTATAGGTATCATAAGGTATGAATACATTCATAAAATGGCATTTAAAACTAGGTATGGGCATTATGAATTTGTAGTTGTGCCATTTGGGCTCAAAAATACCCTAGCAACCTTTATTATTTTAATTAACAATGTTTATGTATATATTTGGACAAGCTCATGATGGTTTTCATGGATGAAATATTGGTTTATTTAAACACAAAGGAGGAGCATGATGAACACTTAACAACAATAAATTGCAATTGCTAAAACACCACAAGATCTATGACAAACACAACATCTTTGAATTCTTCTAGTCCCAAGTTTAGTGTTGTGTACACATTGTATTAAAGGAAGGAGTTGCAATAGATCCAAAAAATATTAAAGTCATTATTGAATGGAAACCTCATCAAAATGTGTCTTAAGTTACATCCTTCATGGGATTGGATGGTTATCATCAAAGATTCATCCACAAATTCTCAAATATTGGGCATCCAATAACAGTTCTGCAAAGGAAAGGACTAAAATTTTAGTGGATACCAGAATGTGAATCCATCTTTGAGAAATTGAAATATTTGATCACACATGCACCATTATTGAGGATACCATATATAGAGAACCAATTTTTGGTGTGTAAATATGTTTGCAAGGAGGGACTCAGTGGAGTCCTCATGCAAGAAGTATAGATAATTTTTTATGAGTCTAGGAAGCTAAATGAGCATGAGTAGAATAATGTTACTCGTGAATTTGAATTGGAAGCAATATTTCATGTGCTAAAAATGTAGAGGAATTATCTCCTTATAAGGAAATGTGTATTGATGTCAAACCAGGGAGGGTTGATATGCTTGTTTGATCTTCCAAACCTAGATATGAGAAAAGTAATATGGGTACCCCTAATCAGTGTGATGGAATTTGAGATCAAGTATATAAAAAGAAATGATAAAAGTTAGTTTATGAACTCAAAAGAATGTTACAGGTATCTCATGTAGTAGTCATAAGCAATTTCTAAATAAAAATCCATGAAAATATTAAGGAGGTAACATAGAAATATGATCACTATCAAATAATTAGAGAACACTTGCAACAAGAGAATGAAGGGATATTGAGCAATAACTTCTCCCTTACGGGGGACGGATTGTTAAGTTTCAAAGGAATACGGTCTATACCTTATATGGGCGACTTGAAGAAGCTCATTTCTGATGAGATTCATAAAATACCATATTTTGGTCATCTAGATTATTAGAAAATGATAACATCTCTGAAAGATGTGCACTAATGGCCAAGCATTTAAAAGGATGTGGTTGAGTACCTTGCCAAGTCTCTGACATGCCAGTAGGTAAAAGTGGAATGCAAAAATCCAGTGGGACTGCTACAGATAGTCCTATTCCATAGTGGAATTGGGAAGTTATAACAATGGAGTTCGTTATTGGGCAATCAAGGACAACTAGGCAGCATGATGCCATCATGCAGTGGTGGACAAATTAAGTAAGTAATTCATTTTATGGCTATTAAATTCACTGATAAGGAAAGTGACACTGACCATATTTTTATAACACAAATAGTCAGGTTAGATGGTGTACCCAAGAATATTATTTCAGATCGAGATGGTAAGTTTAGATCAAAATTTTAAAAAGGAATTTTTTGTTCGTCTTGGGGCACAATTATCATTCAGCACAATGTTCCATCCTTGGGTAGATGGGGAAACTAAAAATTCAACAAAATAGTTAAAGAACACTCAGAAGGTACATCATGCATGAACCTAGGAAGTGAGGAGAGTTCCTGGCGTCGGTAGAATTTTTCTATAACAATGGGTACCGAGAATCATTAAAAGTGAGCCCATATGGTGTTGTTTATGGAAAAAAGTGCAATACAACTTTAAATTGGTGATCCAGTGAAAAAGGTACACATATGATTAAGAAATGGTGAAGGAGATGGAATATGAATTAATTTTTACTAGGAAACAACTGAATATAGCTCAACATTACAAAAAGAACTATGTTGATTAGTAGATATTTCAAAAGGAGTTTTAACCGAGGGAACATGTTTATCATCACATCAAACCAAGGAAATGTTCCATAAAGGTTGGGTCTTGTGCTAAAAAGGATCCAAAATTTTGTAAGGCATTTCATGTTATTGATAGAGTGGGACCAGTGGCCCATAGACCAACCTTACCTCCCACAATGAGGGTTCATGATGTTTTACATATATATTTCCTTAAAAAATATGTACATGATGTTGATCATGTTGTTCATTTATATGTGATATAAGTGGAATCTGAGGGAGAATTCCATCCATATCCAATGTGCATTATGGATCATATGTAGATTGCACTCTGAAAAAGAAGAATGAAGCAAGTCAAGGTTTAGTGGAAACACTTTTTACTAGATAAGGCCACATGGGAGATAGATAATCAAATGAGCATATCTTACCGTCACTTTCATCACCATACTTTTTTGGTTAAGAAAATGTAAATGTACATGTGAGTATAAAATATTTGTGCATATAAAGCTCAATTGTAATTTTTTGTTCAATGATGAGCATGGTTGAATTTTGTTCAAGTATAGAACACCAAGGATGAGGTTGTTATAAGGAGGTGGGATTTGTGATAGGCCTTTTTGGTTGCACCCTGATGTAAATATTTTCATGTGTAATTGTAATTAGAAATTGTGAATATTAAAATGACAGGACCAGGAGAGAGAGGACATCAATTCATAGCTCTGGGATGAAGTTGCTTGGGAATGGCTTGTGGAAGTAGCAAAGTTATTGAATGATACAATTAATCCTCAATCACATCCCTCCTCAAGTATACAAAGAATTAACAATTGTGTATGAGCACCTAATAAAGAATGGACAAGTAGGTCCCACAGGATGGTGCATGTTCATCAACATGCAAAGGAAAGTCAAAGAAGGAATGGGAAGAAGAGGGGAGACACTCTCTTGAGGGGAAAATTTCGATCATTTAGGAATTTAAGAATTATTTATAGAGAAAAGAATATGAATGTACAACTATTGCATTGTAGTGAAGTGAACTATGCATTAACAGTGCAAGGAAGCACTAGACAAGACTCAGCATATGCTTATGCTTAAGAGGTAGTTGGGAGACAATGCATAAAGGTGAAGATGTGGTGTTGAGAAGGTAGATTGGTAGTTTACTCTGGACTCTACACAACACCTAGAGACATTGGTTACTTTAGGGCTTGTCTTCATTTTCATAGGTGGAGACCTTAGGGAACTACAATCTAGATTCCCGTGAATGCTATCAAGTGGAGGCATAATGTGTTATGGATTTCTTCCATGCAGGAAGAGGCAATACGAGATGCACATTCGTATAATTTAATTGGGTGGAGACACTAGGCTCTCGATTATTATAAGTGATTATTGGGTGGATACTTTGTGTGCCTTGGATTACTATCGAATTACCAGGTGGAGGCACCATGGCCTCTAGATTCCTAAAAGTGACTATTTGGATGGAGGCACTATGTGCTCTATATTCATACTGAATTATAAATGGAGGAATTGTTTGCTATATATTTCCATGTGTTGTGAATTACTAGTGTTAAAACCCCTTGATCACTATATTCCTTAGGCTTTGAATCTAGCTTGGGGGCGGTTAGCCACAAGGATGGTTTGTAGTACAGTTGGCCTATGAATAGAAGGAGAGTTCAATTCTCTTTCTTAGTGTCCATTCATCCATCCCCCAAGATAATTTATTTACATGTGTAATTATGCATGCACATGGAGTCTGAACGCTGAATGTTGTTATTGTATGATATCAAGTGTGGGTGAAGAATGAAGATGGGTTACACGTTTCGGCCAAATGTGGTGATGAAATTTCAATTTTTTCCTCATTTATCGAATTTCAACCCTCATAATTCATATAAGCATTGTGAATTTTGATTCAAAGTAAAAATATAATACGTGGAGAATTATGTTGTTGTCCTAATGAATTTTTTTGCAAAAAACCTTAGTTCGTATAATTTCTCAAATTTCCATTAAATATAATATATGCCCTTGAGAGTTTTCACAAAACTTAATAGATATGTGCGTGTTCACGTAGCATAACTTACTCTAAAATGTCTAATTTTTAATATATATATATATATATATATATATATATATATATATATATATATATATATATATATATATGAGAATGATCTACACCAAGGGAGATAAGTTTTTCATATTAAAAATTTATTTTCTATGCAATATTATAATTTTTATTACTTATCGAAGTTGGCGAAGTAATATTTCAAGTGCATTTTGGAAACACATGTGTTCACATAAGATTTTTTTCAACTCTTGAAATAAATTGAAAAATCAAGAGTACCCTTTTGAAGAGGACTTGTAAACGAAGATAGTGGTATTTTTTGAAAATTTTTCATTGTGTGTATTTTATGTTATTGATTTCTATTGAGCCCCTTTGAAACTATCCAAAAAAAATTCAAGCATTATGTTTAAAAGAAATTAGATGAAAAATATCATATGAATTCAAAAGTGTCAAATTCATATGCCATTGGATAGAGTATTCTTTCATGAATCCAAAATGATCAATTCTGCCACTTAAGAACAAATTGTGCTCTCAATAAGCTAGTGTAAAAAATGGGGTTGTAGAGAAATATGCATAAGAGGTGTTGAAATTTTAATGTTTAGGACTTCAAGAGCTTGATCAAGCGCTTTAAACACTCGATTGAGTGCTTAAATTCAAAATTCAAGTTTCTTTATCACGTGTTAAAGCAACCCTTGATCAAGTGGTATACATGGTTAACCAATGGCTTGATCAAGCCTAAAACCTCAATCGAGCCATTAAAAAGTCTAACCCACTGTCGAATTCCTTTTCCTCTTGCGATCTGAGAAAAATGACTTTCACAGGTTGTGGCTAGGGTATTTTAATTAGAAATAATGCTCAATCGAGCCATAACTCTCGATCAAGTTGTTAACTCGGGTTAGAAAATGGCTTGATCAAGGATTTGTTTAAATTCTTAATCGAGCTATTTTTAAGCACCTCAATAGCTCGATCGAGTGCTTAAAAATTGCTTGATTGAGTGTTGAAAATTGCTCGATCACGCATCCATTTTTCAGCAAAACATGCCCTCATTTCACCAAAAATTGTAACCCAACTCCATGCTTTGACCCATGTATCAACACTCTTAATGAGGAGCATGTATTCCTATGTGTTACAATCCAATGATTTGTGAATAATTATCATGGGTGTAAGGGATTTGAAGATCCTTGTGATGTTGATATGTTCTTGAATGACAAATTATTGATATCGTCACATTTGATTGTGATATGACCAACAAACTAAGGTTATTTGTGATTTCCCTTATCTATCATGTGTGAATAACTTAATAATTACAATGCCAATGTTATTGAAGTTTTGTGGATAATGTCATGACTATTTGTTTAATAAATATCATGGAGCAAACATGATGGGTATATATCCATGGTTGGTATGTTACAATAGAGAAGTAGTATATGTAACTTAGAGCCAATTGGCTATAATGTTCATTGTTATTATGGTATGTTTAAGACCTTATGGTCAAAGATTATAGGTTGCCCATTTCTTTGAAGAAGATCAAACGAATGGAGTACACCAATAAAATTAGATATACAAGAAAGGAAAAGGAGATGCATATTAGAAACCAACCCACAAAAGTTTGGAAAAGAAACAAAGGTCGCCATGTGACTTCAACGAAAAAGTGAAATTAGCATGGCCTCAAAAGGAGTTGTTGAAGGAAACAAAGAAAAGTCTAGTCAGTGTTTAGCTCCTCGGAGGAGAGAAAACCCAATAATATTTTGAAGATATATCAAATATGTTGGCGTCTTTGTAATGAGACTTTAATGAAAAGGTTAACCATGATCAATTGGAATACCTCGAGATGAGGCATCTGAAGGGACTTGTTAAGAAACATTTACTATTTATCGGCTATCCTATATCTCTCTACACTGAGAAGATTACAGAAAACGGAATGGATAAATAAAAGGAGAAGGAAAAATAGTAAGAGTATAGTTGTGTTTCTTCAGCAGCAGATTCGTGGCTTGAATCAGGAACAAGAGAGTGCAAACAACGATACTCTAATTATGCCTATAGTTAGCAATGAATTTTGATTTGGTTCTCATATGAAATTCACCGTGAGGAAGAGTCCACGTGGTCCTTATAATGGGGGTGGAATTATAACAGAGGACCGTGAAAGGTGCAAAATAATTCAAAATGGGAATGCGAAAACCATAACCAACTTCAAGGAAAATGCACATCGCTTTGAAAAGCGTTAGGTAGGCTTGTGACATGATGAAAGTAATGGTTTTTATAAAACCATATTTAAGTTGAGTAGTCCTAGCAGCAAGTTGGATTGTTAAAATAGAAACATTAAAGTCGTTGCATTCCACAATAAGAAGGATAAGGACGATTAGAAAAGAGTGGGCCATTTGGAGGATCGAAGCATAAAAATTGAAGACACCTTACCTAGCATCCATCACATTGTTGTAAAGGGTGATCTAGAAACTTTCCTCAAGGACGGGAGAGAGCACATCAACATATATAGTTTTTATAATGTTGATGTGGAACCGGGATATGATAAATCTTTGGTGCTTAGATTGGATGCAGTTCTCGAACAACTTAAATTTGTGAACAAGCTCCATACTAAAAGTAATACGCAGTCAATACCTGGATTGGTCAAGCATGGAAGGTTTTTGCTAGATATTTTGGGTTTCACAATTGCGATGGTAAGTAGGAATTCATAGCCTCTCATACTAGAAATGGAACATGCATCAGGATGTCATCCATTATCAACCTTGTGGCATTTCTTTTTACAATAGAAAAAAACAAGCGATATATAAACAAAACATTTCTAATTATGATGATTAAAATACAAAGAAAAGAAGGCATCCTGCTGCACCTACAAGACAGGCAGAGAAGCAATTATTTCCGAGAGTCAAACAAGAGGATATTGGAGATTGATTGTGATGGAATGTTGGTGTCGTTGTTGGATGCAGCACTTGGAAACAGAAGGCGGAGTCAAATGAATGATAGACAAGAATGTATGAGCAAAGAAAAGGAGTTCTGTCTTCTCAAGAATTTATGTTTCAAGAGAGACATAGCAGGTAATTTGTATTTCTTAGCCTTCCTACCTGTCCATATGTGGTATAAGTATGAGAAGTGATATATTCTCGGTGTTACAAGTTCTTCCAAATAAATAAATCCACAGCGATCACAAATATGTGCTACACTGATATGAAGTATGCATTATGCATTACAATGGTATCAAGTAAATTGGACCTGATACAAATAGTATGCATTACATAGACATCATTACAATTCGAGAGATGATACAGGAAATAAGAACATTACATGGATGTGTTACACTAACGCCAGTAGCCAGAGAATAATTACTTACACCAAAGCAAACCAATGTAATGCAATACAAGTCAGAATGTGGACCTGTAGTATAATTTAGGTGTGAATCCATGGTATTCAAACTTTGCCAAGAAATCAACAGAAATACCAATAATATGAAGGATGCTATTGATGACAGAGTTATATATTTGAAGTATGCAAAAGATGAATGGATTGACAGAAGCAATAAATTGCCATAACAGTAGCTGAGACAAGACACCAAAATCTGTCAATCTAGAGGATGTCAGACCACACTAGAAAATGAATCAATTCAATTCGAGAATGATAAAATTCATGAATAGATAAATAATATTGATAAAATTAATTAAAAGTATGAAGGTCGAGAGAATAGCGACATATTATGTTGGACCATTTCCACAGTATTTCATTACGCTAGTGGTTGCAGTTGGCAGATATCTATAGGTTTTCTCTGTTGAATGATTTCACGGCCATTGCATATAGTATTAAATTTACTGATTTTATGTACATTGAAGAAAATTATAACGGTGACTATGCTTGGGCCACTCTACTGTGGGAAACAAATGTGATGCAACATTGTGATAGATGATCATTTGAAACTGTGTTCAATTTTTTTTTCAAAGATGTTCGTCTTCATCCTGTAGTATGATTAAATTCATGAGTGGATGTGTGGTTTTATTTCCGGTTGCAATAACTTTCTACATCACATGGTGGTTTATTCAGTTTATCGATGGCTTCTTCAAGCCAATATATGCGAGACTGGTTATCAATTTTTTTTGGTATTGGATTTGTTACTTCTCTGTTCTTCATTTTTTTCATACATGTATTTGTATCTTCGTGAATGGGAAATTTTGTTCTCTTGGCTGGATAATGGTTCATAAAGAAAATGCATCTTGTCAAACATATCTACTTAGCCTGCAAGCAAATACGTGTTCCCATTTCTCGAGACTACAACATAAGTACTTTTAAAGAGGTTGCAAGTATTCGTCATCCACATGTAGGGGAATACGCTTTTGGTTTTATCACATCATCATTTGTTCTTCAAGTTGAGAATAGAGATGAAGAACTATGTAGTGTCTATGTTCCCACGAATCATCTATATATATTACTTATTAGTCCCTGTTTTCGGCATAGCAGGGACTATGGCATTCGATTGAGTGTTAACTAGGTATTAGTTGTTGTTGACCGCACTGTTCAGCAAAATTTAAGCTAAGTTTTGGGCATTTTAATTTCGCACAAAGAAATTTTAACCAAACTTTTCACTTGCACCTCTTATTGGAAACCTCACTTTTTTCGAGGCACATTACGATGGTCATGGTTATTTTATCCAAAGTTTATTTGTTTTGCTGCTCAAAGTTTTCTATTTATGCATGTTTAGGGTGCCTGTTTTCCTTTCATGCATGTTCTCCGTGCCCTGCATGCAGCAAATGCCAGATGTTTGATGGCTATGCATAGGCGTCCACGTTTGTCCACAAATCCGAGCAGAGTAGTAGGGGAGAGAGTGAGTTTCAATTTCGAGCTAGTTTCAGGAGCAGAGCAGAGAGTGTCAAGAGCAAAGCATCCACCAGCAGCATCCGAGCTAGTATCCGAGCCAACAACAACATCTAAGGCAGAGGCACCACCATTACTAGCACCAGATCGAGAGTTTCAGGTGTCAAGGGGGGAGCTTCAGTTTTAGCCAAGCAAGAGAGGAGGAGTTTCTTGTTTGATTGGGATTCTTACTACTTGTAAGTATGTTTAGTGGTTTCATTTTACAATGACCTAATTTTACTGGCTTTATTAGTTAGGATAATATTTTCATTTTAGATTGACTGATGAAAACCTTGGGTGGTGGAGTCTAAAATGGTAGGAAAATCATTGTTGTTACCCCTGTGCCCATGCCCTCATGTTAGTCTGCTATAGGGACATTTGCCTCAGTTCAGTCCAGGAGCCTCCGACTACCCATTTTCTCCTCGTCATCTATCGCGGTTACATACACAGAGATACAGAGGGGATAACCAGGGCAAAGACAAACCCTTGGAAATATCGATACCATGGAGGGCAAACGGCGTTTTGGGGGTCCGCCCTCTGCTTCCAATCCTCCTTCTAAGAGGTTCCAGCCCGAGGAGGAGGAGGAAGAATTGGACGAGGATGTGTTTTTGGAAGAAACCCTTTTGAGAGACGAGGAGCTCCTGCAGGACAGCGGCAACCCAGGAGTTGAAAGAAGGTAATGTCTTGCTGAGGATTGGAGGCAACCCTGGCTGTAGCTATGCAGTTAATGAGAGTAAAGAGAAAGATAAGGTTTTTTATCAACTCTTCGCCACCCCATGCTAGAAGTATTGACCTATTTCCTAATTATGGGACTTCATACCCACCTTCCTCTCGGACTTCAGATCCACTTCCCTCTGGTGCTGGCTTTCGAACAATAGGTTCTCGAGGCTGAATACCCGGTATCTTTGCTTGCTCGGGTCAATGTAAGATCCAAAAATACAAACCAATTGTCCATTTTTAGTTTTCATCAAAAAATAGCATTCCATAAAATCCTTCTTTGACTTATTCATTGTCACTACCTCTATACGTCCTTGCCATTGTAAGAATTCACCACATTGGAAGGCACACAGTTGCAAATTCTGCTAATTTCTTCATCTTCTTCTAACTTAGGGTTGCAAAATAGCCAAAATTACATCTCCACTCTGCTTGTTTACCTCTAGTTTTGTACAATTCTGGATCTCCCCACCTTCGTTTCTTCACGTCCCCACAGAGGCCACATAGCCCTCATCGATTCTGCCACAGGAGAAACCATCACCTTCCCTCATCATGGTATCGAATCCCGCCAAATCCATCTTCCCCTTCAGTTTCCCCCGGGCTCAAACCGGACTCCTTGAAGACCCGCTGCGTATTGCTCGGAAACTCTTCTTTGTCTCACCACTAAGGGGGGAGACCTTAGACCTTAGAACAGGCAAATAACCTGAGGCACTTGGATATTTAGAGGATTCATTGAGTAACAGAATGGAGGTATGGGAAGCGAGGGAACGAGTGGAATTCATGTAATTGGTCTAATTGTATGAATTTTCTCATTAGGATACGATTCTAGTCATTGAAAGGCACGAAAATGACCCCTGAGGGCCAAAGATCTACCCCTTGATGGGACGCTTTCGCTTATCGGATGAGCTCCAGCACTCCCGGACAGGTTTTCTTGAAAACCCTCACTGACCTAGTTATGCCCTTGACAGTAAGAAAGACTTGCCCCTCCATCTGATGGCTGCTACAGCTCGACTCGAGTGGCTTTTCCGGTACTTTTCTTTCCATCATAGGTGAGCCAATTTGCTTGCAGCGTGAGCGAGGGATGGGGCTTGACCCGAACCTTGACCAACTTATTTTGCTGCTTTATTCATCTGGGACTACTGGAATGTCCAAGGGGGTCATCTCCACGCACAAAAATGTCATTTCTATGGTTTGTATTTTGCTGAGTGTGCAGTGAGGGCTTTATGCACGTAGGGAAGAACGCCCTCCATTTTTGTTTTTTCTCTGGGTTGGGTTTGTTTTCGACGGTACAGAGGAAGAACGAAACGAAGTGAGAGGCCACATTAGGGGGGTAGGAGAAACTACCTTGATAAAATACATGTGCCTCGATTGCCTTGAATCATTCCATGTGCCTCGACTGCCTCGAATCATTTCTTCAAGATAGATTTAGAAAGACTCTAGAAGGAGATTCAATCATTTGGATGGATGCAAGTGAGTTGGTTAGCTAGGAGGAAGACACGTTGGACATGCAACAGAAACAGAGGTAAAGACGTTGGGTATGCAAGAAGGATGAGAGTCAAGCAGGTGGTAAAATTGTGGAACCATGGTATTTTATGTGTTTGAAATATATTTTCGTATTATACACTTTTTTTGTACATGTGACAAGTGCCTATTTAAAAGCTCTGTCTTTAGCGTGTTACGTTACAGTTTGTCTTTGCTTTTATACCTTACAGTTTCAGAGCAGTGAACTGTTACAGCTTTTGAGTTCCAGTTTAATTTGATAGCCTTTGAAGTTCATCTTTATTTGACAGGTATTTTTGGGCTTGCGGTTTAGCATTGTTTAGGTTTCCCTGCATCGTTTTCGCACCATTTTGGATCACTTTGCACTTCAATTGATGATCTCTTGCAAACCTCAGTATTGTGGTATGCGTCATTATTTCACAATATTCACATATCAACAGGTAGGGTATTTCATATTTTTAGGAATGTTAGCAATTGGACAGATATTTTGTAAAATCATATAGTTGAAAACTAAAATATGGTTACGGGTGGGTAAAATATTTCTTCAAACAATCATTACATTTTATAGAATAATTGGAAGATGCTTTGCTTCCATGGGGTTGCCTATACTGGGAGAGCATAACATTTGGGAGATCAAGTTTCTATCTGTGGGTTTTGTTGAAAGAAGGTAATGTCTCGCTGAGGATTGGAGGTAACCCTGGCTATAGCTGTGCAATTAATGAGAGTAAAGAGAAAGATAATGTTTTTTATCAACTCTTGGACACCCCACGCTAGAGGTATTAACCTAGATCCTAATTATCGAACTTCATACCCACCTCCCTCTCGGACTTCAGATCCACTTCCCTCTAGCGCTGGCTTTCGAACAACAAGCTCTCGAGGCTGAATACCCCGTATCTTTGCTTGCTCGTGTCAATGCAAGATACAAAAATACAAACCAATTGTCCATTTTTAGTTCTGACCAAAAAATAACATTCCATAAAATCCTTCTTTGACTTATTCATTGTCAATTCCTTTTTTGTAAACATATTTGTTGAAACCAAAACCTAATGGAATTATCATGAACATAAATTGATCACTAGGTTTTGACAATAATTGTCACTCCATCAACATTTTTTCATTTTAGTGTGGTTTTTCATGTATTTTTTAATCATGATATTTCATTTTTTAATGAGCATAAATAATACTTTCAACTTCGATGCTATAAATATTCTCGCCCCCTGAGATTATAATGTCTTTTGATCTATTTTTTTGCTCAAGGTAGCCGTCATAATGAATGACCCCTAAATCACCAGTGTGAAACCATCCATTTTCAAATGATTCGGCTATAGCTTCAGCATTTTTGAAGTATATGTTCATGACTATGCTGCCCTTGATCACGAATTCACCAATTGTAGTACCATCATGAAGAGCACTTTCCATTGTGCTGGGATTCTTAACATCTTGTTTAGAAACCCCTAAGTGAGGAACCCCTTGTCGGGTCTTCAACTTGAATTGATCCTCTGATGGAAGCTTACCCCGTTTAGGCTTCCAAACACATGAGGTTATGGGACCGTAGGTTTCAATGAGGCCATATATGTGTGTTATGTGGAAACCGAGTTCCTCCATTCTGGATAGCAATTGGGAAGGATGTGGAGAACCACCTGTCATAACATAGACAGTGTGAGGAAGTGGTCTTCTTTCATGAGGTGGTGCATTTGAAATGACACTTAATACAGTTGGTGCTGCGCCTAAGTGGGTGACTTTGTGTTCCTCATTAGCGTCAGATATATCTTTTGCTTTTACATTTCTGAGACAAATGTTGGTTCCCCCTTGTCCTGCCATACCCCATGGAAGACCCCAACAATTACAGTGAAACATGGGTATAGTCCAAAGGTAAACAAGACTAAATTTTAATTCCCACATTAAAATGGTACTGACTGTATTGATAAAGGCACCTTCCTTGGCTGTACACAACACCTTTAGGACTAGACGTGGTGCCTGATGTATAGTTTAATGTAATAGCATCCCATTTATGTTCAAGCCAGCGAGTCTCAAAATTAGGATCTCCACTTGCCAAAAGCTTTTCATACTCCAAAACACCTTCATGATCATCATTCAAAGATACTCTATACTTGTGCAATTCATGAATCACAATCATTAATGGTAATTCCTTTTTCACCTGTGAAAGAATCCTTACTATCATTTTTGTAACTTCCAAGAATTGGTAATCCACAAATAACACCTTAGCTTCTGAATGCCTCAAAATAAAAGACATTGTATGTGCATCATGTCTAATATTTAGAGTGCTGAGCACTGCCCCTGCCATTGGAACTCCGAAATGCATTTCATAGGTTGCTGGGACATTTGGAGTTACTACAACAACCTGTCACATTAATGAATAATATAACTTCAGGAACGTAGTCTAACATCATTTAACAAAACTGTTAAACCCAATAAAAAGGTGTGCCCAAGCATTCATTTTAAACAAGACATTATAGTTCATGGAAGGATAAATATTGCTTACCAAGCAATCCCCATCCTTTTCAGTGAACAGTTGTTATGGCACAGGCAACTACCATGGGTTATATTGGTTTTAATTGGTGAGACTAAGGAGCTCTATAGAACATGCGCGAGCTCTTGTCGAGGGGCATATGCAGAGATCTTACTGGTACTGGTGATCTCTGAAATTGTCCAGATTTTCTCTAAGAATGCAAATGCTTATTCTGTAAAGGCCAAAAGACTAACTTGAAAGGTGGCAATCCTTGCTTGTAGGCGTTAGTTTACTAAGGCCTACCTACCATACGAGAAGAATGAGTAATATGTCAAATCCCACGGGGAGAAGCATCCTCATTGTGAATTGTTGTGCTGTTTGAAGATGGAATTATGGTATGGTGCTATACAAAAGCTAGTGATAACTAGAAACCTTCAATGACCTTCAATTCATTAAAGACACAATGCAATCTAAACCGTAAGGAAACTGATGATCCAAGGGTAGTATTTGTATATAATGTGCAACAAAATTTCAAATATTGGGATATGCCTTGCATTAAGATATTTTTGCAATATCACAAAAATACAAGTCCAACTGTGCACATAAAATATTGGGTAAAAGATATTGTGTAACATGGGTGTAGATAATGAAAATGATGATTTTATGCAACCTCTAAAAAATGAGAACTCAGTAAAATTCTCATCTAGAGTTCCTTTTCATGTGATGTTTTCTGGGGGGCTCAAGCTCCATTCTTATCTATTGTTTCCTTTGTTTTTTTTTCTAGGGATGAAGCTCAGTTTTGTTTAGGCTCCATTTTCATTTGCCATTTTCTAGGGTTCAAATGACAAGTGGGGCTAGCTCAATCTACAAGTCAAGCAAGTTATAGAATTTTTCACAGGTCTAGTTATAGCATTTTTCACAAGCCTAGATGTCCTTGCCAACTTGCTATCCATCAACAAAGGACTCGGTTGCAACTTTTCCATCCCAGTCATTTTCATTATGTCTTTCCACTGCTTCCTTTATCAAGTTATATTGCTTTCCAAAGCAATTTTTTCATTTCCAATTCCTTTGTCATTTCTAAATATGACTTGTTGCTAGAAATTTGATATTTGTTTGGCAACATAATGCAAGAGCCTATTGTTTTAATATATATATATATATATATATATATATTGATATATTGTTAGAAACAATCATTTTCAGTTTTCGCTACTCTGATCAATATTTTTTGCAAATATGTAGATAACAACAATAGTAAAAATTGCTAAAGTAATTGAGCTTTTGTGAAGACAATTGCACAAGGCAACTCTGGTAAGCGATTGGAAATTATGGAAGAAATAATAGATGTTGACAGTTACAACTTCAGATTACAATACATTGTGCCTGACAACATTGATTCTGTATTAAAAGGAAATGGTCTCTTTAGACTAGATGCATTTTCATATACTGTAGGAGATTGTCTATTTGACTCATTCGAAATGCTTCTACATTTTCCTTATACATCAAATCAACCACGAAATGGATTAATAGAACATTTTCTTTTTTGCTTAAACAATAATGATGTTTAAGCAATAGAGTCATATGAATATGAACTAGCACCTAACTTCCTATATGAGTTACATGGAATTAATGATATTGGTACATATCTTCATAAAATGTGTTGTTCTGCATTTACAAATATAAAGGAGTCTGACTGAGGTTTATGGGGCGATACCTTTTGCATACATTTGTTAGCTAAATGGCTAGATATATCAATTGGAGTTTGATCATTGACAAGGCAGACAATATATTTTCTTTTTAATCAACATGAAAATACAATTCCATATTGCATTCTCTTACATGATACAAATCCTGTTAGTGGTCATTATGAATCATTTCTTTACCAAAAGTTTCCAATATGAATTTGTAAACAGTCTAATATCTACCTGTCATCTATTTGCAAAGATATTGAAAGCCATTGGATGCATATTGCACATAATATGCTTTTAAATGAATTAATGGTCGCAAAAAAAATGACATCTAATTGTGGTGACAGTCTCTTTAATGCAATTTGCTATTTAGTAGCAACAGAATTCGATGCACAGTGTTTGCGACTTTACATTGTCCAATCTTTTTGCAATGCACTTATGCATAAGAATCAAGATGCATTGCATTGTTTAGAACAATACCTAATAGTTGATGTGATACACTATGCAATTAATAACAACTGGCAAAAATATCTCATAAATATGGAAATTCCATATGAGAAAGGGTAGGTAGAAGGTGGACCATTGTGTTTGCAATGGATATCTATCATATTCAAAGTCAATATCCAGGTATGGTCCTCTGTTGCAAATAACTTTGTCGGTTACAGTTTTGCTTATTCGAGATGCAATCGTGTTTTTAACATCATGTCACTCAGAACAGATACATTACATATTCATTACCACGCAATGATACAAAAATATGTTCGCAATTCTCAACAAGTGTACATGGAAGCAAAAGAGGATTGTAATAAATTGCGTCATAAGCATATGCTAGAAAAGAAACAATGTATATCTCAAGTACATTTTAACAATAATATTCAATTTGAGATAGCATCTCATTTAGAACAAATGTGACCAACTAAGCATCGTAGGCTCAATTATCACAAACTGAAGCAATTCATACATACAAAAAGCAAATGTAGTGATGTACATAACAGTGATAACATCTTTTGTCATAATCATGTACTAGAAAATCAACAATCTAGTTCTCACATAAGCAACTCTGGTAAGCAATTGGAAATGATGGAAGAAATAATAGATGTTGACAGTTACAAATTCAGATTACAATGCATTGTGCTTGACAACATTGATTGTGTATTAAAAAGAAATGGTCTCTTTAGACTAGATGCATTTTCATATACTTTAGGAGATTGTCTATTTGACTCATTCGAAATGCTTCTACATTTTCGTTATACTTCAAATCAACTATGAAATGGGTTAATAGAACATTTTCTTTTTTGCTTAAACAATAATGATGTTGAAGCAATAGAGTCATATGAATATGAGCTAGGACTTGACTTCCTATATGAGTTACATGGAATTAATGATATTGGTACATATATTCATAAAATGTGCTGTTCTACATCTACAAATATAAAGGAGTCTGAATGAGGTCTATGGAGGGATACCTTTGGCATACGTTGGTTAGCTAAATGGCTAGATATATCAATTGGAGTTTGGTCATTGACAAGGCAAACAAGATATTTTCTTTTTAATCAACATGAAAATACAATTCCATATTGCATTCTCTTTCATGATGCAAATCCCGTTAGTGTTCGTTATGAACCATTGCTTTACCAAAAGTTTCCAATATCCATTTCTAAACAATCTAATATCTACCTGTCATATTTTTGCAAAGATACTGAAAGCCATTGGATGCATATTGCACATAATATGCTTTTAAATGAATTAACGAACGCAAAACAAATGACATCTAATTGCGGTGACAGTCTCTTTAATGCAATTTGCTATTTAGTAGCAACAGAATTCGATGCACAGTGTTTGTGACTTTACATTGTCCAATATTTTTGCAATGCACTTATGCATAAGAATCAAGATGCATTGCATTGTTTAGAACAATGCATAATAGTTGGTGTGATACACTATGCAATGAATAACAACTGGCAACAATATCTCATAAATATGGCAATTCCATATGAGAAAGGTCAAGTAGAAGGTGGACCATTCTGTTTGCAATGGATATCTGTCATATTCAAAGTCAATATCCAAGTATGGTCCTCTGTTGCTAATAACTTTGTCAGTTACAGTTTTTCTCATTCGAGATGCAATCGTGTTGTTAACATCATGTCATTCAGAACAGATACATTACATATTCATTACCACACAATGATACAAAAATATGATCGCAATTCTCAACAAGTGTACATGGAAGCAAAAGAGGATTGTAATCAATTGCGTCATAAGCATATACTAGAAAAACAACAATGTATATCTCAAGTACATTTTAACAATAATATTCAATTTGAGATAGCATCTCATTTAGAACAAATGCGACCAACTAAGCATCGTAGGCTCAATTATCACAAACTGAAGCAATTCATACGTACAAAAAGCAAATGCAGTGATGTAGATAAAAATGATAACATCTTTTGTCACAAGCATGTACTAGAAAATCAACAATGTAGTTCTCGCATACACCTCAATAACGACATTGAATTTGAATAGCATCTTGCTTACAAAAATTGCCCAAGTGTCATAAGCTTACTTATCACCAAATGAAGCAATTCATAGGTACAAGAAGCAAATGCAATGACATATGCAAAAAAGGATCTTCTAATAAGAAGACAAGAATGACATTTCTTGGATTAAAACAAATATTGCACAACATCGGAAAAAATAAGAAAAATACAATAAGCAAACAAATCCATCCAAGAAAGAAAGATGCAAAATACATTTATATGAAACAAGTCAAAGACACACCTAGGAATACATGTGCAGTTTGTACCAGATTGCATTTTGCAAAAAATATCAGATGCTTCACTATAGAGTTTCAAGAAAAGCATATGAATTTGACATTTAACAATAGGAACTTCAGCGATGAAAACATATGTGTTGCTTACAAAAAAGCACTTCAGAATGGAAAGCTTCCATAATTTGCAACACCTAAACAAATAAGATGTAACATTCCATTACCAACTGCAAATACACCTTTAGATCTAGAAGAAAGACTTGTGTCACTGAGAATTGCATTTGCACAAATTAGACAATGGGGATATAAGTGATCACAGATTGGCTTAACAGGATCAATTATCAATGTACCAGTTTATATGGACATTGTGCAAAACGGATTGTCGTAATATCTAAGTGATACAATGACAATTGTAGTTGCATTGAAAAGACAATTGCAATACAAAAATGCCTACCGAACAGGTAAAGTACGTCCAATTATTTTCATGAAAGCATTGAATGAACTATGTTCTAAAAGTCTTTATAAAGCTGAGAACATTTGTATAAATGAGAATTGGACCCATGTTTTACAAGAGAATAATGAATACATCGTACAAAATGCAAACAGTGACAATGAAAGTGATACAAATAGTGATGCAAATAACGAAGCACCTACTGAAACATTGGTGCATGGATTAATAGAGTCACAACGCATCTACGATTTGCAAGACAAGATTATTGAACTGGCACCTGCTAAAGGACAATGACCACTGGGGATTTTGAAGGACAAATATGCAGAAGAAATGAACTTTCCAACATTATTCTATAGTGATGCACGTGATGATGACGTCAAAAATAGGTTTAGCTACCAAACAATTATACAATGGGAATTGTTACAAGCAAGTGGTGACTTCTCATATCATACAACAAAATTGTTTTTCAAGACAATGCAAATAATTATTGATAAAGTGATTTCTTGCATATAGGTACGAATAAGAAAAGGAAAACTAAAAGGGAGAAAAATATTAGCAAGAAATGTCAAGTATCGAGCAAATTGAAAAAAGTTATTGAAATCTGATATTGGATACATAGATTTCAGAAACATCTGCATATCGTCTGATCATTTGGAACAAATTAAGAAAAACATATTTGCAATGATACGACAATTGGGACCTCCAACTTTCTTTGTGACATTTACATGTGTAGAACATCGATGGAAACCATTAGTAGATACATTGGTCACATTGTTTAGAAATAAAGAAAGTAAAAATGATACTGATACATTAGAAGATGGTGACATTGACTACCTTATAAGAAAATATCGAGTCATATGTAGCCAATACTATAGACATAGAATTAATGTTGTAAAGCAAATGATATGTCAGGATACTACATTCTTTGGAAAAATATCTGATTACTATTTCGTAACAAAATTTCAAAATAGAGGAACTGAACATGAACATTGACTGTTATGGATAGAAAATGCTCCAATATATGGAAAACTTGAAGCAATTCAGAAATTGAGAAGTTTCTTGACAATTACATAACTTGTAATACAGATCATTTGAAGCCAATGTTGCATACAAGAACCTGTAAGAAGTGAAAAAATTCAAACTGTAGATACAATTTCCCCATGCCACCAATGAAATCAACAATGATCATTGAGCCAACTAGTGTACAAAATAAAAAACTTGCAGAGAAATCAATATCACTTTTGGCATTTCTGGAGCAAACAAACTACAATGATTCAATAACCCATGACAATTTCCTAGTAGAAATAGGACTAATAGAAAGTGAGCACATACAACTATTACAACATACAGTAAAGCAACCAACAATTTTCCTAAAATGAAAGCCTTCTCACATTTGGAATAACAGTTTTGCAAAGGCTATGCCTACTCTATGGAATGCAAATACAGATGCACAATTTGTGCTAAATGCATATGCTGCAGCATCATATTGTAGTTCATATATGACCAAAATTGACAAGTCTATGACAAATTCATTTAGAAGAATACACAAAGAGCATGAGAAAAATGAAATTGATGCTATGAAAATGATTCGTAAACTCGGAAATACATTACTCAATCTCCAACAAATGTCAGCTCAACAAGCAGTGCATATAGCACTTTCATTGCCGTTGAGTTGTAGTTCAAGGGAATGTATATTCATAAACACATCTCCAGTTGATGAACACACATTTCTGCTTAAAATGCATATTCTCTTGAAACAAGAACCTGATGATTCAGAGGATGTGATGTGCCATTCCATTATTGACTACTACATCAGATGCCCAAGTTCCATTATCAAAATCTTCCTTGCAGAATTTGTATCAAATTACAAGAAAGATGGCACACACATATCAAAAAGGAAAAAATCAAATGTTATACGATTTTTCAAATATAACAAATACAATGATATTGAAAACTTTTGTAGAGAGAAATTATTATTATATATGCCATTTGAAAATTGTGAAAATACATTGAAACAAGAATTGCCTACATGGCTATCTGCATATACGTTACATGAATAAACAATTCAGGCCAATGAAGCTAAATTTACATATAACATTAATCCAACATGGGGTGATTTAGAGACTACAACAAATGAACAAATTAGTTCTTTGAATACTAACCAAATAAATATGCGAAACCAAGAGAACAATTCCCATTATGAGGAATATGATTTGCAATCAGACTTGCAATTTCCATAACAGTTTGAAATGAAGAAAAAAATCAATCTTGGATTTCAAATAACTCCTCATCCATTTTTAATGGAGAACAATGAGTATTACAAACTCAAAAGAATGTTGAACAAAGAGTAACAAGCAATTGTAAAAGACGTTGGAATTAAAAAAAAAACCCCGAGGAACCAGTTTACCTATTTATTACATGTGGAGCAAGCATAGGCAAAACACTCATAGCAAAAGCAATTTTCCAAATGCTTATATGAATTTATGATTCACAGAACACAATTGATCCTATGAAACCAAAAGGTCTAATATTAGCATATACAGGAAAAGCTACATATAATTCAGGTGGAACAACAATCCATTCTGCATTGCTAATGCCTTTTAACAAGTCTCAATTGTTGCCACTTAGCAAAGAAGTATTAGACAACTTATCAAAGCTATATCAAGAATTGCAGCTAGCTTTCATAGATGAGGCCTCTATGATTGGTAGTCGGTTCTTATATTCTATTGACAGTAGATTCAGAAACATAAAACATGTCCAAACCAAATACTTTGGAAACATTGACATCATATTTTGTGGTGATTTATATCAAGCGCAACCTATTCAAGACTCTCTTATTTTTGAAAAACCAAGAATCAACAATCAAACAATAACACATGATTTCTGGAAGGATAATGTCAAGTGCTTCCAATTGCATATGACTATGCGACAAACAAATGAGAGATTCATATCAGTTTTAAATAGAATGCGAACAAATTGTCAAACATCTGATGATATAACATATATTAATACAAGTTGCATGCACCCTGTACCAAATGATCCAACATTTCCCTATTTATTTTACAAAAACAAGGATGTTGCAATGCATAGCAAGAAAATGTTAATGCTCATGCCTGGCAATGAAATTTTAATTAATGCAATTGATGAAAATGAGGAGAATAATGGCAATTTTCCAACACATCAACATACAACTAATTTTCCTTCACAACTTGTGATAAAGTTGAACATGTTAGTTGAAATGTATGCTTGCAATTATGATGCACCAGATGGGCTAGTAAATGGTGTAGATGGAATAGTTAAATCATATACGCATATAGATAAGGTCGATGTTCTATGGATTAAGTTCCATGACCCTAATATTGGTCATCGACAATCTAGATAACTGGCTCATTTGTATACTTCAGACATAGCACATAATTGGACACCAATACTACGAATATAAAAAGCAGTGCCTATCACACCAAAAAAGATGGCTCATTTGAAAATATGGAAATAATTTCCAATTCAACTTGCATGTGCACGCACAATACATAGATCACAAGGCTTAACCTTGGATAGGCTTGCATTTGACCCTACTGGAGTACAAGTGCATGGCCTAGTATACACAGCGCTATCACGTGTCAAAAACATAAAATCGTTGTATTTTCTTAATGCTCTTAAAGGCAATAATTTTAAGGTTAAGAAAAAAGTTAATTGTGAAATGCAACGTTTGCAAACCACTGCAAAATGGCAATGAGAATATGACTATTCATTAATACAATCATTGTGATCCATCTTTATTCTTTCATTGAACACTCATAATCTTCATGCACATCTTAATCACATATGCAATGATTATGACACAATGCAATCTGATATCTTATGCTTACAAGAAACACATATGTCATTGTGTATGCAAAATGAGTACTTCAAAAATTTCAATTGCATCTCAAGATGCATTAAGCATGGAGTAATGATATTGATAAAAAAAAATATCATTATCCTTGAACATGCCCATTTTGAAGAGCAACTTGTAGAGGCATTGCTCGCAAAAATAAAGGTTCACATATTACAAATGGCAGTACTCAATATATATGCATCACCACATGCAAATGTAAACATATTTTTGAATGTCATTGCAAAAGCTTTATGCCACTTAGATCTAAACAATATCATAATTATATTGGGGGACTTCAATATTGATATGGTGCATTGCAATCAAAAAACAAAGCAGCTAGAAAGCTACATGGAAAACTACAATCTTCATTTCCTTATTAGCAAAACTAATAACGTACATAAATCATTCATTGACCATATTTGGGCAAACCAAGCTAATATAAGATATAGAATTTTCATATTAGATACATATTGGTCTGATCATGATACAATATCTCTTCTCCTTCAGCTATGATATACACATGAAACGCTTTACAAAATTGCAAATTTTGACACTTTTGCAATACGTCATTGTTTTTACCACTTCTATTTTACTAAAGCATATTAGCATATTCTCTTTGTAGTAAACCAAATAATAACATCATACATATTATGAATTCTACTGTACATTTACATATATGACCTTATATATTCGTCAATGCAAATTGTGCCAATGAAACCCTTTTCAATTAAGCAAGACAAGAATCCTATCGTAAATTTACACATATGACCTCATATATTTTTGAATGTATATTGTACCAGTAAAACCCTTTTCAATTGAACAAAACGAATGAGAAAAAAGAACAACAACATGGAACATGAACGAAGAGAGTATATTCTTCTTGCTTTTCCTTTTCTATGGTTTTTATGTTCTTGTTCACTTTTTACTTTTATATGCTCTTTTAAGCTGAACTAAATATATGCTACTATTCTATAACATAGCATAAATCTTGAAAAAGGAAAAGAAACAATTGAAGAGATAGAGGGCATAACCCAAATAGAAAAGGCAAGCCAACCACTTGTTTTGAAAAGGTATGTCTATGACAACTATACAAATATGCTAATTTGTATTTAGAATATTAATGTTTACTATATATGCATTATGTTTTTACATATGTATATTTAAATGTATATAAATTAGAAAATGTTGGACAAGTGGAGAAAGCACTAGTAGTAAGTCCCCCCACACAATGCAATAACAATACATGTACAGGTTAGATATCATAATTTTTTTGTTGATTGCTTATGCAAAATACATGTGATAATATCCACATCATATTGAAATGTGCAATTACTTTTTTTAGTCCAAGTGAAACAAACACAACAAAACTTGATTCAACAAATCTACAAAATGATACATCAAAAAGGTATGCATATGAAATACAACATTGTAATCTATTTATACTTCTACAATTTATAGGAAAAACATAGCATTGTAGAAATGTTTATAGCAGTATCTAACTAAGACACTTTTATAGGCAAAAATAGATACTGCCAACTAAAGTATCAATTGAAGATCTCAATAGTCATAGAATTGGACAGCTATTTGTTGGAGACATAATGGTTGTGTATAGCGCATTTCTTGATAAAGTAAACAAATCACGTCAAATATTACGAGCCGATTTGACAGATGCTAAAGGAATGATGACTATAACATTAACTGTACCTGCACATTTAGTTGAGCGACATGAACAAAAAATTTTGCAAGGCAACAGCATATCAATTACAAATTTCAGGATATTGCCTAAAATTGTTTATGATCGCGGTGACTATGACAAAATAATTTCGCTCAATGAATTAAGTATCATAGAAACTGTACTTGAGCTCTGCAAAGAATATTGCTTCATTCCCGATACAGCCATTAGGCAATTTGCAAACAAAAAAGAAATGTACCCAATTGGTACAATCGCTGTAGCCGTTACACTTGCCAAACGGGTTGGATTGCATTACATACTCCATATCAAAGAAGGAGATTCTGAAAATGATAATGCAACAGTATGTATTTGCATATTACTTATTCCTAATTTTCAATAGATAACATGCATCACTTCAATATATAATTATTGTAATTTGTCTCTTGCACTTGCAATTGTTCAACACATACGAACAATGTATTTGCATATTACTTATTCGTAATTTTCAATAGATAACATGCATTACTTCATTATATAATTATTGTAATTTGTCTCTTGCAGTTGCAATTGTTTGACACCTATGAACAATATTTTATTTCAATGGAAGAACAACTGAAAAAATAAGAGTTCCCCCTGATCCTTTTCAAAAATATAACAAAAAGGACAGACAGAAAAGAAAAAATATTCAGAGTAACAAAGTCAACATTCATGATTGAACTTAACACAGATGCAGTAAACAATCTCAGAAAACTAACTACATCTACCTATGTTGTAAGTATAACAATAATGATCTTTTTACTAACTTTGTATTTCATATGTAATAATGTAGATTAACATTTGAATATTTTATAAACAGGTCGAAGGTATTCTGATGGCAGCAAATCCATATTCAACTCCTTTCGAACCTGTTTGTGCTATTTGTAACTCTCCAATCAATTCATCCATACTGATAACCAATGGAACAATCTACTGTTCACAATGCAATAATAATTTCCCTTTCATCTACAAGCATTGTATAAATGCTGTAATAGAATCTATTACAAATAACATTGTGCATTGCATTATCAGACAGCCTTTACTACATGACTTACTTCCTGATTTAAAACCAATGTCATATGAGGCATATTTGGAACAGAAAGCTACCATTGTATACATGTTACGTGACTTCAAAATTCACATCAAGTTCACACTCAATGAAGATAGTGAACTATTACATGTCGGCTAACAAATGGAAGGTACATCAACATATGCCTTAACATCTTTTCTTTCAAATATGTCCTCTGTTCAATTCACAATGTTATCATTTTATTATAACTAACTATTTGTTATACAGATCACAAAATCCAGGAACATGGCAACTATTGGAATCCAATAGCTTGTTCAATGTGATTGACTGCCTTCACGTACACAGCAAATGCAAAAGTGATATGAATATGTTTCTTCATATTATGGTGTTATTGTAATAGAACTATTTAACTTGCAGTTTCCACTCATTTACCAAGAAAATGTACTTATGGCATAATATTGTTGTACAATATTTTTTTATTATCGTAATGTTCCATAATTCCTACTGATTATCTAAAAACAATTGTTCTATTTTTGTCCTACTAGTCTCTCTGAAATTCTCAAATTCATTACTCTAGTTTTGAGCATTCACTGCCTTTTTCTTAGTATGCAATAAGTACATATCCTATATGCTATAACATGTCTAGAAAATGTCCAACTAAGGAGCTCACAGGGGATAATCCATTTAGACCTGTGTAAGAACAACCAAGTTTTTTTCCAATATCAAAATGTGTTTTCTTCTTTCTCGTAAATGTCTTAGTGATTTATGGTTATTTTTAAGTATAAAAATAAAGATATTTTAAATTTTATTTTGAGAATATGTATAAGTTAATAAAAATATGTTTTAGGTTTTATTTTGAAAATAGATATAAGGCAATTAATTTTTGGAAGTAAAAATTTCTCAAATCAAAAAGTAGTTGAATATTGTATTGATCTTCAAAGGAGTCGTCTGCTGCTGCTGGTTCTGAGTAAGTATCATAGCTTGCTTATTTCTTGCCATTTCTGAATACTATATTCTCTACAATCGTTGAGCTTACAATCAATACAATGAATCAACTTGAGATCTTTCTTATCCCACCTTATAGCTCCATAGCACAGATAATTGTTTCTTATGTCAGCTTACAGCTCCATAGTACAAAGAATTTTCATTCATGCTACGCATCTGGCGAGTGATTTTGACAATCATGCTTCATAGAACAGAGAACTATCAGATCTGCATTTGCATCAACAATGTAACTGATTTAGATATTAAAATCTAGTTGGATGGGCGAACAATAATTCCTTGCCCTCACCATTGCAATTAACTTAAACTCTTTTGTTTTCTTCATGGATGAGGTCATATGGCTGACTGTCATTTCCTTTCTTCTGTGCAAGGCTTTGTGAAGACGCAGTTGGAGGATCCATTCATGATGCAATAGCGTACATTGAGTGCTATTGGTCAGGACAAGTTTAGTGGCAGAGATGAAGACAAATTCAAAGGCCACTAAAATCCATGTAACTCCCATTATCTTTGGTCTTGTTCATTTCTATTTCCTTTTACTTTCATTAGGCCAATATTTACATCAGCACTCCATTTTTCCTAAAATCATGGGCCAATATGAATGATGGTTAGTTGTGTACATTCCGAGATATCCTCTACATAGATGGCTTCCAGTTTTCTGTTATTATTAGAAATTTATGAAGGTTTTAAATTGAATATGATTAACTCAAAGTTTACATTTTGTTCTTATTCAGTCTAGTAACCATAGAACTACTTGTGAGGAGACACTATGTTTTTGGAGAAACAAGTATTAAATATCAACAAACGCTAATCATATTTCTAGCTATAATTGCAAGTTTAAAATTGAAACATAGATGTAAGAACAACCCTACATCTTAATAATTGAATCTGAATAGTATATTTCTTTCCTCTTGTTAGTCTAAAAAAGTGAACAATAAAGATGTTTAATTTTAATGGTTTTTTCTTAATGACCTCAGGTGCTTTGCTGCAACTACCTAGAACTCCCCCAGCATGCAATGGTGGATTTCTTTTTCAGTTAACTAATTCCAAACATGTGATAGAAAGACTTGGGTATCCTCAGGTTGATGAGGCATCTAACACCATTTCTATTAGATTTTGTGGTCATGAATTTTACTCTAGGTTTCCTAGTGTTCAAAATTCTTACCACAAACTAGCTTTGTATACCCATATTTAATAGGCAAAATTGGAGCAAAACAGGTTGGACTATAAGTTGGAGGTTAAATTCAAAAGGAAATTACGTTCACTGCAAGCACTTTTTGAAAGTGTGGAAACGTTTCACTCATTATGGCCCAGCCTGGTTGATTTTATTGGCTATATTAGCTTTTTATTCTGAGGATCCATGTTTACAGATTATTTGAATGATTGATTATACAGAAGGAAAATGGTTGGCATACAGATCAAAAGACAAATTGCTCTTGCATACCAAAAAAATGTTGTCACTTTCATTTTCATTTTATTTGGAGTTATTGTACTTCAGAGCTAAGAACTTCCTTCAACAACATACCTTCTGCAACATGACTTTCCTTCAACAACATGCCTTGTGCAACATGACTTTCCTTCAACAACATTCCTTGTGCAACATGACTTCTCTTCAACAACTTATGCTATGAGTCACATTCATTTTTATTTGATTTGATTTGAATTTATTGTATGTCAGGACTAAAACTTTCCTTCAACAACATGCCTTGTGCATGCCCTGTGCAGATAGGTGGTTTAACATGGAACTTTATATATGGTTACATGAAATTCAGCCAGATAAAGGGAACAGTATGGAAATGGCATGGATGCCCGCTAGATAATTCCCATTCCAAGTAAAAGTATTCAATTAAGGCAAGCTAAATCTCCCAGTCATATTCACTCTGGAATATTAGTTATCAGAACATTTCGATTGGGCCATATAAGTAACAGCACAGACAAGATATGATACAAAAAAGTGGAAGGGATGTTGTTGTCATATCATCTAACAGTTGTATGGAGAATGGTCAATGCTGAAACTTTGTAAGGTGACTCTGTTTTTCTTTAAATATGGATACAGAATAATAAAGGGATATTGTTGCTACATCGTCCACGAGAGGTGTGGAGAAGGTTGTTAATGCTGAAACTTTGTAGGGTGACTCTGTTATTTAGTCTAAATAGGAATACAGAATAAAGGATACTGTTGCCACATAGTATAGTCATTGGAGATGAAATTTAGGATGACTCTGTTTTTCTAAACTTGTGATACAGAATAAACTATGGATTTTATGTAACGAAGATTCAATGGTGGGTGATAGCTTGTATGCAATTTACATTATGTCTGGTTATCTCGTGTTGTTCAAGTGCACGTTTTGTAAACAATACAGACAAGATATAATACAAACAAACGTCGGGAATATCTTTGACACATTGTCCACCAGCTGTTTGTCAAATAGTCATTCTGTGTCTTTTTATAAAGATACCATACAGGATAAACTATGGACATAATAGATATTCAATGGTGGCTGATAGCTCGTATGTAATTCCCCCTCCCTTTTCCTTTCCCCTGGTCCTGCATCATTAGAACCTTTTCCTCTTCCTTTCTTCACCGTTAGTTTTGAAGATGAATTCTGTTGAGGATTTCAAATCCGTTGACTTTTTTGAAAGATGAATACTGTAGAAAATTGTCTGAAAAATCTACACTCCAACAACTGTTCCCACAAAAATCTTAAATCTGTTAGCTCATATATAATTCAGCAGTATGTCTGCAATCCAAATTAGTAGACTTATCTCTTGCAATCCAAGTGCAATACATTAAATGAGGGTTGTGGTAGCTTAAATACCAAATCATTCGCCAACAATACATTAACCAGGAAGCTTTACAGAATTTTTAATAACAAAGGAATCCGATGGAGATTATTAGATGTTTTTCATTTGTAATTTTACTGTGTATTTTCATATTTTCTATATTTCACTGTAAATTGGATGCAACAACAATTGTTAGCTATGATGGGAGAGCTTTGCTAATCAATGGAAAGTGTACGTTATTAATTTCTAGGTCCATACATTACCCTCGAAGCACCCCATAGGTTTATATTGCATTTGGTATTATTTTAGCTATGTTTCTGTTTATTGTTAACTTTACAATGTGCTTATATTTTTTGCATGTTATTAAATAGATGTGGCCCGATCTTATTTCCAAGTCTAAAGACGGATGAATAGATGTTATTCAACCATATGTCTCTTGGAATGGGCATGAGCCAGAGCAACGTCAGGTAATAAGCATTTAAAATATTTTAACAATCTTGAAATGTATGTATGACTTCGAATTGAACTCTGAATTGTTGATGAATTTATTGTGGCATACAATTTAATTGCAGTATAATTTTGAAGAAAGATTTGACCTAGTGAGGTTTTTGAAGACAGTACAAGAAGCATGCCTTTATGCTCATCTTCGAATAGGACCCTATGCTTGTGCAGAGTGGAACTATGGGTATGTATGTTTATAATTTTTGTACATACAATGTATGAAGAAAGGTTTATATCAGAATCACCATGCCATCCCATCCTGTATCTGTATTGAAGGCAGTCAGGTTTAATTCATTATTTTGTAATACCTAACAAGGGGGGGAACTTATCAAAAATATTTGTGGAGTTTCACGGCCTGTAACCTTTGTCTTTATCTATTGTCACTACAGTACTTTACTTTACAGTAATTAGTATTGCATGCACTGTAGTATTAGACTTTATATATATTCTCATTACTTCCTCTCTTTCTCTTTATAGATTGTAAGTGGTGAACATTATGCATCTTGCAACATTGAAGTGGTAAGTTTTTTGTTTTATGGCAATCATTAAACACTGGTTTGGTCCAATAAATGCTGTTGATCTTGGATTATATCCTCTCCAATCTGAACTTGAAGTATTTCAGTTCCATTTCAAATCGGACAGTATATGTATTTATTTTTGCACTTGTCAGAAATTTATCTCTCATTGAAGTGTTGTGATCTTGCAGGGGTTTCCCTGTTTGGTTGCACGCCATACCAGGAATCAAATTGAAAATATTAGATGCATTAAAACTGGAAGTACAAGACTTTTTGGTTGCATCTCTTTTATCACATAAGCTCCCAGAGCAACGTCAGATAATAAGCACTGGAAATATTTTAACAATCTTGAAATGTATGTATGACTTCAAATTGAACTCTGAATTGTTGATGAATCTATTGTGGCATACAATTTAATTGCAGTTTAATTTTGAAGGAAAATTTTACCTGGTGAGGTTTTTGAAGACAGTACAAGAAGTAGGCCTTCATGCTCATCTTCGAATAGGACCCTATGCTTGTGTATATTGGAACTATGGGTATGTATCTTTATAATTTTTTTACATATCATGTATGAAGAAAGGTTTATATCAGAATCGCCATGCCATCCCATCCCATATCTGTATTGAATGCAGTCAGGTTTAATTCATTATCTTGTAAGACCTAACAAGGGGGGGAACTTATCAAAAATATTTGTGGAGTTTCACGGCATGTAACCCTTGTCTTTATCTATTGTCACTACAGTACTTTACTTTACAGTAATTAGTACTACATGCATTGTAGTATTAGACTTTATATATATTTTCATTACTTCCTCTCTTTCTCTTTATATATTTTCAGTGGTGAACATTATGCATCTTGCAACATTGAAGTGGTCGGTTTTTTGTTTTATGGCGATCATTAAACACCGGTTTGGTCCAATAAATGTTGTTGATCTTGGATTATATCCTCTTCAATTTGAACTTGAAGTATTTCAGTTCCATTTCAAATCGGACCATATATGTATTTATTTCTACACTTGTCAGAAATTTATCTCTCATTGAAGTGTTACGATCTTGCAGGGGTTTCCCTATTTGGTTGCACGCCATACCAAGAATCAAATTGAAAAGACTAGATGCATTAAAACTGGAAGTACAAGACTTTTCGATGGCATCTCTTTTAGCACATAAGCTCCAAAAACACTCGTTCCATGAGGTTGAACAACCTATACAAACATCCATTACCCACTGTCTTTCAATCTTTTCAAATGATTACCTCTTGCTTGTAGTATATTCCCAAAAACTCAGTTCCATTCACACTTAAAACTAGCTGGCAAACACCTTGAACACTTCTATAAATTGGAAAAAGCAATGCCTAATTTCTCACCTGCAAAACATTACTTCTTTCCGCACCTACATATTGACATACATTTCTCTACTTCACATAACATGGAATCCATTAGCATAAGCGAACTTACTCAACTGGCAGCATTGTTTCGTTTAGCACTTGTTCTCATGGCTCTTCTGATTATGGACATCCTAAAGGTAGAAGTAAAAAGGAAAAGGAAACCAAGAAACAACCACTAACAATAACATCTCAAACGAGGAGCATAGGAATCTATGACAAGTAATCGGCTATTAGACTATCCATCTACTACTTCTGCCTCTACAACATCCATGCCAGGTAATAGAAATACTCAGAAAATTTCTGCATAGTCAACAGCTTTTACCTTAACACAAGTAAATTTATCATGCATTGCACATGGGGGCCAGAACTGCCAGAAAATCATGTAGAATTAGCTAAAGAATCTGTAGGCTGGAGATGACATTACTGTTGGATTTGGTGTAGTTTATGCTGGTGCAAAATTTGTCATTGTTGTAATGAATATTGCCTTCAAGCCTATTAAAAAAATTAATGCCTATGCAACTGTTCATCATATGATACTGTCCACTACAACTTCTGATTGATATTATATTACAATCAACTTCTTCTTTGTAACTACCTACTTGTACTATGGCTCTACCTGTCATGAACTAACAACATTTGCATTCTTCATACATTGGCATTCTTCATACAACCTCAACATCATGACTTGCTACTTGTACCTTTTGGGTCATTGTAAGCAATTCCTACTCAAGATCATGAATGAGTCATTGTAAGCAATTCCTGCAGAAAACTACTACAGCTAAGCAAGCCCATGGATCAGATTGTTTACTACTACAGAACCAAGAAGTTCAGAGCTATTGCACTGAACCACTAAACCTGAATCAAAGTCACTACTGTGTCTTACACTCTAAAATTGTCCACAGAAAAAATTGCCAACTACAACAGAACCAAGAAGTTGGAGCCTGTCGCACTCAACTGCCAAAACCTGACAATCAATCTCCTTTTATTGTTTTTCCAAGCACTTAATTGGGTAGATGAAACTCTTGCAATATAACACCAAGATTTTATTTGCGAATTGCCTCTGATGTCAGATACATCACTTAATTCCCATTTTGCTTTTGCTGTCACATACATCATTTTATTTGCAATTTTCCTCCGATGTCAGATAGATCACTTAATTGCTTTTCATGTCACGTACATCATTCCTGCACCAATTGCTGACATTCCAAAATTTTGTTAATTTTCATATCAAATTCCGCACATCTTCAAATCTAATCTTAAAAAACAACCATTTATCAAGACAATTTGACAACACTACCAATTGGTAAATGTCACTGGGCCAACTTTTCAAGAAAGCTTCTGCATCACCCAACTCCTGAAATGGAAACACCATCGATTTGGTAGGTCTACCAGTTAGTAAATGTCTCTGGAGATTTTTCAGCTTTTCAAGAAAGCTTTTGTAATTTTACAACTATGGTATGTCTTTTGATTTGTCTCTAAAAGAAAATTATGTTTCCTTTGGACATTTGCATCTATACTGATGTTCAAATTGAATTTTGTACTATTCAGGTCTGCTACATATGCTTTCTTCCTTTATCAATATGTCAACATCAGAAATAGAACTATTATGTCAACATCAGAAAAAGAGTTCTGCTTTGCAAATGAACGATTCCATCTTTAGGTATGTTTCCTTTAAAAATAATTATCTCTATCTCAACTTAATGCAGTGCATAGATATTCATCTGCCATTTCTTCATCCATGATTTCATCTGTGTGTAAGTTGTTGTAGAGTGTAAGCATTTTCTTATGTCTCCTTTCCTTACGTGCAGAGCCCAAGCATTGCCGCCAGAATTTATGTGGATTTGATTAATGTATACAACGAGTGGTAGTGTAGTGAGTGGCAGTATAGTGAAAGCATTTCATTGTTACAAGTTTGTCAAAGTACTTGCTCTCATTATTATTACAGCTTTCCAAGACACTGTGTTCAACTTGATGCCATGTAATATTATGTTTGCTTGAATATTATACATATATTTTTTACCTTCTCCTTGGAGTTTTTTTATCAATTCTCCATTTGAAATTGGTTGTGGTTCATCGTTTATGTTCAATAAAGACTCACTTGCAAACTTGCTGGTATGCTCACGGATATTGCAAAAAACCTGGTAGGGACTACCGCTACGACAGTGGCTCCCTTGTTAGTGATAGTCTCCTTTCTAACTCTAAAATATATCATTTGACAAAACTTATTTGTTAGTGAAAACATATAAATTGTTGGATATATGGATATATGTTGATATACATCATTTTTGGAATGGTTGTCAGGAGTAGTTGATATAACTCATATGAATAAAGCTTGAATTTGGCATTTATCTACACATTCTAAAATATCCCTATACTTTACTAGATATGAAGAGTATATAGTAGGTCGTTCCTCTACTTATTGGTTGTCGTGCATGTCTATGAATTTTCGTTTTTTTGGTGAGATTGCATGCTCACTGAATCAGATTATTTTTGTGAATATCACCATTGATGGCATTGCCTTCTATGTATCGATTACTTATGGTATTTCATATCTTCATAATGAAATGTTTGAATACCATGAACCTCTACTCATTTCCATCTCATAACTAATGAATTATGTAGGAGAAGATAATGAAAGAGCCTCTACTTAATAGATATGGTGAAAAATATAGTTATAATAGATTTACCTAGTTTTGTAAATGATGAGGATAATGAAAACATTGCATATCTGCACAATGTTATAGACTTATTAGACATAGAGAATGTGGAAGACAAGAGACATAGGATGTTTTCATAAAAGTTTCCAATCCCATTGTCACTGATGTGAAAGGGGGAGGTGAGGTAAACTTAGGAGAAATGGTTCTCAAGACAAAATTGGGAGGACCAATATGTTGCTATCAACACCGAAGGGGGAGATTGTTGGTAATGCCGTCATTGATAGCAAAGGGAATTGAAGCAACTAAGTATGATGTTGAATATGTGCTTCTTGTCGGATGTATGGCCACCATTGTTGGCAGATATTGTGATATGAATACTTGCATATCTTGTGATATTGAAGGTGTTCTATGTCATCCTATTTGCTTGTGAGACACCACAAAGATAAGGTTTAAGTTCTAATGTCTTCCCTAGGTGTAGAACAGAGGTGTGTCCTTAGAGATGCTTGGTGATATAATTATTGTAGTCTCTAGTTGAATGTTTGGATAAAATATCATCTAAAGAGGTGTATAATGATGTTGTAATGCAAGAGTTGCATAACTAAGTTAAGAATTTTTATCTTACATAATTAAGGAATTGACACATATTAGAGCTTGGTTATCACTATCTGCAACTTAGATTGAAATTTTTTTATCAACGTCTATAGCCCAAATTGATAGAGGGTAACCAATACCTATGTCTTGTAGCATCAAAAATAAAACTCTTGGAACTAATCCAGATTTAAACATGAACGCAAAAAATTACAGAGATAACCATAAACACATAGATGTAGAAAAAATAATACTTCATTTCATTAATGTAAAATACTGAAATATGCTTACAAACAGAAATGGAAATAAACTAGCTACGGCGATGGTAGTTTATCTCTGAGAAGAGATGTGCCAGCTACATGCCTCTGAACTTCTTTACAATGAGGCTTAAGGGACTTTTTATTATTGAACAATAAGAGCAAACCCTAAACAACCAAAACCCTAACCCGAGGAGATGTAACACCAAGAGTTTATGGGCCTTGTTGGGGTGAGTTGGACAACCAACCTCCCAAGGTTGCGACTTGGTCATATTATCTCTATTTGATGCGTATGATAGCCTATTGGAAAGATCTCTCTGAGGACTATGGCAGAAAGGATGATTTTAGATAAAGGAAAAATTGCTTGCGGTAGATTTCCAAAAAAAAATGTTGTTTAGGGCCTCAAAGTGGCTCTGGAAGTTTAGGACCCAAAAAACTGCTAAAAATAGTAAATTGTGCTACAATTAAGGAAACTAAAAAACTGAAAGAAGCAATGGTGGGGATCTAAGTGGAATTGGCAGGTGGCCACCAATATCCACCTGGATCATTCCTCCCTTGTTAGGAAGCAATGGTCCCCATTGCGTTGAGTTCCTCCATGAGATGAGGGAACATCTGCTGAACTTGGTCCTTGGTGAGCCACTTGCCCTGGTGGAGGAGTTGGCCTGCTTTGACAACTCAATAGAGTTGGATATTTTGTTGGCAAGTGTGCTTTATCTGTGTGTCCATGATCCGATCACTTGCAACTTGTTCCATGCAATATGGATTTAACTCTGTGGATGTGAGTTTTTCTGCAATGTCGGATGTGTCAAGTAATGGTGGAAAGTATGGCTGAAGGCGGTCCACATTGAACACTGGGTGTAGGCCAAGGAATGTGGGAATGCTGAGCTCAAATGCATTGTCTCCCACAGCCTTAGTAATGGTGTAAGGACCATATAAGAGTGGTTTGAGTTTCCAATAGGCTCCGGTAAGGCGTTCCTTTTGTAAATGCAACCAAAATTTGTCACCCACCTGAAACTTGTGTGGCACCCAATGTTGATCATGTCTATGCTTGTACTTGGCATTTGATTTCTCCAGAATGTCATGGACCTACTGGCGAATATGTTGGATGTGCTCAATGAAGCTCTTTGCCTTAACTTTTTCAGACTGGACATGAGCCAAATCTACGTGAGTAGTTGCAAATGGCATGGCCACATCAATGGGACATAGTGGTTGGAATCCCAAGCCCACCTGAAAAGGGATGTGGCCAGTCGAGCTGTGGAGAGCCCGGTTGTAGCTGTGATGAAAATAGGGGAGGCTCTCGTCCCATGTGTGTGGATGCTTTGAGTTGTACTTGCGCAGAATGTGTATGATCATCCTGTTGACAACCTCTGTTTGACCATCAGTTTGAGGATAGAAGGTTGTGGAATTAACGAGTTTGGTGTCCAACATCGACCAGAGACTAGACCAAAATGTACTGAGGAACCTACTCTCTCAATCTGAGATGATAGAATATGGGATCCCAAAGTGTACCCACACCCATTCAAAGAAGAGTTTAGTAGTGGCTTCTACTGTCATATTCTTCATGCAGGCCGTCATAATGGCCATCTTCGAGAACCTGTCGACGACCAAAAAAACACAGTCATTTCCATGATTAGTGGAAGGAAGGCCTGACATGTAATCCATGGAGATGGATTCCCAAGGTCGAATACGGGTAGGCAATGGGGTATAGAGGCCTTGCTTCTTGATGGTAGGTTTGGCAATGGCACAGGCAATGCATGATTTGATGTACTTCCTGACATCCTATTGAAGATTCGGCTGATTGAAATACTTCTGCAGTACTGCCACCATTTTCTTGACTCCGAAATGCCCAACAATCTGACTATAGTGTGCTTCCCAAATCATCTTGGCACTCTCACTTGAAGGAATGCAAAGGTGACCCAGGTGGCATAACAAGGCATCATGGAGGTGAAAATCTAGAACATGCTGACCCTTCAAGAGTGTCTGGTATGTGTGGCCAAATTCTAGGTCGCTTTTGTATAGAAGTGGCCAATCGGAAGTCTCGTTCCCACAAGAGTTGAGCATGGTGGTTAACACCATGATCGGTGGTCGACTGAGGCAATCTACAACATTATTGGTGTTGCCCTTCTTATACTTGATATTCAAATGGAACTGTTGTAGGCATGTGGACCACCTCTAATGGTGATCATTCTGCAATTTCCCTTAGGTCTGTATGAACTGCAAGGGTTGGTGGTCTGTGTGGATGATCGTTTCCTTCCTCGAAATGTAATTCTTCCATTGTCGGCAGGCCTGCACAATGGAATACATATCTTTGTCATAAGTGGGATACTTCCAGACTGTGTCTGAAAGTGCCTCACTATGATATGCCACTGGATGCCCGTGTTGAGTAAGGATTGCCCTAATAACAAAGTCAGAGGCATCTGTCTCGACCTCGAATGGTTGTTGCAAGTCTGGTAATGCAAGCACTAGTGCCGAGAAGAGGCGATCTTTCAACTCTATGAATGCCTTTTGTTGAGATTCAGACCAAAAGAATTTTACTTTCACTCCTCCCCTAGTGACTTGACTCAAGGGCCAAGTGATATGAGAAAATCCCAATAGGAACCTGCGGTAGAAGCTGGCAAGACGTAGAAAGTTGTGAAGCTCTAACAGAGTGGTTGGAGATGGCCAATCCCGAATGACTTGGATCATGGTTGGATCCACATGCACCCCCTATTCGTCAATAATGTATCCCAAATACTAAACCTGGGTCATGCCAAATTTCTCCAAATTGGTACATAACTTGTGTTGCCGCAGTGTTTGGAGAACCTATCGGATGTGCTCTTCACAACTCTTCACAACTCTGGCTGAAGATCAGGATGTTGTCCAAGTATACCACTACAAATGAATTAGTGAATGGCTGCAAGATTTCATCCATTAGCTTCCTGAAGGTTGCACGAGAATTCATCAACCCAAAAGGCCTAACCAACCATTCGAAGAGGCCCTCCTTGGCTTTGAGGGTAGTCTTCCAGACATTGGAGGGTTCGATTGGTACTTGGTGATATCCTGACTTCAAATCGATCATGATGAAATATTTTTCCCCCTTCAGTTGGTCCAGGAGGTCATCAATCCATGGGATCGGGTACCTATTATGGACATTGATCTTGTTCAGTGCCCGATAGTCAATACAGAGTCTCCAAGTCCCATCCTTCTTCTGTATCAACATGATCGGGCTCCCACAGGGTGATGAACTCAGACAGATGTGACCTTTCTGCAGTAGCTCCTGAATCTGCCTCTTGATTTCATCGTTCTCCAGAATGGAGCGCCGATAGATTGGTCCATTAGGCAGTGGCGCACCTGGGGTTAGACCAATGGAGTGCTTGACCTAACAATGTAGAGGAATCACTGTGGAGGAGGTGAAGATCTCCTCGTACTCCTCCACGACCTTGTCCATTTGTAGTTGTCATGCAGAGGGGCCCTGTCTGGAGGTCGTGGCCACCATCTTCTTCTTTCCCTGAGGGCATATCATCAGGAAAACAAATCTCCCAGTTTTGGAAATGAGCTTACTACATTGTTTTGCAGTAACCAAAGAGATGACGGTAGGCGGTGCTTGTTACAGGGAAAAGTGTCTATATAGAAGTGCTCTATCCCACTAAGGTGTGATAGCTGCCTTAGAAACAAACAGAGAAAAGCTATTTTCACTTTTCCTTTATGAATTATAGATAGAGAGGAACAGAAAGACCAACCTCTGTCTTGCGCTAATCTCCTGATTTGATTCCTCTCTTCTTTGATAGTCTTTAGCTACCTACTCCCTTGCACGCCCAACTTCACAAAGTACCTGTAAGATCACAGTTGCATAGCACTATACAGAGACATGGATCTATAATCATAAACAATCTAGGATCAAATGTAAATTGACCATACAAATGTAGCAAGCATCAACGACACAAGAGCATGGAGGAAAACTTGAATAGCTTTTATTGATAAACAACAAAGAGCCAAGCGGAGTTACAACCAGTTTTTCTGACCCAACATCAACCTCCCAGCTAAGAAGCCCCTCTTCACCTCAAACAAAGCTTAGATCACCCAACAATTTGATGTTTGTCTCAAGAAACCAACAACAATTCCTTACAATATGCAAAATTCCAGCCTCTGGATCTCTGGGATGAGGGATCCATATATAGATATCTGTAAGGGGGGTGAGTCAGCTTGTGATTTGATTAGTGTCTTCTCTCTGATAGTTCTTGCTTCCACTTGGAGATTGATGATCTCTTACTCATCCTTGGTCGAATTTAGTGAGGCAAGTGTCACAGGAGAAGTTTCTGGAAGCTTCCATTGCCTCTCCACCTCGCGGAATGACACTGCCATTTGTCATTTCTCGCCCATCCCACACCATAGAAGGGCTTTTTGAAATGAAATACACCCACACAGTATATTTAGGTGAGATGCAACGCACTTGGCCAGTGGAGCAGCTGAAATGATCCTGTTTTGACTAATTCTGAGCAGTTTTTCATGGAGAACTTCTGGGAGAAGATGTAATTTGTTGACCTTGTTCCTTTAGGGGTTAGAACAACACTTTTAGGGACTTAAGAGCCCTTGGTTTATGGACATTTCATGCTTGGGGTTGTAGGGCCCAAAAATGTCTATAAGAGTTGCCCTCTAAAGCATGAGGTCGTTAATCTTTTGATGTCGGGTGAAATGCTTTATTATGAGGATCCGAAGTTCTTTCAAGCTGGGAGGAGACCTGTAATAAGATACAATACAATACATTATCTTCATAATATTTTCATGATCTAGGTGAGGCAGGCATTCCCATGCTCAGCTTTATAAATTCATTTTCATGTACATAGGACAGACAGTCGTCTGAGTGTAGACTGATGATTCTGATAGAGCCATCATCCTTTTGATTGGATGATTATCTGTGCAGCAATGATGTACATTTGATGTCTTTATTTCTCTGAATATATATCACAGCCCGGATGGATGAAACTAGATCCGGGGTCTTCAATATCATTCGATCTTCACTCGAAGTACAAGTCGATCCATGTGAGAAATGTTCTGAAGTCGAACATGGAAAGACATCGCTTGATTACTAGCCAATGATGTAAATTGTTAACAAGCGCAAGAGGAATCACCGATAATGATAATGACCCTCAAGGTATTGCAGTACAATTCACGTGGTGTGAATGAAGGACTTGGCGTCGAACACCATGAAAAATCTTTCGGTCAAAGGTCATTGATGTAAACCTGTCGCCGGAAGTGAGAAACTTGCCATTGAGGCATGCAAGATTCAAAGTACTGAATGGGGTGTTCCTAGATCAACTTCTCGGATAATGAGCTGATGTCGACAAGAAGTGATCCGTCACAGGAGGGCCTTAATGAATCCCACGTCAATGACACGGAACGGAGCAAATGATTTTAATGGAGGTGAAAAAGATTTGGTGATATAAGGTTCAGGGAGGCGGTCATGAAAGAATGGAGTATAAATGTATGGTAGTGGGTGAGACACAGGTGAATTCTCTGAATGACTTCTCTTGAACATATCAACGACACTGATGTGATGGATTGGTAGCATTAACCCCAAATGTGGATGGTAGGATGGGACCATGGTGATGTGACCGGTGAATGAAACAACCCAACCCGACTTGGACGCGGAGTGGAAGTGTCATGTTCAAGAGCGACTTGCTACCAACAAAGTTTCTTCAAGTTTTCTTCCCAATTTTCCCCAGTCATTTCTGACCAGTACCTCTTTATTTTTGTCAAGCTTGAGGAAGATAACATATGCTTGTTCTATAATTTGCCCTTCGGGAAAACCCATCGCTATGTTTTAACGAGCCTAGCGATAGTGAAACTCGTTCTCGTCTATAGACAAGTTTGTCGCTATTTAAACTTTTAACGAGTTTAACGACAAAGATAACTCGGTCCTTTTCAATTTTAGAGAGTCTTAAAAGGAACGTAAAGGTAACTCCAAAATTTCTTTTTCGTCATCTAATCCCTTAAGTCCGAAAAAGTATAAAACAACACAGAAGGGATGAATTTTCGATACTTTTAACGAGCCGAACAAAACAAGTGCTCGATCTTTTTGTGTAATAATCTCTCACGTCCAAAAAGATTAAAATCTAGAGGAGAGATAGAACTTCCGGTCCCTTTAACGAGCAGGAGAGGCTAATAGCTCGACAATCTTTTCATATTTTACGAGTCAGTTGAAAAGAGCTTAAAGGAGACTCATCTTTTGAGGAACAAGTGATAAAATGGATAGCAACTGATTCCAGGTAAGGTTTGGAATTTTCCAATCACGGCAGTGTTACAAGGATGGCTAGTGAAATCACTCTTCGCAGCTGTTCCTCAAAATGGGTAAACAATCAAATGGAGCTGAATGATCGGCCAATGCAAAAGTGGAGGTGATGGTGCAAGCACGACTAAGGCTTTAAATAGATGAAGTAATTCATTCACGATGGTTATTTACCGGTGAATAGTTCATTTTTTAATGAGCTTAAACGCGGGGGGAAACATTTGCTCATGTTTTATGTTTATTTTTTAACGAGCCTGAACTATGTGCTAAAACTACTCAATTAATCCAGTCGTGTGGTAAGAATGTCTCATAAAAACGGCAATTTTTAGAGTTTTGCCCCACATCCTTTCTTTATGCAAGTTAGGAAACGACCAATCCTACGAGTTTAAAGGGTTAGAGGACCTACAAATTTAAAAAATAAATAGTCGCTCTTCGCTTGCACGCCAAAAGGCTTGCATGCCCCCAGGTATAAAACATAATTTCAAGGTTACCCCTTCTTTTTTCCGTTAAAACATTTGTTTTACCGGGAGAGGCCTACCTCTTACAGGTTACCCAAAGATTGTTTTATTCACAGTGCAAACAAAACACTTCTTCGGCAATGTTTACCGAAATAGACAAAGGTGAGTGAAGGAGGCTACTCCACTCATGTAACTTTGACAAGAGAATCTTGTTCTAGAATAACCCCCTCTTCCAATCACGGACGGGAGTACAGACTAGTCATATTCTCTTGCGGAAACCTACCCTATACCCAAAGTTTTCCTGCGAAGCAGACCAGGGTGCAAGCCCCCTGGGTTTCAGTCATGTCCCCAGAATCACTCGCGCTCATCAGGTGGGCGGACTGGAGATTGAGACATTTCTTGCATGAAAATACCATTCAGGGATGGTATATGACTATTTGCTCTGCGTGATGCGGGAAATGAAAGTTGGTCTATGAGCTTGACCACTCTTCCTTCGTGCAGAAAACACATCACTCTAAAGAGTGATGAGACAATGGCTCTCATGCAATAAATATAGTCTCGTCAAAGGAGTAGATTATAATCTAGGGGTCCTTGAACTACCATTACGTTCATGTGAACGGTTTTCCCTCTAAATGTTATGGGCACATTGGGAAGGATCCCTAACGGTCGACTGGTTCCTTTTTCAAAGCCTATTAGATTTCTCATCTCAGGCAAAATCGATGGCAAGCGCTTTCCAAGCAGTCGAGGAAAGGATACTCAAAGAAGCCCCTTCATCTATGATGGTACCAGCCATAACCATTCTATATATTTGAACAATGATTCAGAATGGTACACTAGCTGGTAAGCAGGGTCTGCCTAGTTGATTTCAGTCGAAGGAGACAACTAAGTTGCTTGGAGGTGGGACCGAATAGACGGCCGGGTATGACTCTGACGAACTTCCTTCCTGCAGTAAAGGAACGGGTAAATTGCCCCCATGTTCATTGGAGTCTCTCCTTATGAAAATAATTTGGATGGTGTCATCCTTGTTCTCTTCGGTGACTGTATCATCTGAAGATGGAACCTCTGAAGGCAAGACTGGGTCAACTTGCGCCTCGACCTTTTGACTTTCGTCTGGTATGGGTTCAGATGGTTTGTCTTCAATGATAGATGCTTCAGCCGACCACCTGAGCAGGCCAGCCAGATTTTCAACTAGTGACGGACTCGGTAAGAGTTTTTTATATCCAGGAGGAAGTCTTAACGGTGAAACCGGACGATCGTCCAAAACTCTTTTAGCCTCATCTAAGAAGGGACAACGGTGGATGACATGATCGCCTTCGCACAGTTTACAAGGAAATCTATATTTTCCTTTTTGTCCTGGGGCTTCACTTTCACTAGTTGACGGTGTGTTTTCAACATGATCATCAGTGGTTGACGACACCGGGTTGTGCAAACGAGGAGACCAGTCCCTTAAGATCCGAGGGATGCAAGGACAATCTCTGTGATAGTGGTCTCCTTTGCAAATGACACATGGTGATTTAGGCCTGGTCGGTGCAGTGTGTAGATTTTCGCTAGATGACACTCGTTTGCCCCCATTCGCTTTTCGCTCCTTCTTCTTCTTCTCTTTCTTCTTCTTTTCCTTCTTCTTCTCAGGTACTTGAATTTTTGCTTTACCAGCCCCATCAAGTGAAGAGGAAGGAGGAGAGGAAGAATTAGAGGAAGTAGAAGGTTTGTGGGTAACTCTGGACTCGTCTAGTTGCTGATTTGATTATTCAGGAATTGCGGTGTTCTGAACGACAGAGGTTGAGAAGAGCCATACAGGCAAGCCGATTTTTAGTCCTAGAAGCAACAATGTGGCCATATGGGGCGCACCAACATCTCCCCAAGAGGATAAGGGACTAGGATTTCCTCCAAGGAGAATTCCTTGGTTGGTGGATTCCATTTTCTCAACCCAAGATCAACGTAGGAAAGGGTAATGAGTATTCTGTTTAAAATAAATATTAGATGCTTTGACACAACTTGTTTTTTCAGTTTTTAAGAGTCGAGAAAAAACAAAAGATGACTCTAGTCTCCTTTGATTTTTAATGATCCTGAAGTGACAAGTGCTAAGATGGACCTTTTCTGTTAAGGAGTCTGAAAAGGAATGAAAGGGACTGCTCTGGAAATCTAGGTAGAGGGATTACCAAACTAATCGCAAAACTACAGAATACTTTTTACGGTACGACAGTCAATCTTCCCGAATGCTGTGTTCAGTGCATTGTGATCGATAGGCGGCAGACACATCTTCCTATGGATAAAGGATTAAGCCTATTGGGGTCTCCCAAAATATACTCGATGGTACGTGGGAGCACAAGTCCGTACTGGCACTTATCGTCTCAAATTGGAGGAATCACCCAACCATCAGTGAGAATAACAGTTACCAGGCTTTACGACGCCAGAATAAGTCTCTAGCCTAGACTTCTAAATGTTGTGCGTTAAGTTCCAAAGCGTTGTTAGATTCATTGAATTTATTTTAAGTTGATCTTGTTTATAAAGTTTGCCTTTCAAGTTCACCGCGAGATGTAGATGTAATTCCTAAAATGCAATCTAAGATGATAAACAAACTTTTTATCTTCTTTGTGCAATGAAAATCCTAGCTACTAAGGAAAGAAAGACATAATCTTTTCACAAAGAGCAAAGAGCACACTCTAAATGCACTTTCCTAAATCCAGCCAATCAGACTGTGCATATGCAAATGCACATGCATGTATTTGTTTTCGAATTTCTTAGTATATGAATGCTAAAAAGAAAGTTGATGCACAAATCTGAATTTCTTTTCAAGCGACAAATATCAACAAGTTTCTTTTCGAAATAAAAAATGGAGATGATCACAACACCTTACGATTTTGAAATGAATACTTGTTCTTGACACTAGAAAATTACAAATTCAGACCAAAAACAATAGTAACAGGATAATCGACCATCAACAGCAATCAAACTCTTTCCTACGATTGAAATCGACACTTGCGACAGTTTCAAATCAAAGGACAACAGTACGATGATGCTACTTTTGCAAAGGAGAATTGAAAATGACTCAACAAACACACAAAAACATTTACAGTTCTTTTGTACAAAGGAGGCGAAATAACAGCAAGGAAAAGGGGTTTCAAATAGACATATACTGATCACAGGTAGAAAAATTTAGGAATAGAACTAGAAAGAATGAATCACAGAAACCAAAACTGCACAGAGCCTAGTCTTATCAGCGCACCTATAACACAGAGAATTTGAAATGCAGCGCACCTTGTCCACTCGGGAAGTGCGCTGAAGTTCAGATTCTCTAAACAGTACCTGCGCTGGGCCAGAAACGAGATTTTGTTTGGGTTCCGGGTCACAGTTTGCAGTTCAGTTCTTCGGTTTTGGCTGAGCAAAAAGAAATCAGTAATGCAACAATCAGGGGTAGATCTAAGGAGGATCTAAGAGCTATCACAAGGGCAATTAGATAGTTTGTGAATCAATTGTTTAAATCATAAACAGATCCAGTAGATGGATTGAAGTAGCAGTTATCTACTTTGCATTTGCTATGGCAAATGCAGTTCGAATGCTACCTGTAAGTTTATGAAACAGACAAGAAAGAATGATAAACAAACAAACTAATTCTTCCCCAGTGGAGTCACCATTTTTTTACAGGGAAAAGTGTCTATATAGAACTGCTCTATCCCACTAAGGTGTGACAGCTGCCTTACAAACAAACAGAGAAAAGCTATTTTTGCTTTTCCTTTATGAATTATAGATATAGAGGAACAGAAAGACCAACCTCTGTCTTGCGCTAATCTCCTGATTTGATTCCTCTCTTCTTTGATAGTCTTTAGCTACCTGCTCCCTTGCACGCCCAGCTTCACAAAGTACCTATAAGATCACAGTAGCATAGCACTATACAAAGACATGGATCTATAATCATAAACAATCTAGGATTAGATGTAAATTGACCATACAAATGTAGCAAGCATCAATGACACAAGAGCATGGAGGAAAACTTGAATAGCTTTTATTGATAAACAACAAAGAGCCAAGAGGAGTTACAACCAGTTGTTCTGACCCAGCATCAACCTCCCAGCTAAGAAGCCCCTCTTCACCTCAAACAAAGCTTAGATCACCCAACAATCTGATGTTTGTCTCAAGAAACCAACAACAATTCCTTACAATATGTAAAATTCCAGCCTCTGGATCTCTGGGATGAGGGATCCATATATAGATATCTGTAAGGGGGATGAGTCAGCTTGTGATTTGATTAGTGTCTTCTCTCTGATAGTTCTTGCTTCCACTTGGAGATTGATGATCTCTTACTCATCCTTGGTCGAATTCATTGAGGCAAGTGTCACAGGAGAAGTTTCTGGAAGCTTCCATTGCCTCTCCACTTCGCGGAATGACACTGCCATTTGTCATTTCTCACCCATCGCACCCCATAGAAGGGATTTTTGAAATGCAACGCAATGACACAGTGTATTTAGGTGAGGTGCAATGCACTTGGCCAGTGGAGCAGCTGAAATGATCCTGTTTTGACCAATTCTGAGCAGTTTTTCATGGAGAACTTCTGGGAGAAGCTGTAATCTGTTGACCTTGTTCCTTTAGGGGTTAGAACAACACTTTTAGGGACTTAGGAGCCCTTGGTTTATGGACATTTCATGCTTGGGTTTGTAGGGCCCAAAAATGTCTATAACAGTGCTACCTTTGGTATCCTATACAACTTATTTTCCAAAGTAACAATAACAGCACGGGGCCTTGATTCATACACAGCATGTCACTTCCACAAGTATGGTAGTCCTAATAATACATTACAAACTTCAATGGGAGCAATGTCACACAATACCTCATCCGTGAAGGGCTTGATGTTGTATGGAAGGCGACACTGCTAGCTCACACGAAGATCTCGTCCTTGGTGAAGCCACCCGATGGTGTACGGTTGTGGATGTGTTGTGGTTGGTAAGCCAAGACGCTTCATGACCTCTACCAAAATGAGATTATTTTGTCTCCTGCTATCGACAATGAACTATAGCGAGGAGCCATTTACCCACATCTAGGAGTGGAAGAGACAATCCTCCTCCTCTGGATCTTCGTGGTGGGAATGGCAGCATTGGGCTTCGCATCGATATCCGCTTCCCTTTTTCATTCCCCTTGTCAAGTTTTAACTCAAAGTCAGAACATGCATCTGATTCTAAAACCTTTCAACCACCAGGGATTGCTTGCCCCGACACTCACTTGTGTTATGAGTGGACCTCTTATGGAACTCACACCACTTTCCCATGTCCCTTTTCAGTTTGACGACATTGTTCTTTGCTTGGAGCTTTGATGGGTTGTCTTTGGCCGCCCCGCCTTAGCTTTGTCCTTTTTTATGCCATTTGGGGGCACCTTTCCCTTGCTTCGAATTCACAGATCCAAAGTCTCGCTTCTTTTGTTTAAACCTTTGCTCGACCTTGATGACATATCGGTATGCTATGCCGAGTGAGGAGATGTTTAAGAATTCTATTTCTTCCTGGATGTACTTGTGCAAGCAGCCTTGGTATTTGAGTACCAAATGCTGCTCTGTATCCTTGATACCCAACTTTATGCGAAGGGTATGGAAAATATTGGTAAACTCCGGCATGTCTTGGTCCCTTCCCTATTGCAGCGTGGTCCACTTTATGTATTAATCCTCATAGCTTTCGATAGGGTAGTACTGCTCCTTGATGGCATCCCGAAATGAATTCCAAGTGGGTGTGACTGAAAATAGTGAGTCTATACTTTCATCCTTCTGCTTGCAGTAGGTTTCCCACCAGTCCTTGATGTGGGGGGCTGCTTTGAGGAGAGCGAAAATATTGTTTTCCCGACTAGAAAAATCATGAACAAAAAAATAACCCTCTAGCAGATTTAACCATTTATCGACGACATTTGTGTCTATATGACCCTTGAATATGGGGATTCCAAAATTAACTTGTACCTTAAATGGTGTGGTGTTTCCAGAGTAGCTATTGGAAGCCGAAGCGTCGCCCTTGGGTAGCCGTTGAAGGATCTAGGCAAAGATGTCCATCATTACGTTCATTTATCGCTCGAGGGCTTCTTCGAGCAAGATTTTGATAGGATCTCCTGCCCCCTCATATTTCTTTTCATCCGAAATGGGAGGCCATCGAGGTTTGTGAGGCTGGTCTTGCAAAGGTTCAACTAGTTCAAGCCCTAACTCCTTATATCCCAACCTCGTTGGGGACATGCAACTAAAAACAGAGAAAAAAAGTAGATTGCTCTGATACCACTGATCTAGATTTAAATAGGAACGCAACAAATTACAGAGATAACCATAAACACAGAGATGCAATGGAAATAATACTTCATTTCATTAATGTAAAATACTGAAATATGCTTACATAAATGGAAATAAACCAGCTAGGGCGATGGTAGCTTATCTCTGAGAAGATATGTGGTGGCTACATGTCACTGAACTGCCTTACAATGAGGCTCAAGTGCCTTTTTATTATTGAACAATAAGAGCAAACACATAACCAAAACCCTAACCTGAAGAGATGTAACACCAAGAGTTTATGGGCCCCATTGGGGTGAGTTGGATAGCCAACTTCCCAGGGCTGCGACTTGGTCATATTATCTCCATCTGACACGCATGATAGTCCATTCGAAAGATCTCTCCGAGGAGTATGATAAAAAAGACAATTCTAGGCAAACAATTGTTGGCGGTAGATTTTCAAAAAAATGTCGTTTAGGACCTCAAAACAGATCCAGAAGTTTAGGACCCGAAAATCTGCTAAAAATAGTAAACTATGCTACAATTAAGGAAACTGAAAAACTGAAAGAAGGAATGGTGGGGATCCAAGTGGAATTGGCGGGTGACCACCAATATCCACCTGGATCACTTTGGATTTTGTAATCATTAATGTTGATTTATGATCATCTTTGTTGTTTGAATATTTTGAAATTCATTTGATTTGTTTTGATATTCAAAACCTAAAACAATATGTGGAATACAAAGAAGAAAGATTTTCACTTCAGATTCCCTCATGGAATACTAATAACTAGCAAGCTTTGTTTATATAAGATGTGATTTTGGACAATAATATGGTTAGCTAGGTTATGTGCTGGAAGAGTTCTTGTGAGACTTTGTTCATGCATTTCTTCGTAAAGAGAGAAAGAAAAAGAGAAAAGGTGAAGTAGATTTGAGGAAGATAAAGAAGAGACGAAGGCATGGAGGTATGCATAATTAGAAACCAAGTAAACTAGAACATTAAATATTTTATGCATCACAAGGTTATTGTCTCCTTTTAGGCCATAACATGAAAAAGAACATGTTGGAGCCCATGAATGGAAGTAGGAGTTTCCCTACAAGTTCTATCTTGCAGAACAAAAATGAGGTAGGATCTTCTTGTAGGTAGAATTTTGCAGAAAATTGATGTAAGTAGGAGTGGGAGCTTCTAGCAAGTCATATATTATAAAATAATATAGAGGTTGGATCCTCCAAATGATGATGTAAAAAGAGAGTGGGTGATTGCCTTACATCGCACAAAAAATTCATGGTTTTTCCCTTTATGGGTTTCCACTTATTGTTGGTGTCCACATGTGTTACTTTTGTGTGCTAATTCTTATGTTGTAGTTGAATCTACTTTGTATATGTTAAACTTTCTTTTTATATGATGTATTGTTGCTCATTTAATATTTTAGATAACTATTGGAAGGAAAGATATAAATATAAATTTGATGTCCATGAATGCACAATATTGATTCACCCCCATCTCAGTATAGTCAATTTTCCAACACCCCACCCTCTTTCATTATCCCTCTCACTCACCAACTCATTCTTCCCCACTCCCACCACTCCCTCACTCTCTCTTGTTTCTATCTTTATCTCCCATAGCACCTCTATCCCTCGCTCTCCCACCCTAAACCTAAACACCCTCAGCCCCACCTTAACCATTTTCCATGTCTTAAAAACTCACCAGTTGTAGGAATGTGCATACATTCCTAGCACTAGGAATGTGCATATCTTCAATGTTAGGAATGTGCACACATTTTAAATGCTACGAATGTGCATGAATTTTCCTAGTAGAAACACACACATGCTTTAGTGCTTGGAATGAGAAATTGATTTTCTGAAACTTAAGCTTTTCGTGGCAGGACTCTTACATGCATGATTTCTTAATTTCTTTGAATATAGGTTTTCGATCACAAATGTTCTCTTTTGGGCCGCAAATACATGAAACCATCAATTTTTGAGAGAATATATATATATATATATATATATATATATATATATATATATATATATATATATATATATATATATATATATAATGTTGGGAAGTCCACTTCAAGGAATTTACATATACATGGACAATTGATTGTGAAATTATAAATATATTTTTATTTAAAAGATAAATAGCCTTTATTAATTTAGTACATTTTTCTCTTGAGACATATCAAAATCCTTTATAGCATTGTAAGTTTTTAGAGTCTTAACCATTTGAAAAGAAACTTGTGATGCATTGATGATATTAAGACTCACAAACTAAGAAAGGTTGTTTAATAATGTTAAGACCTTTTTAGGCTGCAAGCACTGAAACCTTGTAATTTCAATGATATAATGAATTGATAATTTAAAAAAAAAAAGTTAAAACTAAAATCATAGGTTTCGAAAAAAATGCCTATGGACAAGAACACCATATTCTATAAAACTACAATTCTTGTAGTATAATTCCATCATTTATGTACTCAAACATTATATTAACAAAAATTTATGCATTATATTTTGTATGAAAAATAACATACCAATGACATGAAAACTAACATACCAATAACATGAAAACTCAAAATTCGCATATCTAAACAAAATTTATATAAATGCAAATTATATATTCTAAAAGCTAATTCATTTGACTACATTTCATCTTTTTATACCATCCCAAATTCAAATTCATTGCGTAAGTACCTTGATCATTCCTCCAAATTAATACAATATTTTTTTTTCTAAATTAACATTTTTCATTAAAACCCATATTTAACTTCCACCCAAAAAAAACCACATATATATATATATATATATATATATATATATATATATAATTTTATCAATTAAATTAATCTTTATTGTATTATATTTTTTGATTCATTTTATTTCATATTTATTTTTATTTTTATAATATTTAGAATATCAAGTAGTTATTTTTTATTCAATAGTGTGTAAGTAATAATAATGATTAAATAATTGTATAAATTTATCTTAATTACATGTACAAAAGTGTAGGAGCGATCAAATATTTTGAAGCGAAATCTTGGATAAAAATGTTTTATATATATATATATAAATTCAAGATTTTGAAAATATCTTTAACCAATTGAATTGTGTGGACTACATAATGTAAACTTGCATTTCTAATAATATTTTACTAAATTTCATACAAAATTGGTATAAAAACATATCTTAAAAAAGGTCAAATTAGTAATATTTTTTAAATGCCATATACCAATTTTATTTTAAGACTTAAATGAATAATACATCTACCTATTAATGTTCTTACTAGGAAGTAATTTAACTTTTTAATTTTCAATTTTCTTTTGTGCATTGAAAATTTTTATCATAGATGACATTAAAATACATTTTTTTCTCTATATTAGTTTTTTTACTTAAAATGAAAGCTACCCATATACTTCCTTACATTTCATGAATGATAAATGAGGTGAACGCTTGACCCTCATTAAAATAACATAAATATACTATATCTTTAAATACATAATATTATATGTATAAACTTCTCTCTAAAACCTTCCTCAATGTTAATCCAACTAAATATTCATTAAACTAAGCATTCATTAGTTGAAATATGTAATATATAAATCTCACAACTTTGTTTCATTCCCTCTCTTTTCCCTACAAACAATAAACGACTCCATTTTCCGTGAATGTGGATTGTTTCTTTCACACTAAATTCATCCTCAATTATCATGGTGATAGCCAACCCACACTTAGTTACATATTTTATCATGCCTACCCACACTTAGTTCCATATTTTATTATGCATTTTAATTTTCAAACAACTAATGGTTAATTTATTATATATACATTTATATTTAGTTTTTAAGTCCCAAAGAATCAAAAAGTATAGAAACTAGGGACAATAATGACTCATAACACTTAAATTAACTCCTACAACTTTTTATTATATTTTTATTATATATATATATATATATATATATATATATATATATATATATTAAGAAATCAATAATAAAATTAATCCTAAAATATAATAATACATATAAATATTTCAATATTTTTAAAAGAATAAAAATTATAATTTTTTCTCATAGTTTATGGTGAAAATAGAAAATTATGTTACTTAGAAAGTGAGAGTAAGAATCAGAGTTTGGTAGTTTTACATTTCATTCTTAATATATTTAATTTTTTTATTATAAATGACATTTTCAAATTTTTATTATAATTGATATTTTCAAAATGAAAGTGAGTACGAAACAAATTACATATATGTGGGTGTTTCGCAACGTGCTAAGTGTTTGACAAAATCTTCTGTGCTTTTTAATGAAAATAAAAAATCGTCAACGCTAAGAACGGTTGGAATTATTCAAGGAAGGGAAGCTGCTAATCTACGGTGGGAAACAGATAGGATTCAAATGGAAAGAAGTGCAATATTGTGTGTGCCCATTTTTATGGCCAGGCAGATCGTAGTTGCAGCTGTCGTCACGTACATTTTCGCCTTCTTATTAGTTTTGAGAGGATGGACTCGCAACGAGGGTTGGAATTTGGATTCCTCTTTACTATTGAAGAATTTTTTTTTGATGTTTTGCGTCTTTAAGTTGCCCATCAAAGAACGTTATGTTTAAAATTTTGCCCTTCAAGATTGATGTTTTAATAATAAATTAACCCTTCACCAATGAAGATTTGATTAAAATATTACCCTTCAATATTACAATTATTTTTAAAAATTTCACACATTTTTTATACGCAAAGAAACAAAATGACCATAACACACAAAAGACTTATTGAATCATGAATCTTAGTTTGAAATTTCCTGAACGGACACAATAAAATCTCCATAACTTATTATCCTTACTCAGGCATGCCAAAACATTCATATATAACATGCACCTCAAGTCACATCAACAAATCAATCAAGGTCAAAAGGGGCCTAGATAGTTTTACCCATGAAAAATGCACAAATTCAAATAGAGAAAGGCTAAAAATGTAAAGCCTAGGAGTAAAAATGGATACAAATTTTATCTACAAGTTTATAGCTTGTATTTGTAATAATCGCCAAAGCATAAAAAAAGCCAAACAAAGCAATTTCTAGATGGTTTTGTCAAAAAAAAAAAATCCAAGGTAAGATATCTACATTATTATCGTATTTACAATTGATTTCTTCAACACGAAAGAAAGAGATCAATGTGCCACAATGACAAGAAGCGAAAGTGCACAGTTTTGGTCTCAAGGTGGCAACCAATGTTGCTAATATTAACAACTCGGTAGCTCGAGTAGTGAAGACCGCGGTGTGAGGGATGGTGGATGACTAATATAGTGGGGTGTGAGGTATGGTGGATGACTAATGTAGGGGGGTTGGCCCGAGTAACTCATTTTTGTGTATATTCAACTCATAATTTATTTACTAACAATAAATCTATTACAATGTTCTCAAATATAGAAGAAGATGGACGAATGAGCCCTAGGTTATTCATCAACTATGGTGACTAATTATTTTAACAGTATTGAATTATTAAAAATCAATATCTTTCTATATATATATAAGCATGGGTCTATGAATGTTGTGGCCTACCATAAATTGAGAACTTAAACAAGGTTCACCAATGTTAAAGTGGCCTACCATAAATTGAAAACTGAAATAAGGTTCACTATTGCAAAAATAAATGTGGAGAAGTATAAGCAAGACTTGCAAAATAGAATTTTTGAAACAAAGTTATCCTATAATTATATTTAAGGAAATTAGTATCCATGATTAGAGTGATGATTAAGGAACAAAGTATGCAACAATTGTAAAGTGTTTCACCCTCCATTTACCAATAAAGTGCAAGCTAAAAAATATGTTACAACAACTATAACTAATTATTTTACCAGTATGGAATTATAAAAAATTGATATAATCTACATACTTATAAAAGAATGAGTACCTGAATATTGAGGCCATCACAAATTGAGAACTCGAACAAGGTTTGTCCTCGGAAAAATAAATGTGAAGGCATATATCCAAGGATTGCAAAGTAAATTGATTATTAAGGTGATCAAACAATAGAGTCTACTACAATTGTATTTAAAACAATGGGTATCCCATAATTAGTAGAGTCTACCACAGTTATAAAGAGCTTCACTGCCCACTTTCCCACAATATGCAAAAACCAAAAACTGTAAAAAATGGTACAAATGATTGTGGGTAGTTCCCTTTTACTAAACATTAAAAATATATGAATTACATCTGTAATAATTCAAATATATAATCCAAACATTCCATAGATTGGAATTTTCTAAACCAATAATTAAGGGCAACATTGGTAATGGATAGGTATATGATAAGTAAATGCATCCATAACCAATGGAGCCAATAGATTATTGAAAAAAAACCCAAGGAATTCGTGGAACAAGCAATGTCAGCAATAATGATATTAATTTGGGTCGATTGTTTTACTTCTTGATACAAAGAACCCACCCGTGCATGTAGAACCTTCAAAATCATACAAAATGCCTCTATTGTATTAGCATTTGGTTTCAGGTCTATTCCTATAACAGACCTGGTTTCATGGAAAGTTCGAAACCCAACTTGCATACAACCACCACTTCATTCTCTTCTCTCATGCGCTGCTGTTTTCCTTGACACAGTGGCCAACAAGGTTGGAATTTGGCATTTTGCCCAATCATAGGGCATTTTACCGGGCAAAATGTCCTTAATTTTTTAAACTAGAATCTCTACCATCTCTATGTCGTCGTCAGCATTGGAGAGATCTCCATATTCTTATTATCTTGGAGCAGATGCAGCTCTTTTAGCCCAAATTTTGCCAGATTTGAACGAGCTATCGTCTCTAGACTGTACTCTGATTTTGTCTCCATCCGATTTTTTAACAGATTTTGTGTTGCAAGATTTCTGCAAGGGACCAGGTACATTAGCTTCAGACGCCAATGAGTTTGAAGACGTTTCTTCTGATCAAACCATCATGCAGCGTGTCAATGGTTTTACAGTCTCGGATGATCAAAGAATTGAAGAATTCTACGATCACACAACAACACAGATTGATTCATGAACTCGATTATACAGGGAAATCAAGCCCACAATCGTTGGGTTTGCTACTGTTGGAATCCGAAGACGAAAGGGAGGAAACACAAGGAGACCATGTAGAGATCCCGAAAATCATCCTCGCAAAGATTCCAAATTAATGTTGGTTTGCTCACAAGACCATTCCGTATTTGATCAACATTACCATTCCAAAACTAAAGTACATCCTTTCCAAGAGAAAGAAACTTCAACTAATGGAATAGTACGACATAAAGTATTAATAACGTTTTTCAAAAAATTTAACCCGTCAAAAATACGTTCTTCACATTTCAACACACTTCACCGTAAACGATCATTTAAAAATTTAAAACATATTTTACGTGTGAAATGCCTTATGACGGGCAAAATGCCCGTCAAAATCCAACCCTGCCCGCGACTTTCTAATTGCAAATGTTTTTGACCATAAAGACAAAAGCACTTAGCTTTCTAATTGCAAATGCTTTCGACCAAAAATACAAAAGCACTTAGCCTATCAATGGAAAGAATAGTCCCATTTTGATTGAATATTCAATGTGGCATCGCAAATGTTGAACAATATTTGCTAGAAAAGAAACCTGGCAAATAAATGGTGTGTTTTACGCCGCACGTGCGAAATGAGCGAGTCTTCGTATGGAAAGTGGGACAAGTTGAAATAACTTGCGTGTTTTACCCGGCTAGCGCAAAATGAGAGTCTTCATATGGGAAGGGAGTTGTCTATAATGCGACTTTTTGGAGATTCCGGTGACGAAATCCGGCGGAAGAAATTGAGGTTAAATCTTGATTTGTTGCAGTTAAAATGGTTTTTTAACTGCATATTTGGATTCACCACCCTCGAAAACCCCTGGGACACTTTCATTATGCAGAAATTAGCTATCAAACTTGCGATTCCAATAAATTCCTGCCGGATTTCGACCAGAAAAACCCGCCGAAAAGGCTTTCAAAAAGTCGCGTTATAGACAACTACTATGGGAAGAGCCATAGGCTGAAATAAATGGCGTGTTTGATCCGCCTCACACAAAATGCAGTGAATGTTCATGTGAAAAATGGGATTGGTTGAGACAAAAGGCGTGGTTTATGAGCAAATCTTCATGTGATAAATGGGATAGGTTGAAAAAATGGCATCCGAGCAGACGTGAAGATGAGCAAGTGTCCTGTGCAAAGTGGGCTCGGTTGAGATAAATGACTTGTTTTATGATGGGCTAAGAGAGATAAACATCGTGCTTGACTTGTGCATGATCTAATTTGAATATATCATGGTTCAATCTCAATATAACGATTCAATCTCAATATGACGAGAATATATTAAGAGAATACATCAATGTATGAGAAAGGCTGACATGGTTAGGGAAACAATAGTTTCTACACGTTTCAAAATTAGGCGGTCAAGAATTTTACCATTTTAAAGAGGTAATGTTTAGAATATTTATCAAAACTTTGAATTAACTAAAAAAATATTATTATAAATAGAGTAATCTATTTCACCTACCACGTATCCCACATATACGATTTTCATCTTGATTCTTTAATATATCTAGCACTTGCATCAAATTTGAGATGTGCACTTTCCAAGTAACATTAAAATAATAACAAATAAATTATAAGACGTTGCAATATATCATTTATTAATTTCATGAATGTAGCTAGTGCATATGATATTATTGATCAGTGATACACATCTTGTATGGTTTTGAAGGTTGTCTTCTAGGTATCTTTCTCTTTGAATCAAATCTGGTGAAACCTTGACCTTATCTTATGTCCAACTCAATGAAGTATTTGGCATGTTGCAAGTGATCCAACATATTATAGCAAGGAGGTGCCTCTTCTTGGGCATAACTTTCTTTAACTCCATGTAACCAATACACATCCAGATAGTCCCATCCTTGTTTGGAATTATAGTGATGGGTCACTGACATGGTGAGGTACTCTGTCGTAAGACTCCTTGCTCCACTAGCTGCTACAACTACTTCTTTACCTCACTTTCTTTTTTAATAGATTATCAGGAGACCCCAAAGTTTTCCAATGTCAAGTTCGATAATAGTTGGCTCTTGTGATCCACTTCCCTCTTCGATGGTAGTCGTTGATGCTCATGGGACAAACCCTTATATACATGGACAAATTTTCTCTTAAAAACATCAAAATGTATTTCTTTCAAGAACTAATAAACTGGTTATCTTGTTTTGCACTTATTACTAATATCTTTGACTTTCTCTTGTCCATGTTGTTGATGAAGAATTTCCTTCCTTGATGAGGTGTTATTGGTTGGTTCTTTGCATGAATATCTCATCACATGTGTATATATTGGGACTCCCAAAGAAAACTCTGCATACATGAAGTCAAACTATGTTCAATTCTACTTCATCAATAAATTCATCATTGATAATAAATTTGATTATTTGTTATATGGATACCTTTATCTTTGCCTCTCATTGACCCATATCAATGGATGTGGACTAGGATGGTGATTAGTCTCTAATCCCATTTTCTTAACTGGGGCAATTGTCATGAGATTCTCTTGTGGACTAAATTGCAAATTAGTTTGTAGTGACATCAAAATAGATCAGAATGGATATCAGAGTTGTAGTAGAATGCTAAGCTAAGTTGTATCAAATGTTGATATATAGAGGACATTAGATAATAGGTGAAATGTATAGATCAGAAGCATACTAAAAGAACTTGAAGAAAAAATTATTAAATTATTAAATATTATAAAATAGCGAGGGGATTGATGTCTCTTTCAGGTTGGTGCCTCTAAATCAAGGGATTTTTATATCCTTCGATTTAGATTCCGTAAATCATGGGATGGGTATGTCTTTCCTATTAGTTAAACTAAATTAAATTAACAAGAAGTTGGTGCCTATATTGATATATAAAGAAGATGATTTTGTGGTTTTATCCTATAAAAGTTTCCTCATAAAACTCCGAGTCTCCTCATTTATGTGCATGCATTTTTATTTATGGTGTTTCTATATGGTATGTTAGATATAGTTTAAATATTTCAAAGGAAGTTAAAAACGGTATCATATTGATTTACCCCCTTCTTAGTACTATTTTCGCTTCAACAAGTAAACCATTTTTCACTTGTGAAATAAATTTTTTTATTTTTTCATGTGTGGAATTTAGGTTCAATTACAATTAGCCATTTCCTCTTTAAATATCATCAAAATCTGATCCTAGTTTCCTAGCTGGCCCTAATATTGAAATTGGCTTCACTTACACAAATGCTTTCCCTAATTTTTTAAATTTTCCTATCAAGTGTAATAAAAAAACTAGATCTCCTCCGAAAAAAAACCATTATCTAATTCATCTATTGAATCTAACATAATACTTTAAACATATTTTTCAATTTGGAGACCTTAAACATAATACTTCAATTTCATTTTTAATCCATACATCTTTCTCTCCAATAATAAACCTTTTAAACCTATTCAAAGGTTACAAAACTCAAATTACAACTATTTCAAAATCACAAATAAGTGTGAATTTTCCTTATATATTTTAATCTAAAATTGTGAATTTGAATGAATTTTCCTTATATTTTTAATCTAAAAATGTGAATTTGAATGCCAGGCTTATCTTTTTTATTATTCTGTGCATTGAGAATCTATCAAAATTTCCTTTTAATTCTTGAAATGACCAATTGAAATCAATAATATTATAACGATAAAAAGTTTGGTTATATTTTCACTTCAATAATTAGGAATTTAATTTTGAAATACCCTCTTTCAATTTGTAATCTTTGTTTTAAATGACATAGATTATTGTTTTATTGTTTTACTTATTGATGACATATATGCATATTGAAAGAATCTATAGGATTTAAGTGATTTTTGAAGTTTAAAATGGTTTTTTTAAGGATAATAATAAAAATAATAAAACAAAAGTTATGAATTTTAAAAGGAAAAAAAATAAAATTGTTTTTTATATTGTATTTTAGATTAGTTTATTCAAATTTCAAGTGTAATAATTAGTTGGATGTGGAATTATATTTTTCATCCAAGAAGTATCTATGTTTGAAATTTGAGTAAACTTATAAGGAAATAAGTCAAAAATATGATTAGAGAAACTAGTTTTCTCCTTTTCCATCCAAAATATTTACTCCCTAAAGATAACATCATCATCATAGATTTTATTTTCTCTTTTAAAGTTTATTTTTTTAGTAAATTTTCACTACAAAGGCCCTTTTATACCTCAAAATTTGCATAATATTTATATGGATAGGAACTTGTTTTTTTACATAGAAAAAATATTTTTATGAGATTTGTGCTTGAGTTCTAATTCTCGGATAAATTCAAATATCTAGTACAATGGCATCCAAGTTAGTCCAAAATCAACATCATCATCTTTATACATAATTTCTTTTCTAAATTGTTTGAAATTTATATCATTTTACGTGTTTTAATCTAATTTTGAGTTAAACCTTAAATGCTTTTCTTTATGAGTTCTGCTAACTTATAAGCTTTTCTGCTAGGTTAATAAAGAGTATGCTAGGAGAAAATGTGGTACATAAGATATATACAAATGTGGTACATAAGATATATATATTTCTATATAACCAAATGGATTTGATAAAGGAGACAACACCAACATGTGAACATACTCCAAAAACTATAAAGTAATTAGCTATAAAGGAAAATAATTATACCAAAGGTAAGAAGCCAATCACGGGAGTCTAGATTCATCCCACTTATGTAAACCACTCTACATTATCGGGTTGATGGATCACACACCTAAAATGAAATGATTCATCCCATTTAATATGGGTAAGGGCTTATGCATTATGAGAAATTCGCTAAAAGGGATGAAAAATACCCTTTCATACAATTTGTTCTTAAAATAAAACTCCATACACCATGGAATCATTGTCTCTCTACTCCTTTTATAGAAGTATTCACAAACATATATAGTTCAACACAATGATAACTCTAAATGATTAGGTATAAATGATTAAAGGTTGAGATTCATTTCAAAAATGAATTGCTAAAGTTTTATTCGTAAGCCTAATTTATCTGACATCATGCGTATGTGGTTCAATGGATAAAAAAATTTTAAATCCTTAATTTTCAAACATTTTCCCACCATACATCTCAATTTAAGATCAACATATGCATCCAATCAGGTAATAGAAATTTTTAGTGAAAAATATTTAACTCATTTAAAGATGGGGTTGATACCAATTATGTGTGAACTCATTAAAGGAATAAGATTTTCCATCGAGCTATTATCATTTCTAACTCTCTTACAAATCTATTGCCAGACTTAGATTGGATGCTTTTATAGGAGATATAGAATTTTACATGTATCTTACCTATGATATCTAATCTATGCTTTTAACACATGCATGGGATATGTGGCCATTCATACATTTTTATTATAGAAATTCATAGATGGTTAGGTAACAATTTCAATATGCACCTAGTTATAATGGTCTTCTAGTACCATTATATTAACACATTTCATTAAAACATTCCCATCAATAACTCTATATGTTGTATAGGTGCTGAAAACTAGTCGATATTGAATATTAATATAAAAAAATATAATGTTAAATAACCACCTGAAACACCTACATTTATGTGTAAAACAGGTTTATCATTCAAGATATTGAATGTAAAATAATGTTTCAAATAATGTTTCAAGGTTTCAATGCATGCTTGATAAGTGAAAAAATATGTCATGCAAATCTTATCCATTTTGTAGAGGGATGTATGAAATAAGATATTCCACTTTCACTAGAATGGAAGGAGCAAGGATTGATATATATATATATATATATATATATATATATATATATATATATATATATATATATATATATCCTTATTTTTCATGCTTTTGAGCTAGATGATACCATAATGGGAGATACTTTAGGGATTGTTTCAAAATAGGTATCAAGGAAGGATTTCTTTTGCTTACTAGCATCAAGAAAATCTTGATAAGGAACCCCGCATGCTAAAAATAACATGTGTAGAGGTTTTGAATAATTTGAAATGGATTACTAACAGAAAATAAAGAAAGAAGGATGAAGAAGACACAAGGACTACTATTGAGAGGCAATATGTTTAAGAAGAAAGGAAAGAATGAAAAATGAGAAGATAAGAGAAATTAGAGAAGGAAAGAATAGAAGCCAATTCCAGTAAAGAAACAAGTAGAGAAAAACATTACCAAGCAAGAACTATCGAAAAAGAAAAAGGAATCAAATGCTCAATTCAAAGATAAATTAGTAACTAAGAAGATACAAGAATAGAAAATAAGGTGGAAGAGGATAGGAAATCCAAAGTTGATGAAACATTTAGTAAATTAGTAAGGAAACATAAAGAGATAAAAGGTAAGTAGCAAAGGAAAAATAATGAAAATTTGAGGAACAAAAATTTAATAATGTTAAAGCAAAAGAGCCAATGAAAAAGGAAAATGAGCTAGCGCAAAATATTGATAAACACAACATAAAGAAACAAGATTATATAAAATAGAATATTTTTTTACCACTCAAAAATTCACTATCAATTTTTATTGAGGCATGTTTGTAGGATATCATGATCTTGTTACAACTCTTGCATATGAATTTTCCAATTTAATTTTCTTATTTATTTAATGGATAGAAGAACCAATTAATCAAAAAATTATCAAAGAGGAAAAATCATCTTAGATTGTGAAGTAATACTCACCACTAGACTTACGGTAATGGACATAGGAAAGTTAAATTTAGATTCCGTTCTCTCTACTAGATTACACATTGGTCAGAAAATGTAACTAAAGAAATATATGTCAAAAAAACTTATTACAATAGAAAAATCACTTTGCTAAAAATTCAAGTGAATTACTATAAATTAATTAAATATTAATCTTCAAATTTTATTGATTATTCTTTTGAAATACAAAATAAATTTACTTATGTCTAGAGACAATTTTAGGAAAAAAAAACTATACATCAAACTCACTGTTGTCAAGATATTTCTACTATCATGAATTATATCCAAGCATGTGATGTCACATATAAACATCATCAATTTTAATATTATAAGTTAAAATATTTGGTGCGCTCTTTAAAGGTCATTTCTAAAAGAATTATTTTTTTCACAACCGAATGGCTCAAAGAAATAGATTTTTGTTTGAAATATTAGAAATATGGTGCTTACGATGGTCCTATAGGAGTCACACAACCGAATGACTCAAAGAAATAGATTTTTGTTTGAAATAGTAGAAATATGGTGCTTACGATGATCGTATAGGAGTCACTAAGTAATTGAAGTTTCTTTGTTAGAACAAGTAATGGATAACATGGGAAGTACATGTAATTTACTACATATACAACAAATTGATAGTTTCTTTCCACAAGGGAAGTATTTAAGGACCCAAAATATTATATAAACTTTGAGTGAATATGATATCAACTCCGTATTTAAATTTAATGAATTAAGTACTAAATTTTTTGTTGAAGCCCTTAAAAGAGACATGAAACTAACTAAAGGTTACATTCTTATGATGGAAAATTCTAAGAAGAGGATGAAGTGAAGCGTCACATCCTACAAGGTTCCTTTAAACAACATCAATTTCCCTAAAGAAATATTTTAATGAAGAAATGAATGGGATGAAGTTTTCACAAGCTATATTAGGTAATATTTTATAGAAAGATATTTAAATATACAATGGTTTTTTTTATAAAATGATAATTTACTCGAAGAACATAATATATCAAAAAGGTAAATGAATACTTTCCCATGCATATCATCACTATTTATGACACATCTCATTCATATTTTCTATGAATAATATGAGTTTGATTCTATAATGTTTCTTATTATACATTCTTGTAGAGTATCATATGAATGGATAATAAGGATAAGCCATAATACACCAATTTTTGAAGCCTTATACTCATGCTGGAGTGGTATTGTTCTTATTTGTATGGAAATTCTAATTCCATTTATACTCATGCTGGAGTGGTATTGTTCTTATGTCTATGGAAATTCTAATTCCATTTTAGTGTTATGTTTCAATGAGTTATTAATGGAAATATTAAATGGTGGTTATTTATTAATATTTGAATAATATGTTCTAATAATTGGTGATTGGTGCTACTTTATTTGAAACTACTCTATAATGAATTATTTTAACTTTTAATTATTGGAATGGATGTTTATTTCATGTTAATTTATTTTTCTCAAATAATATCTAAATATTAAATTATGATAGCACTTTGGTACTAGTTTTAATACGACATTTAGGATTTGGAATTTTATCTTTTAAATCATACATTCTTCAGTTTCATATCACAAGCAGTGTAAAGTCTAATTGAGACATTTAACTAAAGAAAACCCATGATGTTGCATGTACATAATTTCTCCCCATCAAAAACATATATTCATTAACAAATTAGGAAGTAGAAAATAGTCACCTGTGTTATATGCATAAAAGTCTGGTACATTTAGAGTAACTTGAAGAACCACCAACTAACATATCCTATGTATTCCCTATTAATTAATAGAGAGATAAATGTAGGTTGAAATAAGAATTTATTTTTTTCAAAAAATAACAATAATGGAATGAAAAGATATTTTAAACTAGTTAAAATGTAAAGTAATAAATAATCATAATTTACATGGTCACTTTTTTATTGAAGAGGCTATATTTTCACATTAAAATATATATTTTTAATAATATATATTTTCACATCAAAATATATATTTTTAATGATATATTTTTTAAAGAGGTAAAAGAAAGAAAAGTTCACCATTAAGATATTCTTATGAAGAAATTTGAAAATTTGGTAACATAAAGCAATAAGGAACATGTAACATATAGAGAGGACTCATGGTTTCGGGAGTGCAACCTAATTAAATATAGCTGAAGTTAGAAACTAATTTGATACTTTATATTATTTTACCATCTTATAGTGCACCTTATATATAGATTACCATCTTATAGTGCACCTTATATATAGATGCACTAGTGTGCATAATTATTGGGTGCATGACCTGTGTCTTGTTATAAAATATTTTTACCTACCTTTGTCGATGTAGTAGGGTTAAGTAATAATTTAATTAAAACTATTTAGTGCATATACAAGAAATATTTTGAGAAAATGGTGACCCTATCATGGAATTTATGGTATCCCGAATGTTTCATTTATATGTTATTTAAGGACTTCTATTAATTTTCTTAAGAAATATTTTATAATGTTTTACTTTTTTAATTTTTAACTAAATCTATTACCCCTTGTAATATAATGCACTAATTCAATTTAATTATTGATACCAATAAATGCTCATATATTTTCTTCTATGCATCTAGTGACATTTTTTCAATGTTTCAATTTTACAAAATTTATTTGTAGAACGTAATGATTTGTAATTATATATGCAGTACATGCAAAAAAACACATATACACATACAAAAGAAAGAGATTTACCAACACATGTAACATTAAAATGTGTCAATGCACCTTAATGTTCTATGCACACAAAAGAAAACATCCCCTAAGACCTCTATCCAACCATCTCCTATAAGAACCCCCACTGAATACATAGTAGTTAGGGAAAAGTAATTTCTTTCAAACCTCTATCTATATTTTCCTTATAAAAATATATTAACAATAATTTTTCCAATAAATTTCACTCCAATTTATAATTTTCAAAATTTAATTATTTTTTTTATTTTTTTATTCTTAGATTTATTCAGAAAAAAGGTTGAGTGACAATACATACTAATTTTGATTGATAAATATTTTCTATAAATATTCTTCATAATAGGATAGTTTCAGACATTATAATTATTTGTGAATTTTTTTGAAGTTAATAAATCCCTCTACCTCTACGTTATAAAAGTGGTATTGCACAACTTTTGAAACTAACAATTCAGAGTTTGCTATTCGGAAACATAGGAAACATTGTTTTATAAGGTTAAATTAAAAATAAATAAATAAATAAAATCATTTCAGATTGTTCGTATCTATTACATCTCTTTCTAATCTATTATATTTCCTTCCTCATCCCATTTGTATCCCACTTGGAGTATTTGGATAAAAATGGTTCAGTTCAATGTTGTCCTTCACTCTATTGAGTCTATTAGATGTAGTCTTTATAAAGAACAGTTAGACATGAACTCGTATTTACTCTTTGTAAATTACGAGTTAGTCTTTGACTCATTAACATTAAGTTATAAAATAAGTTTCCATACTTTGATACATGGTTGGTTAAATTATAAAAATTGTTCCTTGCATTAAAAATCTAGACCAACAACAAAAATGATCGAGCAATACTTTTTAATTGGCCATTGTAGGGTTTCATATCAAAAATTTCAAGCAACAAGCACACAAACATGATCAAAGGATATGTTTTACTGAGCAATTGTAGCACTTAAGAGTTCTTATATTCATTTTTCTACAATTGTAGCACTTAAGAGTTGTTATATTCATTTTTCTACAAGTTGTTAGATTCATTTTTCTACAAAGAATGTGGGAGTGGGAGTCATACAAAATTTATGTTTTTACATACAAAGATATAAATTACAGCACACAAACATGACATGTTTCACTTTGGAATTGTAAATTTTTATTAGGTTTATATTTCCTTCTTTATAAAGAATATGAGTTCCTGCTTTATAAAGAATATGAGGACGACGTTAAAATGGATTTTTTTTTTTTTTCATAGAAAATCATTTTGTTGGTATTACATAGTGCTTTACAAGAAGAAAAAATGTATAAATATTTGTATTTCTTTAATAGTACACCATGATACACAAATTCATTTCCTCGACTCTAGATAATAAGTAACCAGATGTAATAATTAAGAGTAAGATTTAATGGAATTTTCTATGGGAAGAACTTCTATGCATTTACTTTTCTAATTAATTAATATTTATGTATTTATTTCTTTAATTATTTAATATTATTAAATTATATATATATATATATATATATATATATATATATATATTTTGAATTTTTTTCTTTTGTGTTATATTTTAATTTTTATTAATTTATGTTTTGATTCAATATTTAACTTAATATTTTAAGTTTTAGATTAATAAATTATTTTTGAAATTTATTTTCCTATTTTCAAATTAATAGGTTAAATAAAAATTTTATAAATGTGATATTTTTTTAATTAATTTAATTAAATTTATTTTCCCGACAACAAAATATTATAAAAATAAAATTTTAATATATCATAAAAAATAATTATCTAATATTTAAAATATCAAATAAATATATTTAGTATTTAATTAACCAATTGAAAATAAATATATTTAGTATTTAATTAACCAATTGAAAAGATATTTAGTTATTTGATGTATTATTTTAAGTATTTAAAAGAATATTTTTATTTTTATTTTTCGATTTCTAACTTAATAGTCGTCACATACATATTCAATATAAAAGTGCATATTCAATATAAAATTCATATAAAAGTCCATATTTGGAGAATATATATTTTTGATAAAGAACAATTATGCAATCATTCAAAACAAAAACAGCTATATTTTAAAAGATAATAACTAAAATTTATTTAATATATTATTGTTATTATTCATTTTTATGTAGATGATGTATTTAGATTTAATTTATTGTTATTATGTTTCAATTTTTAATTTTTTTTCCTTTTGTAGATTATGAGCTCTAGAAATTGGTGACCACGATTATTAGAGAAATTTTGATATCTAAAATAGGCTTCTTACAAAATATTATAAAATAATAGTGGAAATAATAATAGTAGAAACAATAAAATAAGATTATATCATCAAATTTTAGAGGGAAAAAGGAAAAAACTATTTTTTGAACTCGTATTTTCAACTTATTTTCCAAGAATTTTACTCATATTTCAAGCTTGTTGGATGCGGAATTTAGTTCTACATCCAAGGAGTACCCATATTATATACTTTCGATGGACCCTCCTACACTGAATATGAGAAATGCATCCAAGGAGTACCCATATTATATACTTTCGATAGACCCTCCTACACGGATTATGAGAAATACATGAAAAAATGTGATTACAACCATGTTTTTCATGTATGAGGTTTCATTGAAAGTATTCAACATGGGTACTCCCTGGATGAAGAATTAAATTATGTAGCCAAGGAGCGCTCTGCTCGAAAGATTGTAGGGAGATAAGTTGAAAATATGAGTCGAAAAAATATTTTTTTATTTCTTGATATTTTAATCTCATTACTTTTTAAATCCAAAAATGGTGAATCATCCCCCAAATCCTATTGGCTCTTATAAAGTTAATTTTAACTATACATTTTTGTTTTGAGGCCCACTTTTGACCTCCAAATCTCTCTAATACATGCACAAATTGTTGTACTGGGCATATCCACCTGAAAAAATCACTTCCTATCAGATGAACCATAGGTTCTAACCCCAACAATTCTTTGTTAACATTATTACCACTATGTTATTTCTATAAAATTGAATGTAAACATAAATTAACTAATCTACACTTCATGCATTATTTTATAAATTTTAATAAAATACCAATTACATTGTTTTTTAATAACAAAAAGAAAAGTACTTCACACAGTACTCTCTTTGAGACATGGATTACCGTGTCTTAAGGGGACTTCATAGGAGGAGCAATACCATACCACGTGCATTCATATTTGGGGATATATATTGAGTAAAAAATGGATATATATTGAAGAAAAAATGACATAATATGTTGAGTATATAATAGAAGTAAACAATTTTTATATTGGTAAGTAAAAAAGAGCTCAATGTTAAATGAAAAAATACAATGGGGTTAAACAATTTTTATATTTGTAAGTAAAAAAAAGTCAATGTTATATGAAAAAATACAAAAGGGTATAAAAAATGTTAATGAAAAAATGGATAGGTAGCAGTTTTTAAATTTGAAAAGTGTTGGATTCGTATTGTTAAATAATGTGATTTATAGAGGTATCTTTCAATAAAAATTTTAAATTTGGAAAGTGTATTGGAATAGTATTGGTAGGGGGTTAAATAATGTGATTTTTAGAGGTATATTCCAATAAACATGTGATATGTCAAGTGTGTGTATTTGAGAGTAGAGTTTCTAGATTTTTAATTTAATATCAATAATTATTAGATTGATTATAGAGATTTAACGTCCATTGAATATTATGAAACATTTTCAATACATTAACAAATCTAAAATAGTTATGCTCTTTATCTCATTTTAATTGAATTTAACAATTAAACAAATCTCATATAAAATTAACTTTTTCACCGTTAAAATAATTTCAAAAGAGAATGTGATTTTTTGTTATTTAAAATACATTTTTGAATGCATACAATTGAGAAGCATCATGAAGCACTTCAATTCTAGAGATTAAACAACTTAACCTCAAATTTTTAAAAATCTCTACCTGATTTTGATTAAAATTAACTAAAAACAATGTGGCCTACTAATTTTTCATTAGAATTAACTAGAGAAAAAAAAAAGAGTGAGAAAGTGCCTATTTCATCTACAAATTAAGCAACTCAATAATTTTAATTTAAAATAAAAATACAATTTTTTATTATTGTTAATGATTTAAAATTTATTATCAACTAAAACGTTTTGATATTTATCATAGGTTAATGTACATATACATTTACTAATAAACTTATAAGTGCATTCAGTTTTTCATTAACTTTCTATTAGCTTTTTTTACTAACAAAAATTAAAATCTATCCAATGTTTAACATTATGAAATTAAAATTATTAGTTCTAAATAAAATGTATTTCTATTTATCTCAAATCTTATTCGTTAAAATGTCTCCCCTCTTATTGTGTAATAATGGCAAGAATTGACTTTTTGTGTACTGTATTCTTAATTAGTATGTACTATATCACTAATTACTATGTACAATAAATATAAATATTAATTACTATGTACCATAAACACATAGTTTGTAATTAAATTCAGAAATTCCATTTTCCCATTGATATAAAGTATTGAATAGAGAATTTTTATAGGTTTTATTTTTTAATTTACAAAAAAAAAAATTTAGAAAATATAAATTTGAAAAAAATGTAAAAATAATATATATATACAATTTATACAAATCTCATTATATCAATCTATACTCTAATGACATAACATGTTTACCATAATATAGGCATTAAATAAAAAAAATTGCATCATTCAATATTAAATAAATAATTATTAACTTATTATCATTTTCATATCAATTATATATATAACCTTTATTTAAAAAAATGATGTATCCATTTATTAACGATATAATATATACCAGAAGGAGAGGCTTAAGACGATTCATAAATTATTTAATTGACTAGCGTCACCCACATACAGTCGCCATTTAATTACTTAACTAGCATCGTCAACGTATAGATATTTATGACAGGACAAACTCGCCATTTATTTACTTAACTAAGTTGAGAATAATTAATATTATTTTGTTATTAATGGAGAAAATAGTTACGTTGTCGTAACTTCCTCCCTATTAGTTCCTATAATTATGGGGTTTGGGTGCAACTTCCTATTTCCTAGTATTGTATTTAATATGTAATCTTTGATTGATTGGAAATAGAATGGACGAGAGTGATCTCTCAAGTTTGATGAGTATAGTCTCCCGGTGCAAGCCACACCTGAGAGCTACATCTCTTTCTTTTCAATTCTGTTCACATTTTATCTAACTAACCTCGTCAACGTACAGAGACGTTGAACAACTAGATATTAGAAGGCTACGACAGAAAATTAGAAGGACACGATAGGACTCAGATATCAGAATTCAGTATGGTTTCTGCCCTACATAGTTTTTTGACGGGTCGTAGTTGCAGATAACGAAACTCCAACCGTTGTTACATTTAGCTTGAGCGCATCCGACCCTCTGGGAATTTCTCCAGATCACCTGCGTATAGTGCCCGCACACTTTACCTGCAGCACAGGAATTAGAGGAGTAATCATAGTATTGCCTCTCGTTCACCCAAGACCTCACGGCGCTTCCAATGTAATCTGCTATTCCAAACCCTGCGAAAATATTTTCTCCGTATTTGCCACCAGAGTGCGTCAAAGCGCAGTCTGCTATGCGTTGATTTGCATAATTCTGTGCGTAAGCCGCGACGATGTCGTCCCATACGAGAGCCGAAACGCACACTTGGTCTCTCGCGTTATTGTGAGGAGCTAAGAATTGTTGCTGCACATCTTGGCCTTGCCCAACCAAGCAGAACCATGCGAGTTGCATGAAAAAAGCATAATTGAACATCCACCCCATAGTGACAACACTAAACCTAACACCCAGCCCGCTTAACTCAATATATGAAAACCAGCATAGAGTATCGATATTTAGAGCGAAAAATTGCAATCCGGCATGACGTATTGCTTCCACGATATGGAGGAAGATGCAATGAATGTGTTTCAGTTCGGCATCTAATTATGCAAAGTTGTATGTACTTGTGGAAATAAGTCATTCTAGAAGAACGCCGAGCCTTGGTTTACTTGGAATCTCATTAGGCAATCTCACTGTGCTACAAGGTACGTTATTCCTAGGATTTTATATAAATAAAGTAGATCATATTATTCCAAGAATTAATAAATTAAGATGGATAATAATGTTACATAACAAACATATCATATCATGACATTTTGATTCTAATCTAAGTGAGAAAAAAAACAACCCACCCTTATGCAGAAAGACCTGTCAGCTCTAAATCCGTATGAAACACCGCTGTTGAAAACGGAAATTTTAAATGAATAAAAGTATAGACTCACAGTTCACCTTCGATTTTTTGTTTCAATTCCCTCCATTAATGTCACACTAACGCGGAAATATATTATTTAAATTATATAGCATTATTTAAATCGTATACAATTCCGGAAGAACAGCACATTGGTGCCTTCGGTCAAAATTGGAGTTTTCAACCTTGACTCACTCACAAAACAAACCCCACTAGATTGTACGACTATGATACTGTTTATCAACTTCATAAATTGTAATAGTTCTTTTAATGCCTAGTGCTACTCCTAATAGATAAGGATAGTGATGGCATTGAAACTAAAAATACAAGTGAAGGGATCTATCAGGTAATGCCACACACCGAGTAGATTGTGAGCTTTTTATTTTTAGAGATGATTCATTGTACTAATCGGATATTAGCTGTGTCTGTGCACAACAACTATTTGTTATTACGAAGAATCAAGGTAGACTCACGGTTTACCATCAACTTTTTGTTTCAATCCCCTCCATCATTAATCTAATAGTAAAGCAGAAATATATTATTTAAATTATATACCATTCCGGAAGAACAGCACATGGGTGCCTTTTGTTCAAAATTGGACTTTCCAACCCACTTACAAAACATAACCACGAGATTGGACGATTGTGGTACTGTTTAACAACATCATAAATTGTAATAAATTTATTAATGGTTAGTGCAACTCCGAATAGATTGTGAGATTTTTATTTTTATCCTTAGAGATGATTCATTGTACTAATCGGATATTAGCTATGTCTGTGAACAACTATTTGTTATTACGAAGAATCAAAGTAGACTCACAGTTTTCCATCAACTTTTTGTTTCAATCCCCTCCATCATTAATCTAATAGTAAAGCGGAAATATATTATTTAAATTATATACCATTCCGGAAGAACAGCACATTGGTGCCTTTTGTTCAAAATTAGACTTTTCAACCCACTTACAAAACATAACCCACGAGATTGGACGATTGTGATACTGTTTAACAACATCATAAATTGTAATAAATTTATTAATGGTTAGTGCAACTCCGAATAGATATGGATAAAAAATAAGATAAGATAGTGATGGTATTGAAATTGAAAATACAAGTGAATGGATGTATCAGTTAATGGCACAAAGAGGATAAAGTTGATGTTGAGATATTTGTATGATCAGTAAAATTTTAGAAACTTTAGTAAATTTTATTAGTTTTTAATATGCAAATTGTAAAATGTTTGATGATATTTTTAGAGACCATGGAAAATTAACTCATGAAAATATTAAGCCTAAAATTTTCACACTTTTTAATACACATATTTACAATTTTTTTTTGAATTGAGATGGATCCTTCTATTACTTTGCCAAAAAAGCGCAAGGTTTACAAGATTGTCTCAACCTGCCGAGCGGCAAACCATGTATGTTGACCATATGGTTGCGTCATACATAGTTCAAAAATGATATGCCCATAATAGTTTTAATAGAGCCCGATACACTGAGACTTCTCCTATCCTCCTACTATATATTATATTGTCCATCACCATCCCAAAAAATAGACTAAAGACCATAAAGAAAACCACTACTCATCTAGAGAATCAACTGATGCAGGATCCTTAGCGCTTCATCCTAGTTGATTTGCCAGAACTATTAAAGGAACATTATGTTCCAATCTAGTTATGTAGGCATTTAGCTATACCATAAAATATTTCAGCTACTGCATATCTGTTTTGAGAGGCCCCAAGACATCTTGGGTCCATACTTGCCCTCGTTGTGGTGTAGCCAAAGCACTAGCCAATAACATTTTCATTTTCTAGTAAACCAATAGAGACTATAAGAGAAATGTCCTCATGCCTCATTTATTACGTGGGTTCTATCATAATTCACCGAATTTAACCATGAAGTGATGATCCTAAAGCACCTCCATCATACCTACACTATTCTCTAACTGATGAATCCTTGATTTGTTGAAGGCTGAGGTGGTGGAAGTATATTGGTGCCTGACCATATCAACTTGATCCTCAATGCATCCTCTACCCCAACCACAATTAGAGAAGTTTCCTCGGTGCTCACCATGATCTGTTCTGGCCCCTCTATGGTGAGTAGTAGGAGGTTGAGCCATGATTTCTGGTTGTTTACACTACCAATAAATTCGATGGGTGCTAATTTCCTTCCTAGAGAATGCCGAGATCTGAAGAACATGAAAATTAGTAGATACTTTGCAAGGAAAATTTTGAGGATGGAAATTTATCTTAAAGTTTAGAAACCTTGGTGAATCTTACTAGCCCGTAATACGAAAACTCTAAAATGTTTAGCAATAGTTTTTTAAAATTAATCCAATTTCTAGTGACTTTATATAGTATCTATAAAATTTTGGCAATTTCAATGTATTATAATTTTATATTATAAAATTCGGTGAATCATATTTAGAAAAAAATGAAAATTAACTAATCTTTTTTTTTGGAAAAGCATGGAAAATTAGCCCAATTACGAATATTTTCACCTAAACTTTTGCCTACTACTTTGATGCAGAGGGCCCCTTTAGTGGAGAACACAAACGGGCTTCTGTCTCCTATAATAAACACTATAAGCTAGATGATTGTCATTAAACAGAACATGAAACTAGTGCATGCAAAATCCCATACCCATAGAGTATGCAAAGGCCTCATCTTAATGCCCCAATGGACCCAATGGACTTTGATATAAAACCCTTGACTACAAATATAAAAATACAATTCCCCTTCTTTACTCAGTTGATACAAGAGGTAAAACACTATTCAATACAAGGTTGATTCAAAATGAATATTCTAATAAAGATATGGGCTTCATAGTTTGACAAAAATCTTTTTGTCTGTAATGAATTGTATTTTCCATTCAGATATCATAGACTTTAAGGATATAAAAACCCAGGAAAAAGAAGAGGATGGCAGATTAGCCAAGCATTGTTTATCATCACAGTTCCCTTCTCAAGTTTTTCCACATTGTCTTTTGAGCCAAAAGGAGCATCTTTCATGCAAAGACTTACTAAGAAAAACACTAAAGAGAAAGAAAAAAATCAAAAGGACGCAAAAAATGAAGGATGAACTGAAAGCAACATGTGATACAACAATAAGAAAAAAAAAAGAGGCTAAACAAAGGAAATGAAGGATGCGTGTGCAAGGAAGACTAAAATGTAGCTAGAATGTAACTAGACCTACTCCTAACCTAACCATCTAGAAGGATAGGTCTAAGTGTAATGGAATTACCAATGAAACCATTACAGTTAGCGAACTACAAAACACAAATATGTGAGAAATTAAAATCAATATAAAGCATTGTGAAAAAGAAAATATAATAACTTGAAAAACTTTCACAATGATCTGAATGTCTTGTTTATAATCAAACATATCTACCATACCGACTCGATTGATCCAATCTCAAATTTTACCTTGTTGATTGAAATGTCACTCATACAAACCTTGAAGGTTTCTTGCAAATGTACATTCATTTGTGTCTTACATTTTTGCAAACATTAAGAATGATTGAATCTTGTTATTAGCATAACATCTTGTTAAGTAATATTTCTTGAACCATTCATTGATTGGATCATAATATTCAGAGTAACCAATCTGAAAATCCTGAAAATCATGACGAAATGAATTTTAAAATAACATATCTAAATCACAAAGAGAATATAGAATATTATGATTGGGTTTATCAATTAACATATAAGATTATCCATTCTCATCTATCAATTTGAATATAATATCCATATCTCCACAAGGTTTTTGATCCGTTGAACGATTTAAGAATTTGTAACCTTCAAGAAGAGGACTTTTGCTAAAAGGATAATTAATTCATATAATACACAAGGGGGATGAGAAGGGAATCGTTCTCAGAAGAGCTAAACAGGGAGAAATCATTCAACCAAAGATGACCTTTATCTTGATGATCAAAACCACATCCTTTAAGGTTGTAAGGATCCGTGAAAGGTGTTCTCCTAAACAATGGGTCTAATACAACAGATTCACCTGAAGAGGGACAAACCAAACAAGAACCCATTATCTTATCATAAAATATATTTCATGGGTCAGAAATATTAACTTGGAAACACTATGAGTCCTTTAAGAATGAACTCACAACCAATGGATAGATGTTAACCAAAGAATTGTGCATGAAAATATGGATCCAACTTAGTTTAGAGATCTCAATAGGACTATGAGAACCTAACATAAATCTCAGTGGGTGCTGAAGTGCCTCAAATGTAAAAAAATTCTACAAATCTAGCTCTGATACCATGTAGAAATTTCTTGTAGATTCAGAAGCTCATGCAATTTACTAAATCACAGGACGAGAATTTACTTGTACTATCAGCTAGTGGAATCCAATAGATCGATGAAAACAATATGAACAAGAAGAAGATAAATCAAAGACACTTAACCCAATAAGTATCTGGGGAAATCCTCAGCTAAAAACCCCCACTATCTATATTGCATTAAATAGAAATCCAAGATGATAATACAATGCTTGTGTCACAAGAACATTCCCATCACTTAGTATGATCAGTTTCCCTTCTCACAATAAATCTCAAGCCAATCTCTATCCTCTTCTGCTTCTCTCCAATCCCATGATTTCTTGCGCCTTTAGTCAAATAATTTGGATGAATACAATATCCTCTGCTCAACCTTGATCTTAATCTGCACAAGTATTTCCTATCCTCTGTTGATGACTTCCTTTGGCCAATACTTAGCCAAATTTCCAAGCCTCCAAGATTCTAATTCTTTAGACAATTCCTGAGAGAATTAGCCCGTATTTAAAGGGAAATTCATCATCCATAATTGCAAAATCCAAAATTAGTTCCTTCTCTGTTTTCATGCATGATATTTACAACTCATTAAATCATACAACTGATAGTGCAATGTCCCTGCACTCTAGTCTCAACTAAGTCTTACTCAGAATCGACATGCATGATATTCTGATAAGGGAATCTTCAGTTAACTAGAGTGACACTTGTGGATGCACTAGTGGACCAATTGACTGTTAACTCTTTATTAGTTCCACAAATATTTTAGAACTAACTTAAGTCAACATAACTCAGTAAAATGAGTTATCTAATTACAACTCATAATTAAACTCATCCTGGACCCCTAAAACTTAGGGAAAACATATACATGACTTCCAAAGAATTTCAACTCAAAATTCCTAAGTTAACTAAGTCAACTTAACTTAGTTAACTATTACAAGTTGTTATGTGAAAAAAATTACAATTTTAATTCTCAATTTAATTCAAGGACAAATTAAATTGGAAATTCTAGATTGTATTTTTAGCATTTCTTGTTGCTATTTTCAACATTAAATTCTCGATAGGTCTTTGAACTTTCTAACGGTGGATCATCAAATTTGTGTTTCTTAGAAAAATCAATAGGTAGACTTGTGCCACTATCTTCATATGTATCAATGAAAAAAGTGTTAGTGCCACTGGTTTGATTAGATTTAAGATCAAGCATATCAGACTCTTGATGGACAGAGTATTTAAATGCATCAATGATGAAAATCCATTGATCATATAGAGTTGGAAAATATTCCCCCAAAATTATGAAATATTTATAGTTGAACAGATCATGAATAATGTATTCACCCTTTTCATCCTTTGATTGTATGATCACACCATCCTATACTTGATTTCAACAATTACTAGCCAAATAAATTTCTAAAGTATGTAGAGGGGCTGCTGGTATCACAAAATTGTTAAACATATATGGGTACAATGAATAGTGTTTTAGAGATGAGGATGAATGAAAAGGCTTAGGAGGAGGAGCACCCATTGTAACTAGATCGGATTGAACTTGTAAGAAAAATGAATCAATATCATTTTCAACAGTATAATAATCAAATAAAGGCATACCAATGTGACCTTTCAACTAACCAAGATATACCAAAGATTCTAAAAATTGACAACTTACTTATTCATATTTGATATCCATAGATGCATGAATCAAAGGGATTTCATGATGATTTTGAATTGAAATACTATATGTCCCCATAAATAGACATGGTACACTATGAGTGATAGATTTCAAATCGACACCTTGTAAATCCAAGTCTTCAGAAGAAGGAAATATGTCATATGATATAGTTAGGAACTCATCACCATATGTATTAGTAGAAAATTAATGTGAAGGTGATGGTTGTCCAAAGTATTAACTTAAATTTAGGGCCTAGAATCATTTGACAAGTCATCAAGACTATTAGATTTGTGATCATCCAAAGATGCAAAATTCTCATCTTGAAAGATGGAAGAAATATAAGACACATCTCCAACACTTTTCCCCTCTACATGTGAAATATAAATACATTATTCTTCGATAGTGCTAGAAACAATAGGTTGAATATCATTAAGATTTGAAGTAGGTTGATCAAGTGCACTAGGGAATAAGGAATTAGGAAAGTAGATGACAGAGGTTGAAGGGTATCCCTTGAGGAAATCATACCTTCGATCAAATCAGATTAAATATTAAAGTTATGAGTGTTAATATCATCTTGAAATTTCAAGGGATTAGTCTTCACCTTAGGCTTTATGAACCACTCTAAACTTTTCTCCATCAAATCTATATAATGGGAAGTGGGTCGAGGTTGAAAAGTCAAATCAACAATTTGATTACCAAATTTCCCAACTTCAACATCACCACAAGGAGCCACCGAAATCGACACTAGAAAAGGAGGAGAACAAGTAACAAAATGAATGGTAGGTTCCTCCTCACAGGTTTGGAGTGTCTCAAGGTTTGCAAAAGTTAGGGGAGGAGAATCATTCAGGGGTTGAAATTCAAAAGATATCAAGTTGAGTATGATAAAACTCTAAAAATTTTCCATAATGAATCTAATGCAACCAATCCCTTAGGAATTTTGTGGCATGGGTGAAGAAAACGATTAACAAAATCCTCTATGAACTCACTTGACTTCATTCTAGTTGATCAATTATAGCACATACATATTCATATTCATACTTGTTAGATGCTTCACAAAACTCCTTAACAAGTTCCTAAAATGAACGGATAGAAGCAACAAGTAATGTATGATACCATTTCTTGACTCAACCTTCAAATTTTAGGGTGAACAGTTTGGCCATGACATCCTTACAATGTTACTATTCCATTAGTAAGAAAAAAATGAGTAAATTGAAACATATTTTCAAGAAATGTTAGTCCACCCTCACCATCAAACTTAAATTGAGACAAGTTATTAACAATTTTTGCAAGGATGGTAAGATCAAGCTCTTGAGAAGAACATCGGGGGATTATGATATGATAAAGAGACATTTAAGATAAGAGATTCAACACAAACTCAATGGGCACAAGTTGTCATCTAGCCCTCCTTCTAGTCCTATAATGTTGATGGTGTTGGATACTGCCAACATATAGGGGGTCTCTGCTATGTGAAGTCCCAATTAGAAATTACACCATTTGGAGTAGAAGCCCCATCCAAAGTATCAATTTGGCCACCATAACTTATGATTTTCCTTCGGGGCAATGAATAACATAAGATATTATACATGTCTTGTGAAACTGATAAGCAAGTTGACATTACGAAACAAAAATTGCAATATGTAAAATGGGACCTTCATGAGAGGGGAGACAAGAGTGAGTCTCTAGAAAGGGAGTAATAATACTAGCCTAAGAGAGTCATACAAGAGAAAAGAAGGATTCATTAGTTATGTAGCGAAATAGTTCACATTGACACAACAATAATTAAATAAGAACAACACATATTCAATAAGATGAACACCAAAACCACTGAAATAGTTCAATTTCCTTTGGTCCATATGAATGCCAAAATATACTACAAACATCCAGAGAATAGTCTTAAAATATTCATGATATACACATGAATATTCGTTGGCTCAATGAGCTTAAATTATTAGGTGAAAGATCTAAGTACAGAGTTACAATGATGACACACCAGTTCCAATAGTCGAATGTTAAGGTACTTGTTGCTTCTCCAAGGAATGATCTCCTCTCCTATGTCATGCTAGAGAAGCCAAAACTAGCTCTCCAAAGCCTAAGCCCTCAAAAATCCTTTTTCTTGAGTTGTGAGTTTTATTTTATAACAAGAGAAATTACTTTTCATGTCCATATGACTCTTGAACTTCCCTCATCACTCTTGGACTTCCAATTACTTTTGAACTTCAATTTGACTCATTTGTCCTCATGTGACTTTTACATATTCCACATGTGACTTTACGTATTCCACAGGTGACTCTCGAACTTCCACACATTACATTTTTTCATTTTCCTTTTGATAATTACATCATTACATGCATAAATGATGTTTCATGGCACGTGGACACATTTGACATTGTGATGACACTTAAATAGGCATGGCTAGGAATCTTCATGATGATGAAGCAATGCCAAGTTATTCTTCTTGCTAATTTATCTTGCATTATTCATGATATATTTGATATGTGCTTCATCTTCATGAATGATCTAATTTTTTCCTCATCCTCATCCACCAAAGAGTGTTGTATCATCATCAGAACCTTCTAAGTTTTCATGCAATGTATTCATCCTGTCATGGTCCAGGATATACTTCATCTCTTCACGATAGTTCTTCTTTGTGCTTCTTCTTTGCAAGTGATTATTTACTTCTTCTCCTTGATACCTTCCTTCAACATCAGCTTGGCATGTTGAGAAGGTACACATATCAATGAATATCACTCATGAAAAGGAAAATTAAATCTTGAAGTCATCTATCCTAGTTCTACCTTACACATGGAAGAAGTTTTTTGTGAAGGCCTCTGAAAAGGATGAAGAAAAAATGGATTGAGGAATAGGGAATACTTTAGCTTAACAATGGTTGATGCATATATTAGTTTGATCTGCAAGTGAAATTTCTACATGATATCAGTGAGCTAGCTGATTTGTAGAGAAAATTCTACATGGTATCGAAGCACAGGTGATCAAGGAAGAACAATATACAAGAAGGAAGAAGTTTGTGGTTTCTAGATATAGATATCGAGTTCCTATCACATTTTAGATTTCATCAATGGTGTTCTATGGTTTGAGGCTTGAGTATACACTAGATGGAAGCTCAAACTATATAGCCTGGAAGGATCGCATGGAGGCAGTATTAGAGGATAATGGGGTGAAGGACTTCATTGATCAAGAAGTCCCCAAGTTTGCAATATCTAATGCCCAAGAGTTGGTGGAATGGAGGAAGTGTGTGGCTAGAGTTAGGAGAATCATCCTGGAGGGAGTTCGATATCACATAATCTCGAGCCTCCATGGGAAGGAGACTCCGTTTTCGATGTGGAAAACATTGAAAGATCTTTATCAGAACAGCAGTGTTCAGAGGAAGTTGGCTATCAAGGACAAACTTTGAAAGATCAAGTGTGAAAAGGGCGACACGATCTCTATGTATCTGACCAAGCTCACCACATGCAGGGATGAGCTTGCAAGTGTATGGGTCGTGACAACTGATGATGACATGGTGAGTCTAGCACTCCTTGGCCTTCCTAAGTGCTAGCATAGCTACCAGGACTCGGTTAATGGAAGGGAGAAACTGCCAGATTGGGAACGACTATGGTCGGATTTGATGCAAGAGGAGATCAGACGAAGCACCAGAGATGGTTCTTCATCCATGGAGGATGAAGAGAACTGTGCCTTAGCAAGTAAGGCGAAGAAGGGGAAGGAGAAGGTTTCCCTTTCTGAATCCAATTCTCCCCATGGTGGGAAAAAGGATGACAAATTGAAAGTGCAATGCTTTTGTTGTAATGAGGTGGGCCATTTTTTTACAAATTGTCCACTCAAGAAATCCAAGAAGGGATCGGGGGAAGGATCTCAAGGTGAGGCACTTGCTTCACAGTTCGAGTTGGATTTCACACTCTTCGCATGCATGGTTTCATCCATGGTGGGAAGTGGTTGGTTTCCTGACAGTGGAGCTTCTTTCCACATGACCAACGACAAGAGTTTGTTCAGTACTTTGGAGGCGAAAGATCTCTAGATACTCATAGCGATGGGTAACGATGAAAAGTATAATGTCTCAGGTGTAGGCATGGTTATTTTTTAGAGGGAGCATGGAGCTCGCCTTACCTTGACCAATGTTAAGTATGTACCAAGACTGAAAAGAAACTTGGTGTTGATCACGATGCTAGAAGACAGAGGCTATGATGTAGTCTTCAGTAAGGGAAGGGTTTTCCTTAGACACATAATCACTAGACAGGTGAAGCAGATTAGTTCACTGGTCAAGAACTTGTATGCTCTTAAGGTTCAAGATGCATGCAAAGCCTTGAGCAGCAAGGCAACTGATAGAGACTTGGTGGTTGAGAGGGAGAGTATATTACCTCTCAACATGCAGCGCCAGGAGAAGTCTCAGACAAATGTGGAGGAGCTACAATTGGTGAAGCAACCTCAGGAGGTTGTGGAGCAGCCACAACAGGGGAAGATGAGAGGAGATCAAGTAGAGACATCTACTCATGCAGAGACCTCCAGTAGGGGGAAACTTCGAGCCAGGTGGACAGAGGGATCACATGCAGCCATACCTCCAGGTAGGAGGTGGGGCGATGTGGAGTGATCGTCCCAAGGAGGAGGGTTAGGATCCTTGAGGTACCCAACCTCTTTGATTCAAATTTTCTACGAGAGCCCAAATGTGGAGTAGCAGGAACTGATTGATTGGGGAGAGACAGATGTGTATGGAGCGGCAAAGAAAGCTACAGTGCAGGGAATCCCAGGATGCAGTCTTTAGCAATGCAAGAGGCACAAGTGTGTTGCACAATGCAGGGTAGCACAGAAAAGGGTGCAACGGTGCGAGATGCATGGAGATGTTGCAGTAGCGCAGAGGTCAAAGAGGGAGCACTTGTCAACAGCAGGTAGAGCTTCAACATCAGAGCATGTTTCTAGCCCAACAGAGAGGTCAATTGGGAGTTTTTTTGTTCTGAGATTTGCTGGAGAAACAACACTTGGTAGATGTGTTACATGCAGAAAATTCCAGAGGTACACGATCGGGTTTGAGAGGAAGCCTTTCTTGTTGAGAGGGAGTGTTGAAAATTGGCAACAAGAAATTGCTAAAAATAGAAGTGCTAAAAGTAACACAGCTAAAAATAGAAGTTTGGGCATCAGTGCTGGATTGGGCAAAAGGGAATGAAAAATGGAAGTGCTAAAAGTAGAAGTTCTACTTTTAGCAGTGCAGTGTGGATTCCTATTTTAGTCAATCCCTAGAGTAGAAATAGGAAGTAAAATTCAAACTTGGTCTTACCAGTAGTTTGAATATTAATTAATTAATTCAGGTTGAGTTAATTAGTTAAGGAAAATCAAACTTGAAGTCTTTGTGAGAACATGCAATAATTTCTCCACTGATTGGGGAATGTGTCCTTGATTTGCTCCACTGGTTGAGGAATTAAGGATGAGTTCTATATTGAGAGGATCAATTGACTTAGTTTAACTTAGTCAAGTCTAGTTAGATTAATTTAAAAAGTTGTTAAATTAATGATATTTAGTTTGTTGATGATTGCAAGCATGTGACAAATGGTATTTTCAGATAACTGAGTATTCACTCATGGATAACTGATGCATGGCAGTTCAGACAGAGACCCAGTTGAGATTAGATGAGGGCAATGTACTATCAGTTGCTAGGATATTCTTAGTGAATATTCCTTGCATGAGGAAGGAATATTATTCCTTCTAGTACTGTGTAGTTGGACCTGAGGTGACAAAAGGTATGATTTGGCCAATTCACACATGTTATGACATTGGACCCCATTCAAAACTGCGCAAGAAAATAGGAGCTTGGAGGACTTGTGCAGCCTATATATATAGGCCTAGGTAGTCCATCAGCTACATCATCAGAGTGCAGAGAGAGCATGATAGCTTTTGAGTTGATTCTTTTTGTATGTTTTTGAGGATTTCCACTTGATAGATAATACAGAGATTGGATTTTAGGCTGCTTCTTTTCCCGCATAAATTCTTATGTGTTATGTGTGATTGATTCCTTCTTATCAACTATATGTGTTCATGCTTGATCTTTCTCATGGTTGATTAGCTTCCACAAAGTTTATGGTAGATGTAGATCTAGTATTATGCTTTAGTACATTACATATATCAGTTTGATCTGCAGGTGATATTGCTACATGATATCAGTGAGCTAGCTAATTTGTAGAGAAAATTCTACAAGATTGATCACAATGAAGACTATTTGTAATTGACTGCATTATTATTATTCAAGTTTTTTCCATTCAACATTATGACATTGTCACTTTGCATTCAAAATTTTTATTTCATCATTTTTCATAATTAAAGTTATTAACAATATCGATCATCCGAACAGTTTAAGGTAGCTCAACAAATTTAAAATTAAAACTACTCTTCAAGATATATTTAGTAATACCTGGAGGGACATTATTAAGAATTAATTAGTTTCCAAAAACTATGATACCTAAAATCAAATGAAATATATGTCCAATATCAATCCTCTTGCAATTTATTAACAAAACTCTCTTCCTTTTTTTATCACCAACTAATTACTAATAGACAATTACATACACATATAGAAATATAACACAAAAATGTAACATTCACAAACATTACCATCCAAATTTAAACACATAAACCCACAAACCACTCAAAGCATATAAACACAGAAACATAGAAATCACTCAAAGCATCCAAACACAGATATGTAGAAACCACTCAAAACATCCAAACACGAACATAAAAACCATTCAAGGAAAGAAACATAGACTAAATTAAAGAACAAAATTATATGGTCATGTCACGCAAAGAAAACATAATGTAAATTTCAAAGTATGAAGTTTATCTAAAACATATACATAATAATGATAATCTAAAAATATGACATTGCTTCCCTCAGTTGGAACCAACCTGGATCCATCTAACTCTGGATCTATCATGCGCTGAGAGGGATTGAATCCCTCGAGGTGCAAACCTTTCCTCACATTCTACACTTCAAAAATAAGGTTTTCACCTCAAGGGATTTTATCCCTCTCAATGCATGATAGATCTGGAGTTAGATGGATCTAGGCTGGTATAAATACAAGTCTGTGAGACCATTTAATTTCAGATATTTTTTTCTTATAGTTTCAGAGACATGAACCCCGATCTAAATACAAGTCCATGAATCCTCATATAGAAAAGGCATAACGTGCTTAGTTATTTCTCAAATCCCTTAATTTATCTATTACTTGTTGTACTTACATCAATGATGTGCCAAATTTAAGGTCAATGAAAGGATGAAATATATAAGAAGATCAATGTTTTCAGTAAAAGTGTTGATACCTTTGGCAAGAAATTGTTATGCGTGCAATAACATAATGAGTTGCCTAGTAGTTGTTCTTTTGGGAATTTCCAAACTTCGTTTATGTGGTTTTGACAATATTTTGTGATATATCATCTTATTACTATATAATGATGCGCAGGAATGATTCCATCATATTTAGTGATGGCTATATTTTAGTACTGCCAGAAATATAAAAAGAGAAAATTCAGTTGGTTTAGGAACTAGGGGTGAAGTGGATACATCTATTAAATTGTGCATCCCAAATATAGTGTCTAAACTACTGAATGTTGTTAGTGGATAAACTATTGAATGTTGCCTCAACAAGGAGCAGTGGTCAAAACACACAAGTTCCAAGTCAATTATTGCCCCACTCAAGGTAAGGACTTGTTTCCCTGTAACTCCCCTTGTTTTTACTTTTAAACAATTCATCATTAGTTAATAAAGAATATGATTTACTCTTAACCAATGTTTTTTGTTTTTAGTTTTGGATGAACACTTTTCATACCACATGTTTAATCTATTTTCTTAAGGATAACCTTATTTGAAATTCAAATTCGCTAATTAATTTGTGTTTACTAAAAATAAGTATACATATATATAATTTTAAAATAGTTAACCAGTATAATTTTAAAATAGTTAGTAATAAATGTGTGAAGTAAAATTATTATAGCCATTATTAACACTCTAAACATTATTTTTAATGCTTTGCCAACAAAATTATAGATCCACTTACTCTTGTATTCTTAATCAATTCTAATTAACAGACAAATCAATTATATACTATTATAAGTGTTTAGCTAATGTAACAATAATAATAATATAAAAAAACTCGTACCAGTTTGAACTAGGGTTTCTATTGTGAACAAGACACTTTTACCGTCTATTTTAGAAAGGTCGCACCTTATGCTGGAGAAGGAAAATTACTCTGGATACTTTAACTGCCAATAGATCCACCATCCTTAAACCCCTACGGTGAGTCACCATTCAACAAAATATGAGTAACATTGAGTCACTTCCATTTAACAAAATCGATTAGTTTGCCTCCAGTGGAACTTATAAAAGTATATATGTTATTTGCACTAATATTAGGATATTATTTTATTATTATGGTGAGAGACTTATTCTATAGTTTAATATAAGAGTGATGTATGATTTTGTTTATGTTTAATTAGGTGACACATGTATTTTTAAAATAAAAAATAAATAAAAGGAATATATATATTTAGTATGAAAGGTATATAGTAAACATATTTCATTTTACTTCTCAATTATAAATAAAGTATTTGAATATCCATGCAGAACAAACAAATTTATATTATCTTTATAAATAAATAAAATAACTAAAAGTAAATGACACTTGTATTTTTTCTTTTTATTGTAATTAACCTTCATAGTTCTTATAATTTTTAAAAATATTTTACTACAACACTTAAATAAACTATTTGAATATCTATACTAAATAATTTATTTCAAGATCAATTTTCATATATGTGTATATTGAGAGAATATATATATATATAACAAGTGAATTATTTTTTAATGATAATAATAAGAGGGAGATGCATAATTTATTCAATTCTTAATATAAAATCAATATGCGGGATTTAAAACATATTACTAATGATAAAAAAATTAAAATGTGGGGTATAAATAAAATATTGCAATGTCCATGTCAAATAAATATATTTCCATGTCAACTATATAGTTAAATAAGAATATATATATATATTATATAAAGCAATTGAAAAAAATAAAATGTGATGGTTAAAATGTATGAAGTAGTCTCACAATTCTACATTCTCCCTCTTTTTAGAAATATTTTTTTCTCAAATTTGTATGAGATCATGCAAAGATTGGTTGGAATTCATATATATATATATAAACCATAGATCTATAAAAAAGGGGACTACTACAAATCTATTAGACACATATATATCTATTTTAACCACATATATATCAGGGGGGGCCAAATATTTCAAATAGCAAATCTTTTGCACTCTAAAAGAATTTTTTGTCTCAGAAAATATGATCCTCTTTGGGGTTTACTAAATCTATATCCTTCCAATTTGAAATCTTCTTTCAATTTCTGCACTCAAAAAAATTCATCTCAAAAGATTTAATTCCTCTCACGCTTACTAAATCTATAGCTAAGATGGATTTATACTATTTTTTTACCACAATTATAATAGTAATGTTGTTGGTATATGCTCAAATAATTGGAATTTTTTTTTTTTTAAATTAATGGTTCCAGCAAAACAAATCATATTTTAAACTATTCACATGATGGAATTGATTATTTGATAAGTTGTATGGTAATTTCATAATTGTAATAAATAAATATGAAAAGGTAACCATAGATTTAAAAATGCAAGCTAATTAATATTTGAAATTTCATTCATTAGTGTTGAGGAGACCATTAGAATATGTTAACATCTTCAATTATAACCATAAGATAAACATTCGGATTAAAGGACAAATTAATATTGCAAATGTTTAGTGCGACATATTTGCTTAAACTTTACATTATATATTATTTCAATTAAATTTCTTTTCCATATATGAGTGGTTAATTATTGAAAAACTTATTTGCGGATATCTTTACAAATAATTTTAATTATTAGATTAAAAAGAAAAAAGAAAAAATAAGCATAGAGAATATGGAAAGATAAAATAAAGAATTTTGATTTTATTTTCATTAATTGAGAAGAAGTTATTATAATGTGGAATACTAGATTAATTTAGTTATATTAATTTTTTTTCTAACAATTTTTGTCTTCTACCACTCATATTTGATTGGGGAATTTTGAGGTAAAAAATTAACCAAAAAATGAACTTACAATATTAACTTTAAAAAAACCAATAGGATTCATGATGGTAACCAATAGGATTCAAGATGATGATGCCATTCCCATGTGAAAATATTTACGAAGGGAAAAGAAGCAAACTAATTCTTTTTAAATTGTATTTTATGCTTATCTCCATATAGGTCTAGTCAAATCTCAAATGTCGACACATATTGTATGTGAAATGAGGACACATTCTGCATACTTATGAGTAGACCCACATTGAGAAAAATTGAAAATACATTTAAAAACATGTTGTATTTTCAATTTTTTGATGTGAGACTACTGAGAAGTATGCAGAATGCATACTCATTGGATATGGAGCTGATTTTTTCATCTAAGATGTATCTACACTCGATGTTTGAGTAAACCTATAAGGAGATAAGCCAAAAATACAATAAAAAGAGTAGTTTTTTTTTTTAATTTAATTTATAAATCATATTTTATTATTTTAATAGTTAATTTATTATTTTCCTTATAAGGCCCAATTTAGACCTCATAATTCCCCTAATGTCATTCTCATAATTGTGATTTTGGGGCTACTAAGATGGTGACCAAATTCTATGCAAAAAAATAATGGAATGTTCTTTTCAATGGGTTTGAATAATATGTAACTAAGGGAGCCTATGAGGCTATGACACGTGATCATAGGGATCAATTTAGAGTGAAAAGGAAAGATGTTGTAGCATCATTATTTCTCATTTAACAATAGTTGGATAATACATCCTTACTAAAATTACAAGACCAACGATAGCGGGAGAAGCTTGGAATATTCTAGAGATGGTATATAGGTAAGTTAAGGTAAACATTGATGAGTGGAGATTTGTATATGTTAATCAAGTGATTATTTTGACACAATAACTTAAACATTTTGATATCGATGCAACAGTTCGAGAATTTGTGGAAGAGCCTACTAATGAAAAAGAAGATGTAAAAGACAAGGATACTACCACTGACCTGAACACTATAGAAAATGTTGTTGAAGAAATTGGAGAAGAAAAAAGTGATTCCATATGATACAAAGCACCACCATGGTTAAGAGAGAGAATCCTAGTGTGTATATACATAAGTGGAGGATGAAATTGAAATTTCCTTTACAACAATAGCAAAATGTGAGGAGAACCTAGTAGTGAATGTTGAATTTGATGATCAAGCTAAATTGACATGTCTTAGTGATTAGGTTGCAAAGCCCAGGTATAATATAGGTGAAAAAGAGAATGGAAAAACTATGATAGCTACAATAGAAAAATGAACAAGAAAGATAAAGAAAATGATCAAAATTGTTGAAGCTTTTGTGATAGTGTAAGAGGAAATGAAAGAAAAAAATATGTGTTTGATCTTACAAAGACTGAGAGAAAAGTTCAATCAACAGTAGTTGGGGTTTAAGCACATGTAGATGAAAAACCAAATGTAGACCATCAACTGAAAGACAAAATATTGAAGAAGTTGAAGCTAATGAACAAGGAATGGTATGCAGAATATAACATTTGGAGTGAAAAGAAGAAAATAAGTTTTTTTTATTTGATCTAATTAAAACCATAGCTGATGTTTAGACCACCATGCAATAATGGTCATAATTAAAGGAAGTGTTGAATTGTGTTAATTAGTCTTAGTTATCATATAATTTCTAATAATTTATGTAAAGTATAAATTTGAGACTAGGTAATCATACATGTATGAACTAAAATTAGTATAATCATACTTTGTTAAAAAACTTTGAGGAGACATCTTTAATCTTATATAGTGACTAACATCATCTCTATTATGTGTTAATTGTGAGTGTTCAATACATCATCTCTATTATGTGTTAATTGTGAGTGTTCAATACTTTAGCATTTTAGATTCATTCTCTAGCCATCAACTAACTATTAATCAATCAAAAAAACCATTTAAATCCTATCCCAAAATCCAACATGCGATGAAACACTCGTAAAGAATATAATGCTCCTCATTATCATTACAAATAAATTTTTTTTTAATCCATCAAAAACCATTTAAATGCTATCCCAAAATCCAACATACCACGAAACACTTGCGAAGAAGATAATGCTACTCATTATTATTACAAATACATTATCATTACAAATACAAATTTTTTTTATAGGTTAAAGAATTCGTACAAAAGCATTCCAAAATCTAAATCTAGCTTTTCAATTGATCAATCAAAAACCATTTAAATGCTATCCCAAAATCCAACCTACGATGAAACACTTGCAAAGAAGATAATGCTCCTCATTATCATTACAAATACAATTATTAAGAAATTCGTAGAAAGCATTGCAAAATCTAGCTTTTCAATTGAACATTAATAATTTTATTTCCTAAGAATGATGGATAATGTCTTATCTTAATGAAGATAGATAAGATAGATGTGAGAGTAAAATGATATATTTATTTCAATTATCTGCCCGTTTCCTTTATTAATCCAATGGTGGACCTCCTTATGTTTAAATCATAGCTTTAAGCGTTCGTTGCGTATTGCAGTACGTCACCAATGAAATACGAACAATAGGGACGACAGGACTTGAATAATCCGAACAATCTCATTATATTTCAACCAGAGAGGACATTTTGAGCTGCATGTGGGACTTAGGGTATTTTCCCAGCTCTGTTCACATCGCGATCAGCTTCGAATATTGCTACTAGAATTTCCCTGTGCCTTTCGAGCTAAAGTAAAAGGCGCTGGAATGATATGTGAAACACGGCCGAAAAAAAAGCAATCTTTATGGCGAGATCACAGTAACCCTAAACTTTTTTTATTAACCCTAATTATTCATTGCCATTACTTTGACAATAAAGTGGTTTAATCATGAGTCATGAAAAGAAATAAGAAAAGCAAAATTTATTTGCACAAATATTCCAAGATGCTTCAATAATTCAATAAACTAGTCTAATCATGAGTATTGAAAAGAGATCAAAAGTAAATTTTGATTTAACAGACTAATGTTCGACGATCCTCACAGCATTATAAGATACCGATGACACTGAAACCGATAAAGGCGTGAAAGTGGAAATTGACGTTCGGGTTTTTTTTTTAAATAAGAACTAATTTGTTAATGTGTGCATGAAGTGCACTGCTAATGTCCCCTTTTTGTCTCCAATGAGAATATCGGGAACTGTTTTTTTTCGTACTGTCACCATCTCGATCGAGAAAATCGGCCCCAGAAAATGCAGTGTGGGTTCCCTCTCTTGACTGGATCGAGAAAATTGAGCACGTCAAAACCTTACTTTTCTACAACAGTGTTTTCTGTCCCCACACATATTCTTGTACTCGAGCAATCACCACCGCTGATCTCTGCAAAAAAAAACTTTCTAATAAAGAGATTCGAAATTCGACGTCATGTGAAACTGAATATGAATGACGTTTAGCAATGAAATTGTACCACATATGACACTAGATTGTCGGAGATGAGAGGTATACCAATTGGAATTCATTAACCTGCGGTAATGACTACGTTCTTCGACTTTGAAATTTCGAGCAAGATAACTTACCGGGATTGCTGAAGGCAGGCTGAAAGGAAAGCGTGCAGACCAAATTTGTGTCACAGTAAAAGTTTCTCTAGATTGTAGATTCGGGTCCGTATAGGCCCGACAATGAAAGGTGAGCGTGTGAACCAAATTCGTTAACCGCAGGAAAAGGTTATCTAGACCGTAGATTCGGTTCTGCTGACTACCCTGCAATGTCAATATGATTAATGGTTGGCTTTGTCACTGGGCGATTCCTATTTTCGCCACAGTTTTTTAATTAATGCCCCTGACATGGGGGCATGATAGGGAAATAGGGAAATATAACGCGAGAAAAAAAAGTGGAGGAGAAAAAAAAACAGTCTTGCCTTATATTTCCCTATCGCGCCCCCATGTCACGGGGCATTAATTAAAAAACTGTGGCGGAGGAGAAAAAAAAACAGTCTCGCCTTATATTTCCCTATCGCGCCCCCATGTCAGGGGGCATTAATTAAAAAACTGTGGCGGAAATAGGAATCGCCTTGTCACTGGACCTTCCGTGAACCGGTATCACTGAAAAAATTGGCAAAATAAATTCAAGTCTTTCTTGGGTTTCAAATTAAAAAATAATGGAACTTCTGGCAGTATTGATCTAGTTTAATTGGCACGGCTCTGAAAATAAAAAGCTCTCAAAATAAAAAGTGTTATTTAATTAGTATAGATCTATTTTAAGTATTGATCTAATCTGAGCAGAGAGGAAAGATGTAACCTGAGTATAGAGGGATCAAATTTTTTCATTTTTCAGGTTTAAATGTTTCTAGAGTGTAAAATACAATGTGTTACTTTTCATTGTTTAAATTGTATTTTTGAATGCTAAATAGAGTATATATAAAACCAAATAAAAATTGTAATCATAAAAACTTTTTTTTTTCTTATATATAGAAATATATGAAATTGATATCAACATAAATTAGTTAACATAAATGTTCAAATAGTTTATTTAAATTCCTTGTTGAAATATTTTTGAAAAGTATAAGATTTAAATCAACATAGATCCATTTTAAATAGGGATCTAACATAATATGAAAGGGATATTTTCTATTTAAACCAACATAGATCCATCTTAATTTTTTTTGAGTAAGTACTATTTATCGTTTATTGGGAGGAATTGAATATTTTTTAATTTGGGAGGAATTGAATATTTTTTAATTTTACTAAAGGACCAGAGAAATCAAATCTCTTTTTACTCTAAAAAAAATTTGCCATTCAAAAAATTTAAATTTAATCTTTCTTAACACTTAATAAATCTCAATTTAATATGAATCTAGCTAATATAATTCTTAATAGAAAATTAAACATATTTGTATTATTTATATTTAATTATTTTTATATAATTTACGCAAATGATATATGTAAATAATATCAAAAAATTTAATTTTATATTGAATGGATTCAATACTTGCCCCACTAAAATTACACTTTCCAATTCAAAATGGTAGAGCATGTACACTTTTGTAAACATTACTCATTAAATCATAAGACAAATTTATATTTAAATTAATTTTTTGATTTATATATGTAAAATAAAAATCAATAATATGAAAAACTTTTAAGACATAAAATTGAATTAATTTTAATTAGATTATTAATAAGCAAATAAATGTAAAATTGAAGTGAGAAAGAAACTTTCAAATCCTCTATTCACATGTACCTGCAAAAAAAAGCATATATTAATCACCTAGAAGCTATAATGGTAGCCTCTATCAATTTCTTTAGATATTAAAAGAAAAACAAGAAATAAATACCAAACAAAAATATTAATTGGTTTATAACTAGCAATTGTCCCAAAAAGTACAAAGAGAGGTCGATAGGATTATGAAATTGGAATTGTTGAATTTTTCTAGAAGAGTTAATTGGTTTGTGGAAAACCTTGTTTTCTTGGACTGGATCATTGTGCAATTACCGTTCTAAACGCTCTTTGTCGTTTGATAAAATAATCAGAACATTGTTTTCAAATTTCCATAGATTTCCTCTTGCAGTAAATTTCAAATACAAAATCAAATTACAGAGTATTATTTTGTACGGGACACAACTCTTCTACAATTTGGTCATTCATGGTGGATATATCAGATAAGCTATGAACAAATTAATGAATAGCATATTATTCATGAGGAAAAGTTGTGTTTTCTTATCCATGGAAAAGAACGAAAATACCTGGAGCTTCATTGTTGAGGATCAGACTGTTATTACAAGATTTCACTCCACAAAGAAAGTTGAAATGTAATGTAGAGGCAAGTGAAAGAGGAATTTCCCTCAAATGATCACAATCACGCTCTAGAACCCTATTAAACAATGCATCCTTCTCATGGCCTGAATATAATTAAATAAGAACACCATTTCCTGAAACTCGTGGCATGCTTTTAGGTCTAAGCTAATTTCTTGGTGTTCCTATCCAATGGATAATTCCTTGCACATTAACTAAAGAAGCTTGAAAGCCAAACATTGTACTGAGGAATATTAAACTTTATCATGTCTTAGTCCAAGACCATTAGTATTGAGAATCCCAGAGAGGGAGTTCTTGGGTATTCTAGCAATATCACCACGTTTTTCTCCACTGAATCCTTGCCTCAAGAGCATCATAAAATGTCATGAACCTAAATCTGAAGTCTAACTTTTTTTCAAAACTAAAAAAAACTCACAGCAGGAAAAATGAAATTTTGAAACTTAAATATATATAATCTGAACCTAATAGTGTGTTAATAGTAGCAAATAACAAAGAAAACAATAGTGACATCAATAAACTCATCAATAGCAGTTATGGCTCAGTAATAACAATAGAAATTCCTTCAGTATTCAGCTGCACATTTGATAGCACATTTTAAAGCACAAACCGAATAAAGTGCAACAATAGTTACTGGCAACAATAATTGAATTTGAAATCCATAATAGATAAGAACAGATATCAAAGCCGTTCAGGAATGACAACTAATCATAACCAAAGAAGTGATTCCTCATGCATGTTTCTAGTAGTATTAACCATCCATGTATCATAACTGATAATTTGATAAGCTATAAGCATCATATATATTTGATCATTTTAAGGAACATTTCAGCATAAGCATAAACCAGGTCATACAACATTTTTGTGAGCCATGTCCATATGAACAGTGAATAAAGTGGTTTTCTTGAGGGCTGTAGCGGGACTTAATAATAGTGTGGGTGAAGTGAGCAACTTCATGGCACTCCTCTTGTTGATTAACCAGAGGAAATTTTTGGGGCTTAATCACAGAAGTTTTCAGGAAACCTGTTATTTCTCCCTTTTCCTATTTTTTGTCCCTGGAAAATTGTCCGTGCAAAAGAGAACAGAAATCTCTTGCAGCCTATTGCAAGTGAAATTAGGAATGGAATTTTTCTATAGGAAGAACAGGGGATTTCATATCAGTCGTTGCTGAATCAAATAAAAAAACTCTTGGTTTGTTAGAAGTCTATTGTTTATAAGCTTTCTTGGTGGGGCACTGGCAAGAGGAATAGTAAACATGGGCGATAGTGAAAATCCTAAAGCACACTTGATATCTGGCAATGATGATCTTGCATTAAATTACCCACTAATTGATTTTCCTAGTGATCTTAAGGCTCATGCATTTAGTTCATCATAATCGAGTTTCTTGGTGTTCCTATCCAATGGATAATTCCTTGCACATTAACTAAAGAAGCTTGAAAGCCAAACATTGTACTGAGGAATATTAAACTTTATCATGTCTTAGTCCAAGACCATTAGTATTGAGAATCCCAGAGAGGGAGGTCTTGGGTATTCTAGCAATATCAACATGTTTTTCTCCACTGAATCCTTGCCTCAAGAGCATCATAAAATGTCATGAACCTAAACTTGAAGTCTGACATTTTTTCAACACTAAAAGAAACTCACAACAGGAAAACTAAAACTTTGAAACTTAAATATATATAATCTGAACGTGATAGTGTGCTAATAGTAGCAAATAACAAAGAAAACAGTAGTGACATCAATAAACTCAGCAATAACAATTACGGTTTAGTAATAACAGTAGAAATTCCATTAGTATTCAGCTGCACATTTGATAGCACATTTTAAAGCACAAATCTGATCCTGATAGTGTGCTAATAGTAGCGAATAACAAAGAAAACAATAGTGACATCAATAAACTCAGTAGTAGCAGCTACAACTCAGTAATAACAGTAGAAATTCCATCAGTATTCAGCTACAAATTTGATAGCACATTTTAAAGCACAAACCGAATAAAGTGCAGCAATAGTTGCTGGCAACAATAATTGAATTTGAAATCCATAATAGATAAGAACAAATACCAAAGCCATTCAGGAATGACAACTAATCATAACCAAAGAAGTGATTACTCATGCATGTTTCTAGTAGTATCAACCATCCATGTATCATAACTAATAATTTGATAAGCTATAAGCATCATTGATATTTGATCATTTTGAGGACCATTTCAGCATAAGCATAAACCAGGTCATACAACATTTTTGTGAGCCATGTCCATATGAACAGTGAATAAAGTGGTTTTCTTGAGGGCTATAGCGGGACTAATAACAGTGGGTGAATTGAGCAACTTCATGGCACATAAAGATAGATCACACCTTGACAACAGACCTTGACCAAAATCATAGATCAAACCTTCAAAATAGACATTGAGATCTGATGTTTATAGATCAAACCTCAAGAACAGATCTCGACAAAAGGATAGATCAGACATTGACCAACAATAAATTTTCACATTTTAGACTTTAGTCACGTAAGGTTTGGGGAACTTTTCATTAAAAAATCAATTTTGGGGGGGATCAGGGGGTCAAAATAGCGCTGGAAGTTTGGAAACTGTTTCAAATTTCAAGATCCATTTCCTTTTCGATGGGATCTGAAATTAGGAATGGAATTCTTCTATAGGAAGAACAGGGGATTTCATATCAGCCGTTGCTGAATCAAATAAAAAAATTCTTGATTTGTTCAAATTTAGTTGTGAAGCTCTGAAGATTATACTCATGCATTGCACCAAGCACTAAAATATATATTCAATCTTTGATGCTCATATTTGAAATCTTAAATACTACATGTTATGCTAGGCTTGGTCACAACTCATATGCAGTAAATGAATGAAAGGAAAATCAAACCATCCCAAAATGAGGTGTATCAAACCATTTCAACATAAAATCTAGTTGGTCCAAAATTTTGTAGGTTTTTTTTAGAAAAATGTTATGAAATTACATTCACCGGATGTTCATTCAAGCTTTTTCTATTAACTTCTTTCCACTGGAACATTCCAAAACTTAATAAAAGATAAAAAATGAGCTTGTTCTTTCTCAACTTCATCAAATCTTAAAAAAAATACCTTTACTTACGTAATTACTCATAAACTTACCAAACAAAATTAAAAACTCGCATATCCTTTCCTCACAAACTTGCCAGAAAAATTTAAAAATCTCATTTTTTGTGCTGGAAAATCTAGAAATTAAGTTCGTTCAAGGGCCTGAAGTGTAGCCCTGTATCAGTGATTCCAGGGTCATTGTTCGCTTAATTCAATAGGCTCCCTTAGGCTCCAACAATAAGTCATCTAAAGTTATATTTTTGCTTACCACACATTATTTGGATAAAATGTTTTGGTTTATTTACTTATATCTTTTACAAACACTCACAGTAAGATTGATTTTTTTTTTTAATTGATATATAAACTATTTTTTTTAAGAAAAAATTCGAATTTTTATTAATAAATAAAAATATCATCCTATTTTTTCATAAAGACGCACTCAAAAAAACCTTGTAGAGCCATCATCCTAGAAAATATGATTAATGCTAACCATATGATTATACTACATCGCAATGAAGACCAGGGTTTCGAAAATAAGATAATATTTTTGAAATAATAGAATTTTGGTTTAACTTTTGTTACATATGATTGCACTTCAGCGAAAACTTGAAATTCTCTGTTTCGATCCGACAAATTCCAGGCTTTCATGATAAGAAGGAAGATAAAAATTTTAGAAAGGATCTCAATATTCTGAAATTTTGTTTTGGGCAGGTTAATAGAGTTGAGTTAATTGGGTAATAAACAATTTTTTAATTATAGAGTTAATAAAAATTTGTTAGAAATTTGAAGCATGAGTTGAATATGATTCAAATAACTTTGTGGAGAATTTATAACTCAAATCTATGATTCTAACAAATACCTATCTCATTTTGAAGAAATTTTATAGAAACTCTAGGCTTTCATGATAAGAAGGAAGATAAAAATTTTAGAAAGGATGTCAGTATCGTGAAATTTTGTTTTGGGCAGGTTAATGGAGTTGAGATAATTGGGCAATAAACAATTTTTTATATATAGAGTTAATAAAAATTTGTTAGAAATTTGAAGCATGAGTTGAATATGATTCAAATAACTTTGTGGAGAATTTATAACTCAAATCTATGATTCTAACAAATACCTATCTCATTTTGAAGAAATTTTACAGAAATATATGTCGTTCCTCCAAAAATATATAACAAATAATTTATAAACTAAAGCAAAACAAATTTTATTATAATTTATGCATAGCAGAACCCGTTCATATAGAATTTGTCTAATCCCCAATGAAATTCTTAAAAATTTGAAAATTTCATCATAGTTCTGGAAAGATGAGAGGTGATTTTTCTATATCACCAAAACTCTAGCAAACTTTCCACAGTATTTGGCCTCTCCAAGCAAATCCATCAGTTAAAAAGGACTATTTGTTTCACAATACATTTGTTCATAGACTATAAAATCAATGGACTTGTAAGAAAATAAAAGGGTTTTACCTTTAATTCGATTTAAATAGCTGACTAGAAATGTGGGAGGCTTGGTTAAGGGCTGCCTTCCACGTCTGGATGCATTCCATCGCGACTCTGCCTTTGCATTGGTGTTCTTCAAACGCTTTAGCGTAACGCCCACTCTCAACGTAACGAAGGTCTTTAGGCTCAACGTCACAAAACACAGGAATTATCTTCAAGTTACGCTTGTGATATGATCTCAAAATCCAACACAGCTCTTCCAAACACCAAGGGGATTCAGCATAACTCTCAGTAAAAAGGGAATATGAACTTACCCACTTTGGAGTGACATAAAAGAATGGGAAAAGGCAGTAAGGCAACTGAAAGGGCCAGTTCAATGCACAACAGAACTAGGAGGTGAAAAGAAGGCAACTCATATATTTGGAAAAAGTAGTCAAAGTGCAGTGCATGCTTACCAGATGACACTTCAAATCAACCGTTGAGAGTGTCTCACTTGATCGAACAGTTCAGAGTAAAAGTGTTGACAATTGTTTGTGCATAAAAAAACCTACTTAATATTTTATAAACGTATAATATTGGGTATCTGTATAACACTGTCCACGATATAAATATCTAATTTTAAAATTCTTAAAACCATAATATGATATGAAAAAAATTATTTAAATTTAAAACCCGAACTATCTGAAATTAAAAGTTGTAATGCGGAATAGGGAATACTAGTGCCCTTTTATTAATTAATAATATTCATTATAAAGATAAATATTCTTTTTATAAAAGAAATTATTTTACTTACACGATATTTATAATCTTGAACTTTAATACTATGGTTTACTTAATAAAACCTTAGATCATATTTGCAAGCCCTAATCCAAGATTTATCTCGTTAGATCACTAAACACATAAAAATAATATATACTCCTTTATAATCTAAAATAAGTGACCTTCTATGATTTGAAATCTTCTCCCATATAATCTACGAACCAATTACAAACGATATATGCTGTTTTAAAATAAGTGCCTTTCGATGATTTGAAATCAGGAAAGGCCGTCGATAAGCGCATTCATTCTGATGGGCAAAACAACAATTATTTACTTACGAGCATCGTCAACGTACACATACGTTGAAGATTTACAGTAACACGGAATATTAGAAGGAAATTAACGAAAACTAATACGATATGATAGGTCGGGATATCAGAATTCAGTATGGTTTCTGCCCTACATAGTTCCCACGCGGATCGTAGTTGCAGATAACGAATATCCAGCCGTTGTTGCATTGAGCTTGAGCGCAGCCGAGCCTCTTGGAATCTCTCCACACCACCTGAGTATAGTGCCCACATACTTTACCTTCAGCGCAGGTATTAGAAGTGTAATCGTAATCTTGCTTCTCATTAACCCAGGCCGTCACGGCACCTCCCACTGGATCTGTTATTCCGTAACCCTCGAAAAGATTTTCTCCATATTGACCACCAGAGTGCTGCAGAGCGCAGTCTCCTATGCGTTGGTTTGCATAATTTTGTGCGTAGGCCGCGACGGTATCGTCCCATACGAGAGCCTCGACACCCACTTGGGCTCTGGCGTCATTGTGAGGAGATAAGAATTGCTGTTGCACATCTTGCCCTTGCCCTACCAAGCAGTAGCATGCTATTTGCAGAAAAACAGCATACTTGAAAAACCACTTCATCTTGAACAAACTAAGTGACTAGCTTTCAATCCCAAAAGAAAGAATGAAATCACTTGCCGCTCTCTCAATTGAATATGAGAAAACAAGCAAGCGGTTATGTATATTTATACCAATTCTCAACCACATATCGCTTCCACAATATGGAGGAAAATGTGGGGAAAATGTATGGTATGAGTTAGTCTTCATTTATCTCAATCTAGAAGAACGCCGAGCCTTGATTGACATGAATCTCATCAGACAATTCCTCGTAAATTTTGCAAGTGATGGCGAGCGAAACATGGAGATGTTGTGACTGGCCTTCGCATTGCCGTCGGTTTTGACACGGCTGTTGGAGACCAAAACTTTCATTGAATAGGAGCGTAGAGTAACGGAGTTTTCTCTTATAACATCGACCTTTTTTGCTCAATGCCCTTTCAGACGTCGAACAGGTAAACATATCGTTATTATTACGTCTTTGCTGGCACGTTTTTGGATTTTTCTTTTAATAATTCTGTGGTAATTTTGTTTTAGAATAGTAAATTAGAATTGTGTTATTTGTGAAATTTAAGTGTCTAACTATTAAGTATATCTTAAATAATAATAAATTATAATTTTATTTACCCATATAATTAAATTAGACGTAAATTGTATTTATAGTAGGATGTCTTGAAATTCTTGTGTTTGGTTAAGAGGTTAACAATCATTAGTTAAGTTGGACATGGAGTGTATGTTTTGACATTTTGATTGAGCAAAGAGCTTGTCTTTCTCAGATTTAAAGAAACATGTTAACAATTAACAACCCAAGACCCAAAGATATTTGGCAGGAATTAAAGCTTGTTCCCTTCGTTGAATAACAGTGATGAATCAGCCTCTTTTTGCAATAACAGATAAAAATGGCTAACAGGTAAAAATGACTATTCCCACTACTAATTTGTTGGTTTGAAAACTGAAATATAATAGATTTTCTTATTAATTAAGAATATCAATCAAATTATTAATGTCTTTGGAATAAAATTAATTTCAACGAATAAAATACCAACATTTTGCAAAGTAGTGAAACTTATCCACCAAACATAAATTGGTGAACTATCATGTGGAAAATAAGATAGCAACAGTTAATGGACATTAATAACAGATTTATCATATTTATCATAGTTCCGTAAAAAAGAGGAACAATACCAACCAGATAAGTTCGTCAAGGAATGGTCATAAGTCAGAGGATGTATCAATGCACAAGTGAATTGTGAGATATTGGCATCCTCTACACTTGTAAGCATCAATTCAGGAATGGTCATAAGTCAGGTGATGTATCAATGCACAACTGAGTTGTGAGATATTGGCATCCTCTTTTGACTGTCGATAAAAATGACACTGCTAAGCATCAATTTTTCACACCCATCTTGAATGCAGTCGTTCTTGCATCTAACAAGATTGCACTTCTTATGCACCACGTCACAACTAACATAATCTTCACATATATGATGCTACTTTTTCTTACTCATTAGTGATTACAAATTCATGAATAATAAATTTTTCCATGAACATCCATGGAATTCTAAAATTCCATAATTTATTATATATTTTGATGAAATAGTTGATTTAATAGAATTATATTTTGTTTTATTTTTATTTTTATTAAAATGTTAAAATAATTAATATTTTTTTTTTAGGAATTTAGATTCACTGAAAGTTATAAAAACCTTGTGTGGATGGACGACTTTGTGAATTATTTTTATGATTTTGCAAAATAGAGACTTGTGCAGTTTGGAGAATAAGTTGCATATATAAACTATAATGTGCACATCCATATGGTGGCCCTAACTAATAAGCTGGGGCTATTTAAAGAAGATGGGGACTCAAATTGATGTCCTCCTTCCATAGATAAGTGTAGACAATGTTCTCAATCACCTATAAGCTATACTCTATCTATTTTCTTGTTAGTTAGTTCTTCTTTTTCACATCCTTATGATTCTTTGGATTCATATTTCAATGCAGATTCTTAATACTCATCTTTAGTATGATGACCAATATTCTAATGGTTGAAATGGTTTTGTAGATTATTTTGTTGATGTGCATTGGCTGGCATTTGTTAATTTTTCCTTTCCACTTCTTTTGATTTACAACCAATTTCTATCCTTCCTCATGGACTATGTCCTTTGGGTATTATGCTTACATGGAGGGATCATTAATACTTATTCCATTGAAGAGTGCCATTTTATTTCATAAGTGAATGTCTACAAACTTCAAATACTTAAGAAGTACATATAGTTTCCTAGGACATATCTCAAAATTATCACCATCTTCCTAAACACAATGGTGTATTCTTGCACAGTTTTCCTTTGCCTCTACTTCAAGTGACGCCAATGGAATTAATAGTCCTCTGGATAGTGTGTTAGCACCTAATGGTGGTTTTAAATTCATCCCAATTAGTTACTAATGAATAAATATCTAGCCTAAGTGTCTCCACATGACTTTCCCATTATATTAGTGCATGAACCTCTAGCTTTAGTTAGGAAGAATGAAACTTCCTAGTCTTTATGTATATGGACAGTAGAATACACTTCTAGTTGTTATAATGATTCTTTCAATAAAAACATTGATCTAACCTTGATATTATTTTATGCTAAATTTCACTTCTATATGAAACAAGGTTATGAACAAGTTATGACACTTGAACTTAGTTTCTCTTTCCCAGGCTCCTTTTTCTACTTATTTTTTGTTCTTCATTATTTCCCAATTTCACATCTACTCCAAATTTTGAGTTAAAGGAACAAACATCCCCAAAATTTCTAATCTTGTTCATCATATCCTCCATGAAGAGGTCTATGTTATGAGAGATATCAAAAAAATTCTCTTCAAACCTAACACATATGGAGGGTTTTTATGAATAAACTCATCTACCATGGCTAAAGTTCTAGAACTGCATCCTTAAGGCAATTACCAAATCTCACAATGTTGCATGACTACTATAAAGAGTTTATAATATCATCTTTAAATTACCATGGATATTCAACTAGAATAGTTCATCACAAAAGATTTTGTACTATGCAAAAATATTTTATTAAGTAGGTTGATTTCCTTATATCTTATATTTATTTTCCTTAGCTTACTACTCCAATGAATGAAATAACTAAAATATGAAATGAAAGTGTAAGAATGTAAGCACACCATCGACACAAATAAACATTAGACGTATCCTATGGAAATTAAATGACAGAAAACCCATAAGGAAGGTAAGCATTACTTTATGCTCTCTTTTCCTTAATTATCAAAATGAAAGTACAAAGGAATGGCAACTCACTATGGAGTTTTCCTTGATACCATGGCTTGAATGGTTGTAAAATATAGTTCCTCCTTTGTTATGCGCTCAAATGTAGCTTCTAGGTACTTTCTCGTACTACAGAAAAAGTATAATACTAAAATAATTGAAACCTCCCTCTTCCTAGTAGCCCAATATTTAGGATACCTTGATAACTAACTAGAATTATGACTTTCACATCATCAACCCTCAATTAGTGATAGCGATTTGGGACTTCTAGAATATTATTGAAATTCCACACATCCCTATCCAAATACATGAATTATGGGCCTTAACATGGCATCCACTTGGTATCACGGTGTTTAAGAAGGTAATTCAAATTGTGGGAGGCATAATTTCCACAAATTAGTTCAAATTGTTGTGATTGTCACTTCATTAGAAAGTTCCTAGTATCTAGAATAGTTTCTAGGCGATAAGATCTTTGATTTCAATTATTTGATTCTAAATGTGCTAATTGATTCATAAATGTTTCTTCGAAAGGCTTCAAATGCTAAGTCTCATAACTAAGACCTACCACTAGGATGGACATTGTAAGTCAATTCCTGCCATTTTTCCACCTAAAAAATACCAATGTAGATAAGAAACTACATAATAAACCATTATGAATCAAGCCCCAGTGACTTACTTGCACCAACAATGGAGATTGTCTGAAACCTTTATCTACACACCTTTGTTTCAAATCTCCACTAAAAACAAGTTAAGGAGAAATGGTCTTCTAAATCCTTTGCTAGTTTTTTCTTGATTCCTTGATTCCTTGTAATAATAGTAAAAGATATTACAATAATCATTTTTTAAATTATTCTCTCATTTTCATTTTGAATATTCATATTTTAATGAAGAATAATTTCAAACCTATGAATAAATTTTGTAGCGTGGCTATCCTATCATCAAGTAACACCAAATCAAAATATTAAAATCTTTGTTAATGGGTATCAAGGATAGAGAGACGTGGTTTAATAGTACTATGTATCAAGGATAGAGAGACGTGGTTTAATAGTACTATGTAATATACATGAGGTGTAAGTATTGTGTAATATGTCTGAATTTGTTTGGTAAATAATATATCACTCCACACTTTTTGAAAGTGATGTATACAAAATTCAAGGCTATTTGTTTAAGTTATAAGTATTTTCTAATATTTTTGAATGGTTTTATAATAATATATCGGTGTAAGTATTTTCTACTATTTTTTAATTTGTTTTGTAAATAATATATCACTCTGCACTTTTTGAAAGCAATGTATACAAAATATTTAAAGAAAATGGAACTTCCCTTGCGTTATAGAATTAATATTCATGGCACAAATTCTCAAGAATATTCAAGGCTATTATCTCTATATCTAACTTTTGTTTTCCATTTCAAATATTTCGAAAATATCCAAGGAACCATGCGTTCTACGAGATGTATGTGTGTTCTCCAACCAAGGGTTGGAACATGACTAATTAACGTTAAATTACAATAGGTTACTATATAGTCTAAATGGATTATTTGATTCTTGGTTGGGGATAAAGAATGGAACATGCTTCGGTCAACATTAACATTAATTCTTTGTAGTTATTTTATATAGTTATATCCATGGTTCTACCAAGAATATACGAAGCATGTAAAATGTTTTAGCTTAATATTCTAATGGTTATGGAAGAGGATATTATATTGCGTGTCATTTAACATCAACATGGAAATACCAACAATCCACTTTATATCCTGTCTCTAGATTTTTTTCCCAAACCGCTACCAAAATAATCTATTCTAAGGCGGTAACAACGTTTGGATGAAGATATGGAATATGGAGTTACTGAAATGACACATTATTATAATTATTTTCACTCGAAAAAGAAAGTAATTACAAACGTATTGTAATTAATCTCCCAAAATGAGAAGCTCTCTCTAGACATTTGGGGCCCATATGGAGAGATTGGATTGCAATGTAAGCGTACCTAGATTGGCCCAACTTGATTGATCGGATAGTGGAAATCATGAAAAAGCCTATTTCGATTTACGAACCAAAACACTTATGTGGACCTATTATCTATTACTGTTCCATTAACGTAGAAAGCTCAATGCACTCCCTGCAAAAGTGTTTTCCTTTTAGGTATATTCTATATTAATACCAGCGGACATTTACTTCGTAACTCTAATTTATATAGGTTAGGCATTGTATTTGAATAACTCTATTTTATATAGGTTAGGAACTGTACTTGAATAACATTGTTAAATATAGTGATTTTGCAGCACGTCGACTTTGACTTCCAAAATAGAAATGGATATTTTTGTTTATGATGAATAATCTAGGTTCAAGTGATGTAATATATTAACATTTTTTATTGAAATAAATACAATGAATTATATTATTAACTAAAGAAGGACATGATTAACTAAGTAAAAGGTAGGATTGATTCCAGAGAAGTGGGGAAAAAGGGGTTTTAAGGGGAAAGGAGGACATGAAATAAGTAAAAGGAGAGGAGACAAAGCGGTTCTAAGGGGAAATCGAACTTACCCAAAATCACATGTAATTTTACATAAAAACAAATTTGAATTATTAAGCATACCAATTAAATGTATGTGTAAGGGTGGTGTAGGAAGAGTCATTTCATTTAGTTATTAAAATATGGAGAAAAATACAATTATGTAAGAGGTCTGGTTGTGTCACTTATTTATGATAGCAGTTATTTAGTAAAATCATTAGTGAAGCAAGTATGGGGAAGAAGGAAAAGCAAATTCAAGTAGAAAAGTAGTAGTTTTTAGAAAATACTTTCGTAGTTGTAGAAATTGAAGAAGTGCTACAAAACAGTAGATATATATGAAGGACATTGATCTTGCTAAAACTCAAATTTATGTGGAGAAAGATGATTTTATGTTTATGAGTGATTTCTATTGAAAAAATATTTGATCATGTGTAAATATTAGTTGAAAGAAATATGTTTGCAACCAATTTCCTAGATCCTTCAACTAACAGTTTCTTGGTTGGTCTATAGTATAGCCCTAAAGGAGATGGAGATTTTCTAAGGTAATAAAGTGAAATGAAGTAAATCTAATTCTTTGGGTTCTGTAAACTAATGAGAGAAAGATGTAAGTGGTAAGATATGTTGTAGGAGTCATTTGAGTGTCTTTTATCCAATATTGGTCCTTTTAAGTGATTTGTAGCTACTTACAAAAGTTTTTTTTGAGACTCAAAACTATAACACTAACTTATTATAAGAAAATTATACAATAAGGTAAAACATCTAACATCTATATCATGTTGTATAAACATTTATATAAATCACTTTATGATCAATACCTTTATTTATAACGTAATGCCATGCCTAAATGTTGTGTTTAAAAACAATACTCATGTGCATGCAAGAATCAATTGTATTCACGATTTTTTAAAATTATGTTAGTTGCAACACAAACATAGATATGAAGTGTTGTACAAAGTTATTTTCATGGTAATATGGTATAGGTGATCATTTTAGTTTGAGTTGTAAGTTGTAATAATAATAATAATATTAAATGTTATGATATAATAATAATGATAATATTAGTTCCATAAGTTAAGGAAAAAATTGATATGGAATGTGTTAATTATACCACCTAAATTTGTTGGTATGCCAGCCATATTGTCAATATTCAATATACGAGTGCGTATCTCAAGTATAGAATCTTTTAAACAGCCATCATGAAATTATTAAAAAGGAGAGGAGCAACACACGGACTCAGATTCACGAAGTCGTGTCTATGTCGTGGTTAAAACGGAGACCGATAAAATCAAATCATATATTTATTAAACTTTCATTAAATACCAATTATAATAATTTTCGTAACCAACCGAAAAAGATCGACATAGGAGTTTATTTTCAGTTTTAGCTTTTCTCGGTCCAGTAACAATAATAATAATGATGCATAAGAAGTTAATTGCAGGACACAAAAATGCATACATTTTTGATGTATTTCAATATTTGTATTTATATAAGATAGTTTTTCAATATTAAAATTAGTATAGTTTTATTTTAATCACAGATTTAATATGAGTAGAGGTAGATATTGCAGGATAAAAAATACATATATTCTTGATGTATTTTTATATTTGTATTTATATAAGATAGCTTTTCAATATTAAAAATAGTATAGATTTATTTTAATTACAGATTTCATATGAGTAGAGATGGATCAGATTTTTTCATGTGCAAATTTATTTTAGAGTGCAAAAAGAAATGTGTAATTTTTTATTGTTTAAATTGTATTGTTGAATGTTCTAGAGATTACATAATATGCGCATTGAATTATTTTATCAACACTAGATTTTTTGTTATTAATATATTTTTAAGTATAAGTATTGGTTTTTTTGTTATTAATATATTTTTAAGTATGGTTCGATATTAATTCATATTAAAATATTTTATTCATAACCCATATTGGATATTTTATTGTATACAACATTAAAACATTTTTTTAATATATATTTTTTTCTATATGAAGTTGATATCAAGTGTTAAAATATTTTTGAAAAAATATAAGGTTTAAATATCTTACATATTTTTTTTATTAATTACTTTACATGAAATTATATTAGGTCATATGGACAACTAATTAAATATGCATAACATATTTTATTTATTTTTTTATTACAACCAACATTATTTTTCTATTTAGAAAATATTTTATTTTTATTTTAAGATGGAGGAACATACTTACACATCACCTTCACAATGGGTTGTAAAATGAGCTTCTCAGCTCAGTTAATGTTGAATTACCTCATATAGATATTATTATGTCAAATATGTTCACTTAAAAATATATAATGACCACGGAAACTTGGAAAGTGGGTTTCATTTACATTTTCATGTAGATGACCTCAAGGATCTCGTAGAGATCCTATAATTGGATGGTATGCCCGAGTGGCGGAGGATAACCCTGATTCCCCGATGTGGTGAGAGAGGGAAAATGGAGTGGTCAAGTTCTTAGAGCCCAATACACTCGACATGGTTGTAATGAAGTACATTAAAGGGAGTGGGTGGCGTGGCCACCCCCGTGCAGGGTCATGGATGCAAAGGGCGAGATTCTGAGAATTTCTTGTTTGGGTTGTAGCATGTCAAAGATGATGCACAAAGGTTATGTTGGTATCAATTTTTTTGTGGGTCAATTTGTTCATCATGTCATCAAGGAGTTTAGCTTAGCTATTATGGCGTCTAGATGTATCTAACTAGGGAGGAAGGGAACCAAGAAGAAGTCTTTTAAGTGTAAAATGGTTGATGGTAACATAGATATTTGTTTGATATTCAAAGAAGCCCTCAGATTATTGCCACTCCTATGCTATTAATAAACTATAGTGGGGACCTCTAGCTATAGAGAGGAGGAAACTCTAATACTCTTTTGGTGGTCATTCACTTTGTGGCTTCTTTCTTATCATAGTAATGATTGGACAAAAGTTGTTTGCTACCAAAAGTTGAGCTCTTTTAGATATTGCATGGAATTTTTTTGGTTTAATTACTATTACGACACTTGTGATTTGGGAAAGTGTTTAGTGGAAGGGACATTTCTTGTTTTTTATTCCATATGAGGGTTAGTGTGGAGTTTGGCTGTGAAAGTCTATGAGTCGATGTGGAGTCTAGTTGTGAGAGTCTGTTGGGAAATTTTATGTCCTCTTGCTCTGCTAGTTACTTGTGTTGAAATGACCTCCACCAAGCTACTTTGCAAGTGGATTAAGCCTATCACTATGGCTAGTAATTCAGTTTTTGTGTACAGTTTAAAATGGAGTAAATTACAATGAGATTCTACCATAGTTATTGCACCCAATATTTATTAACAATTGCAACTATATTGTGAATGTTCACTTTAAAGTTATTGTGGAAAAAACTTATGTGTTTCCATACTACCCATTATTCTCTAGGTGTCTTATTGATGGCACAATTCGTCACGATAATCATCTCACTGCCAAGTTGATTGCAAGCATGTTTTGGGAAGTTATCTCGCCTCTCCTTCAGAGCTCAAAGAAAATTGATATAATTATTGTAGTGGTGTATTATTTGGTTATCTTGTCTATTTTTCAATTTTCTATAGTAGGGGTTACATAAGGTTTCGTAGTGTGGTTTGGCAAAGATAGGACTAGTTGGTATAGAGGTGATTTCCCTGGGGTGGGAGAAATCACTAGGGCTTGTGAAACAAATGGGGTTTCCTCTTGTTTAGTAGTTCACTTTTGTTGCCAAATAATTATATAGTAACAGAGGATGAGGTGTTGCATATTTTGGCATGGAGGTTATGACCCGCAAGGTCCAAATTGTGACCAAAAGAATGTTAATGATGTCGCTAGCACTTCCCAATAGAATATTCTAGATGATATCTAGATTGAGTTGCATCATCTAGAAAACTTGGATGCTAAGGACCATTATAAATTATCCAACCTTGAGTTATTGGAGGAATTTGGTCAACTAGTTACATATCTCGGTCACACTAAGGATGACACAAACAATACCTCTAGGCTTTGCTCCTATACTAGAAAATAAAGACTTTAATGGAATGGATTGTCATGGAATGATAATTAGACCAATATTACATATTTTCCCACTTGGCAGACGTGAAACAAAAACAACGCAACATGTGTTTTGATATGGAGCAAACATATTCTCGTTTGGCAAGGATTAAGAAGCATATCCCATGCCTTGCGTCATCACCAATACCACTAGGTTCTAGTGTAGGGAACCTTGAACCTATCAAATCTTCTGACTGATATGGATATATGTTAGTGACTAGTTGTTTTTGTTATGATAGTTTGGTAGTGTCTTTTGTAGAACTTTTGGGGATGGTTATGTTTCAATGTTGGACTTGTTACTTTGCAGACACATGGCCAAAATTATTTGGTTTCCTATTGAGCATGTTGAGGCCAGCTATCATGATAATGTATGGAATAACATAAAATATAGATGTAATTTTTAATCAGGCCAACTTATAAAAATATACATATATAATGACTAAAAATAAAGTTTCTTTATTTAATGAAATATGAATTATGTTAGAGTGGTGATTAAATAAATTTATAAAAAGATAATAATACATTAATTAAAATTAATTCAATCTTTATGTTCTGAAACCAATATATTCACAAGTAAAAATAAAATCCCGCATGCGATGTTTTAGTTTCATTTTCTTTCATATACTTTGTAACTATTATATCACTTTGTGACATCTAGAATCAATGAGGAGGTATTAGGTCGTCTATATGATTTTTTTTTGGCTTTTACAAAATTGACATTGGTTTTGGTATATACATTTTTAGTCAACACCGTTCGACCATTGTGTCTTGGCTCCAATACCCAAGGGATGAAGACACCTGATTTCCATTCCCGTTAGCATTGGTCCAATCTCATTCGTCAGTTCGGCACTCAAGGCATTGTCTTTCAGTGGAAGGAAGGTCAAGTTAATGATTTACAGGCCATAAGGACGAGTTCTTCATTCCAGCGTGCAAGACCTCCACACTTGTAGCACTTCAAATATTTAAGAATAAATTAATTTTATGAAGATGCCTGCAATGCCTTGTTTATATTTTTTGTCTTGTCATGAAAAGATAAGTGCATTTCACAAGTCATATGAAGTTTCCAAATTTTACGGATTAATTTAATAACATGAGTCTTTGAGTTTTAGTTGTTCATAATTTTTTTTTATAGGAGTTGACTGTCTGCACACATGAAGGGAAAAAAATAATGGAGCAAATTGCAGAGAGTTGGTTGTTACAAAACAAAACCATATCATAGTTTGGTTGTTAGAGTGTGTTACAACACAAAACCAAAGAGTTGGTTGTTACAATGTGTTACAACACAAAAACAGAAAGTAGTTAAAGTGTAAATTTTATTTTTCACCAAGTTGAAGTCTCAGTTTTAACTTTGTAATAGTTTTTTCCACAAAGTATTTTTGGTTGCACGCTCAATCAAAGAGTCATATTTTTAGTTTTACTGTGCATCCCTTGTTTTAGTTTTTTATATGATATTGTTACTTTGTTTTACTCTATTGTTATTGTGTGTTGTTACTCTGCATAAATTTTCTGGGTTTTTCTTCTCTTCCTCAAATAAATGGTGGTATTACAGCAACTTGAAGGAGTAAAAGAATAAGTTTTTAGCAGGAGTAAGAGGTTGTTTTGAAGGAAAAATTTTGGGAGCATATTTACCAGCAAGAAGTATTTTTTAACTCCTAAAGGTGATAGCAAAATCAAGAAAAAAGTTTACATACCCTCAAATACCTCAATTCAATGGAAAAAAATTATGACTATTGGCTTATCATAATGAAAGCCTTGTTTTCTTTTCAGGATATTTGGGATTTGGTGGAGAATGGGTTCCCAAAACTAGCATATGCAACAACATACAGTGCTACAATGCTTTGACACAAGGAGAAAATGATTTGTTGAGAGACAATATGAATAAGGACTCCAAATCCCTCTTGTACATTTTTCAAGTAGTTCATGAGAGCATATTTAAAATGATTGTAGTAGCAACAATGTCTAAACAAGCATGAGATATTCTCTGGACAACCTATCAAGGCATGACAAAAGTGAAGACAAAAAAGCTACCAATGTTAATGAGAGAATTTGAGACAAGTTGCATGAAGGATTATGAGAATAGAGATTCATTTTTCACACAAGTTATTGGATTGGTTACTCAAATCAAGTTTCATGGTAAGACACTTTAGAAAATTTTAAGAAGGTTTCCATCAAGATTTGACATTATTGTTGTGACCATAGAGGAGACAAAGTATTGCTCACAATTTTCAATGGATGAGCTTCATGCTTCATTGGTTTCTCATGAACATAGATTAAATAGAGCAAGAAAATCCTCATTAGAGCATGCATTCAAGACACAAATTTCCATTGGTCAAGGTAGAGGCAGAGGTATATAAAATGATAGAGGAAGAGGCATAAGTCCACACAAACGTGGAAGAGGTAGCCCTTCAATATCAAGTCGAAAAGGAAGCAATCAAAATTCAAATCAAATCCCAAGCAAAAATTAAGCACAAAGTAAAAGTTATGATAAATATCATGTTAACTATCATTATTGTAAGAAGTATCGACATTATGCAAATGAGTGTAGAAAGAAACAACATGATATTGGTAACAAACCAAATGCAAATTTCACAAAGGAAAATTTGAACCAAGACAACATGTTCTTAGCTTGCAATGTCATGCAAGAGAGACGAAAAGATGTATGGTTTTTAGATTCCAAGTGTAACAACCACATGGCAGGGAACATAGAAATGTTTTCCAGTCTAGATAAAAGTGTGGAATTTGAAGTGACATTAGGGACTAATAAAAAATTGTATGTTATGGGAAAAGGAAAAGTAAACATTATAACAAACAAGGGGGAGAAGAAATACATTTCAGATGTATATTTTGTCCTTCGTTTGAAGCATAATTTGATAAGCATTTGACAACTCATGCAAAAGGGCTATAATTTTTTTTTCAAAAAAGGTGAATACACAATATTGTATAAATTTCCAAGAAAGTAGTTGATTTCAACAATGCGAATGGTAAGAAATAAGATGTTTCCCCTCAAGTTAAAACTAGATTTGAAGGAAGAAGGTGGACAAACACAACTGTCAATGGATTCACAATATGAAAGGAAGATATCTATTGTTACACAAATGTATTTACAAAGAGAGTTCAAGGATGAAATCTGGTTACAACATCTAATATTTAGTCATCTTAACTTTGGAGGTTTAAATTTGATGCATAGGAAAGGCATGGTTAAGGGATTTCCACTCATAGAAAAACGAAACACCTTATGTGAAGGATGCATCATTGGAAAACAACATAGAGAATAATTTCCAGCTAGAAAGTCGATAAGAGCAAAGGAACCTTTGGAGATTATCTATTCAAATTTATGTGGACCAATGAAAACACCATCAATTGGTGGCCTATTTTATTTGTTGGAATTAATAAATTATTATACAAGAAAGGCATGGGTATACTTCTTAAGAGAGAAGAGAGAAGTGGTTGACTGCTTCCATTAATACAAAGCACTTGTTGAGAAGAAAAGTGTACATTACATCAAAGTTTAGTGGATTGATAGAGGTGGGAAATACATCTCAAATGACTTCCTTTGGTTTTGTAGGAAGCATGCTATTCACAAACAATTTACAACAAGGTATACACGTCAACAAAATGGTGTTGTAGAAAGGAAAAATATGACCATTATGAAAATGGAAAGAAGTATGTTGAAGGAAATGAATTTTCCAAATGATTATTGGGATGCAGTTGTTGCTTGTGCAACATAAATTATAAATAGGTGTCCAACCAAAAGTGTCAATAATATGATTCTCGAAGAAGCATGCAGTGGAAGAAAGCATATTGTCACTCATATGAGAGTGTTTAGACGTGTGGCTTATGCACATGTCCAAAATGAATTAAGGGAGAAGTTGGACAACAAGGCGGAGAAATGCATAGTTTTTTGGATACAATGATTGTTTGTCAATCTAATTGTCTTAAATTGTGACATGGATTATTGATCGGATTTGGTAATCTTGTGAAGTGCAAGTGCACTACATATGCTAGAAGTCATTTCTATTAAATCATATTATTAATGTGCATGATTGAGTTGTTGAAATTTATTTCTAAGGATGTAATTTATTCCTATCTTACTCTTCAAAAAAAATGAATTTGACACATTAAATATACCTACTCCTTTCTAATGAAATAAAAAATTCTCTTCACACTTGCAAAATGAAAATTAAATAAAACTCACACTATCTTATTAAGAAAACTTAATTGAGCTATTGCAACCCAAATTTAATCTCTAAAAGCAGAATTTTTCATCTAACATTCTAAAAATCCTTTGCATAAAAACCAAAATAAAATTAACTTCTATTCAAAATGAAAACCACGAAATTACTTATTATCAATCACTCATGCTTTGAAATTAAAACCATAAATAAATCACACATACTTTGAAATGAAATACTATAAAATGAAACTATAAGGAAATCTATCAAGCTCTGAAATGAAACACTCTAAAATCATAAGGAAATCTATGAAAAGAAATTAAACTATCATTAACATCATTATAAATCAACTTTAAAAAAATGAACAATTAATGAAATATTTCTATCGCTATCTGATTCAAATCAAGACTGCAAAAATATTCTGAAAAGTATGAATAACTGAAACAAACGATAAAGAAAATTTATGAAAAATGCAAAACCTTCACTGTTTACAGGGGCCCTCCACAAATAGACGATCATAGAAATTCAATCGAATAGTCAGCTACGCATCAAAGATTCAAAGGACTTTCTTCATTACTAGAGTAAAAACAGAGTTTTAAAACATTACTGTCATGTCATACATAAAAATTAACTTTCTATTAATGATTGCTACATAGTATTTGTAAAAGCTCGTGTCAATAAGTGTTCGAGGCTTTTGTGCCTACCTTAGCTAACAAAGTTCTAAATCAAGATTCTAAGAAATATCACAGTATCGTTGTTCACGATTTTCTATTTGCAAAAGAAAATCGTGAAGCATAGGAGTTTCTAATTCTCGCTCACCTGTTGAGTAATAGGTTGAATTTTCACTTTTGACCATGCAATCGAACAATCCTTTGATGATTTGATTCATATGAATAGGAGGAAATTGTTAAAAGGATCAATCTCCACCTGTCCATATTTTTCTTCTCTTAGCTGACACCTCTGATCCTGGTAAACCATGGAATCAGCTACATAAACATAAATTAGCTGTAGAATCATGTGAATTTGGTAGCTAATACAAATATTAACTCAATAATAAGGAGCATCATTAAATATGAAGGATAAGATAATTAAATAGCTTACCATGTCAAAAACCTTGTAGTTCGATACCTATTTAGTTGATGATGATGGTTAAGGGAAGGAAAAATAGGTAAGGGAGAGTGTCAAAATGAAGTAAGCATGAGGCTAAACATTCCCCCACACAGAGGCCATTGCATGTCCTCATGCAAAAAATGAAAAATGGAAGTATTTCTCTATCACTGTTCTCTCTTAGAAACTTGGGCCAGACTATCCTAGTTTGTCCTTTTTGTCTTCTTTCTAGCAATTATTATTCTAGGCTTCTTCATCAAAATCCTGCATTTTACACTCATGACCTTATTTTTTGGAGATTCATTCTTTTTCTTTAATTTCTTGTTGTTTTCATACCATAAGCCCATATGTAGAAAAATGTAATCATTCTCAGTCATTTGTATCTCATTCTTCATCTTTAATGTCTCATGTTCTTTCTTCAAAAGTTTATTCTGTGTCTCCAACTCAAAGACTTCTTGTTTCATAGTTTTCACGAGTAGAGGTTCTTGTGGACTGTTCGACTTGATTTCTTTTTCAAGGACTGTAGAACAAGATGCTTTTTCTGCTGCTCTCCTCTCCAGAGACTCAATGTAGCCATATATTTATTGTTGTACTGGATCTATTTCTTGTGTTCTTCATGTTGGGATATGAACAGGTGAGATGATGGTAGGTGATGTAACTTCCATTTTCTCTTCTTCCTCCAAATTAACAACATCTATATATTGTTGAGATGGTTTTTGATTAAGCTTGGTGCTTCTTCTTACATTTGATGGAAGAGGGTTTTTAGTTTTAACTCTTTTCTTGTATGTTTTAGCTTCCTCTATTTTCTTGGATGTGCTTTCTTTCTTTTTATTGGCTTTATTTCTTCTAACAGATTTCATTTTAAGGCTTCCTAAAATTTCTACAATAGGAGTCTGATCTTCTGACTGTTCTTATAGTTGTCGTTGAGGTAATTTTTTAATAGGATTCTCATATATTCTCTCCCTTCCTCTTATTTCTTTGTTGCTACTAGGTGACTCTTCATCCTCCTCCTTAAAATGAATTTCAAACTAGGAAGCTATCACAATTATCTCCTAATCTTTCAAGATGAAATTCAATGAGTATTTTTATATGTCTGTGGTGATACATGGTGTTTTCAATGAATTGGATCCTTTTCTGAACATTCCCATACATTTTCCTTAAGTTATTTAATAGAAAATAAGGACGATTGATTTCAATCTCTTTGAGAAAATGTGTCATCAAACGAATTTGGTAAAAGAACATAAATCCAAATCTTCCTTCACACGTGACAAATTTATTAATTACTAGCAACAAATTTCTCCATTTACCTTTAAGTGTTGTAATTGGAATTACTCTCTTAAAAATAGTGATATCCATACCTGGGTATTTTAAGAAGGTCTTCCATTCTTCTCCTTCAATGCCCCTGTTCTTAAACCATTTCTCTCTAACTCTTGACAGTCTGGTAGCTTCAACAATAAGAGATTTTGTCACTACAAACTTTATGTCTCCAATTTCAACCTCTACACCATCAAAAGCTCTGGAAAATGATTTGGTTACTTCCTTGTTAAAACCATCAAACTTTTCCATGAACTCTAGCCACTGTGCTTTTTGCAACATTTCCTTCACCTGCGGATATCATTCCATGAATTTTCTTCCATTTGGTTTTGTTCTTATTATGAGGTCCCTGGTTGAGAAGTGTTACCTCAGAATTTACTTCTTGACAAGGTATGAGTCAGGGTTTTAGGATAATGGCTACAGTGAGAGTATAAAAGATAGCAAGGGGAAAACAAGTGAAGTGGCCTTTAGGGTATGAATGGATGTGAGTTAGGCAATTTCAACAATGAATTCGGAATTTGAGACAAGTGTTGTGGAATGATGAGGGATGGATGGGTGATTTATGACTTTTTATTTGATATGACAAGATATTTTCATCTCACTTTCGACAATGATAGTTTTTGAACCAATGATATGTTGTCCATATAATTCATACACTAATGTTTTGACCCTTATTATTAAATTAAATATTTTCATACCTTTTGAATTGATGATGCTAACATTTGATTTCTCTTTTTTTTTGTATTGCTTTTAGGTGCTTTTGAGGATGGATTTGATCATTTCTTCAATTGCTCCAATTAGTAGTTGCTATCCAACATCAACTGTAGAATTTTGTCAAAGTTGTATATTCTTAGCAATTTTGTAGCTAGTTTATTCTAGAAAGAAAAAGAGGTATAAAAAGAAAATGGGAATGGGAAAGAAAATTTAGGATGCCAAAATTATTTGGTTTTGACCCTAAATTTTCGATATAAACATACCAACAATGTTTCTTTTCATGTATGTGTGTGTATATATATATATATATATATTAGATAAGAAAAAGGCTTATGAGTCAAGTTGGAGGAGAAAGAAAATCCTTCTTAACTAACTGGAAATCGGTGTTGTCTTGCAAATATTTGATAAACTCATCCTTTGTCAATGACTTATAATAGATTTTTAATCGATGGCCATTCAAAAGAAAGGTGGTCCTTTCTTCATCAACAGTTCTAATCCTAACTGCACCATTATCAAACACTGTTTCAATCTCATAGGGCCCAAGCAAACGAGTTTGAAATTTCACTTGGAAATATTTGAACTTTGAATAAAAAAGTAATGCTCAATATCCTGGCTGAAACTTTCTTTCTTTGATATATTTGTCATGCAATATGGATCTCTGTTGTTGAACTAGATTGGTTCTTTGGATTGCATCTTGTCTTATCTCATCAAGTTCATTTAGATGGTCCATTTTTTGTTTTTGTGCCTCTGAAAGGTCAAGACCCAATTTCATAGTTGTCTTCAAAGTTTTTACTTGAAACTCAATACGAAAAAGGACTTTCTTACCATAAACAAGTTCATAGGGAGTATGCCTTGTAGTGTTTCTCCATGTGGTACGGTATGCCCATAAAGCTTTTAGAAGCTTTTTTGCCAGTCTCCTCTGTGCAGATGCATAGTTTTGGTGAGAATTGCTTGAATTAATTTATTGGTGGACTCCACTTGTCCATTTTCTTGTGGATGCTATGGAGTGGACTTCCGATGTTTTATATTGTAGTCCTCCATTATCCTATGTACCAACTTGGATGTGAATTGAGTACCTTGACATGTTAAAATTTCCCTTGGGACACCAAAAGAAGTAAAGATATCCTCAAAAAGAAATGAAACTACAACATTTTCAATAGAAAAAGGAAGTGCTTTAGCTTCTACCCATTTTGTAACATAATCAATGCAAAGAAGAATGTACCTTTTCTGTCTCGACGGTGGATTGATTGCACCAACAAAATCTACAACCCAATTTTGAAAATGATCAATAAATACCTGAGGCTGTAGAGACATTTCATCAGAGGGAATAGGTTTCTCCATCCTTTGACAACTATCACATCTCTTGACATACTCCTTGAAATCCTTCAAAATGGAAGGCCAATAGTATCCTAAGAGAAGGACTTTGTACGAAGTTCTTTTTTGAACAAAGTGCCCTCCACATGGCTCATCATGACAAGCTTTCAGTATATCTAGTACTTCATCTTCTCTAACACACCTTTGAATGATCAAATATGGCCCTATTTTATACAATTCTTCATTTATCCATGAATAAGATGCACTATTTTGAAATACCTTCCTTTTTTCTCAAGGAGATAAATATGATGGTAACTTCCCTGTAGCCAAATAATTAGCAATATCTACAAACCAAGGTGATTTAGTAGCTACTGCAAAAAGATATTCATCAGGTAAATTATCTTCTACAGCTACATCATTATTATCATTTTGAATTGTAGACAAAAAGTTAGCAACTGTATTTTTTTCCTAGGTCGATCCAAAATAGTGATGTTAAACTCTTGCAACAACAACAACCATCTTCTAATTCTTCCATTAGTGACAGGTTTATTCATTAAGTACCTAATTGCAAAATGATGTGTATGTACAAAAGTTTTGTAGTTAGTAATGTAATGTCTGAATTTATTGATGGCATTGATAACAACTAAAAAATCCTTTTCTGTTATAGTATAATTTATCTCTGCAAGAGTCAAATTTTTACTGGTGTAATAAATAGTATAAGGAGTTAAATCCTTTTTTCCTAGTACAGCTCCTAAAGTTGTGTCTGAAGCATCAGTTGAAATGTGAAAATGTAGTTTATAGTTTGGTCCCCTAAGAATGGGTGCTTCAAAGATTATTTTCTCTTTTAACATTTCAAAGGCCTTTTGGCAATCAGGATTCCAATTGAATTTATAGTCTTTTGTGAGCAGTTTGAAAAGTAGAGATGCAATTTTTGTAAAGTTTTCTATGAATCTTCTATAGTAACCAGTGAAACCAAGAACACTTCAAACATCTCATCGACAGGTTGGAATTTATAATTTACAAATAAATTCTACTTTAGATGTGTCCACTTTAATTCCATTTTCTTAAATATGGTATCCTCAAATAATTCCCTTAGTAAACATCATAAAAAAAAAAATCACGGCTTATGAGAGATTTTCCTCTTTACATCTAATGAGAAATTTTTCAAAAATTTTAAGAGCCTCTTCGAAATAATTTCCATAAACTGTAAAATCGTCCATATACACTTCCACACATAATGAATTAGATCAGAAAAAATGCCTAATACTACTCTTTGGAATGTTGCAGGTGAATTACATAATCCAAAAGGAAGTACTCGGTAGGCATAAGTTTCCTATGGGCAGGTAAAGATAATTTTATCTTGGTCTTCTAGGGCTACTTGGATTTTCTTATACCCACTAAAACCATCTAAGAATGAAAATTATTTCTTTCCTGCCAATGTATATAGAGCCTGATCTATGAAAGGAAGTGGAAAGTGATGTTTTAAAGTGCCTTTATTCAATTCCCTATAGTCAATACATACTCTCTATTTTCCATTCTTTTTAGGAACAATTACTAAGGGTGAAACCCACTGACTGTCTGATATTGGATAGATAAAATTAACATTCAACAATTTTTTAGTTCCTCCTTAACAATTTCCCTTAGATGTGGATTCATTATTCTTTGAGGTTGTCAAATTGGTTTGACGTTTTCTTCAATGTAGATATGATGTATACAAGTTTTAGGATCAATTCCCTGCATGTCAGTATATTCCCATGCATAGGTAGAGGAATGTTCTTGTAACATATTTATTAATTATTCATTTTGAAATTCTTCCAAATTATTATTGATATTCAAAGTTTTTCCTTGAAAGATTTCAGTCGTAGAATTGCCAATTTTTTCCATAGAATGAAATGATAGTTGACGAGATGATAAATATTAAATATTGCACTATTCTTGTAAACTCTGACTATATTCGCAATATGATGAAGATTCATTATTTTCTATTAAATTCAATATTGGTCTTATATTAATATCATTATCTATCCATTCTTCATTTTCAAAAACAATTGTTGTCTTTGCAGGTGGATACAGTGTGAATTTCTTTGTTGAGATCCCATCAGAAATAAACATATCACCATATCTACAACTTATAGAAGCATCGGTTGTAGCTAGCCATGGTCTTCCTAGAATCAATGGATGTCCTCTTAAGTTATTCTTGGGTGTTAAAATCATAAAATCGACAAGGCATTTCCAAGAATCTAAGGATACATACATACATACATACATACATACATACATACATATATACATATACATATACATATACATATACATATATATACATATATATATATATATATATATATATATATATATATATATATATATATATATATATATATATATATAAACCATCAGGTTTGATTACATATCTATCTGCCAATTGTAATAGTGTAGGTGTATATTGAAGATTAGAAAGTTTTAATTGATTCATATTTTTTTTACGCATGATGATTATAGCTGCTCCTAGATCAATCAATGTATTTGGGATCTCTACACCATTGATGTGTGTTTTCAAGATATTTTTGAATTGTCTTCTTACCTATCATGATATCTGCAATTTTTCTAACTAATGGGATTCTTTTGACTTCTTTTCTTTTTCTTCCTAGTCTTTTTATGCTGAATTCCCTAATTGTTTTTGAAAAAATTGGAATTTCCTTAATGGCTTGTAGAAAAAGACTTTTTATGCAAACATTCTTCAGTTCATCTAACATGTCATAATCAGGCAATAAAATATGTTTTTCTACCCCTTCATCAATCTTTAATCTCTTAGGAAAAGGTGGTTTTGAAACAGATATTGATGGTTGTTCCATAATAGGAGTTGAGTTATTTGAATGTGTTGGAGTAACCTGTTTTTGAGTTTTTTATTTTTCATTAAGAGACTTCTCTTCTTCAAACATCTTTTCTTTTTCACTTTCCTGAATAACAACTGATGGAGACTTTTTCTCTAATATTCTACTCGATTTAAGTTGAACATTATTTAGATCTAGTGTAGTTATCATGTAAGTTTGGAAACTTTTTCCTTCCATATTGTAAACAGGTTGTGAATTTTTATTATTATTCGGATTTGGAAGTGGTTGGGTAGGCAATTGGTTTGGTCTTTGAGGAAATGGTAATGAAAGTTGTGGATTCAAATTGGGGTTGAGTTTGTTTAACAAGCTGAGGATAATATTGTGGAGGAAAAGTAGGATATGCTTGTTGAAATTGTGGAAATTGAGCGAATTATCCATAAGGATTTTGCCATCCTTGTGACCAAGTTTGTGGCCAAAACTACCAAGGCATTGGGGAAATCTAATTACTTTGTGATGATTGTGAAAATGGTTGTGTTTTAAAACCTTATGCTGTGTTCGGTTGTGGATTTTTCCAAGGTCTTTTATAAATAAAACAAAGAGGGTCCACCTGACTTGGTACTCCTTATTCTTCATAGATAACTTTAAGACCTGGAATTGACGAAAATTATTTTGTATCATGATTTTCCACACATATAACACAATTTTCTGCACTCTTTAAAGCAAGAGGGCATCCTCTCAAGACATATTTATTTCTGCACTTAGGGAAAAAAATGACAATGCAACATTTTCAACTTTTTTCTTGTTTTGTATTTTAAAGGTGTCAATTTGTTCACTGAGACTCCCAAAAATATTTGTTTTAAAATTATCAAGCAAATTACCTAATTATGCTCTACTTAATGTCCTAGCTGCAGATTTATTAATCCTTGTTAAAAGATGATCTCTTGGATTTTTCTCGGTTCTTACTTAGCCTCTTGAAATGTGTATGCATAACTCACAAATTTCTCCAAGTGAGAATTAAGAAATGTCTCCCTTGCCAATTAGACTCAGAAGATCAATCCACTCATCTCTAATGGATTTCAATAAGAGAGATTTCAAAGTTTCCTCATCTAGATTATTCATTTTTTCCCTTTTAACATTATAAGAAAATCTTTCAATGAAGTCTTCAAGATTTTCATCTTCTTTCTGTACCATTTTAAAGATTGCATCCTTAATATTATGGGGTATACAGTAGTCCTTATATTTCTCTAAGAATGTAGTTTTCATTTGTTCCCATGTTCTTATGGAGTTTATTCCAAAACTCATAAGCCATTTTAATGTTGCACCTTTAAGGGTTGTAGGGAATACTTTCAACTTTTGAGAATCATTCATATAATTATATGATCTACACAATACTTCAAATTCAAAGAGAAATGTTTTAGGATCTTCACTCCTTACTCCATGAAATTTTGGAAGGAGAGAGGGTGAGATATTTTTCATTGTCATAGTTGTATCTTCATCGAGGATAGGAAATACAAACGGTTCTGGATTTATATCTTCTCCTCTCCCTCTTACTCTTCCTCCACCTCTTCCACCTCCCCCGTTTCCTCCTCTACCTGCTCCAATCCTAGTTTCTTCACCATTCCAATTATGTACCTCTGCTTCCCCTTTTCCAACCATTGTTGATTCTTCATAACTAATATAGGTGTTATGAAACCAACTCACAAAAAGATAGAAAAGATAGATCAATGACTTAGAATTCAACCTCTTCGACGGGACAACATCCTTTACATTACATAAATGAACAATTCTTTTGATGATACAAATGAAAAAACCTCCTTTCTATATATAGGAGTCTAAGGGGTCACAGTATAACCAAGTCGACTTAACAATAATAATATAAAGGCACAAAAATAAAAATAGTGGGATTCTATGGGGCACAATAATAACAAGGGATACAATGACAATAGTAATGGGGAAATCAGTAGTATTATAGGGACCTAACATGCCCTTCTCCTTGAAAAAAGTGGTGTCCTCAATGCTTGAGTAGTTCTGGATGCTTCTGTATGAAATTCTCATCCTCCCATGTGGAACCTTTAACAAGTAAGTTCTTCCACTTTATGAGATACTCTGAAATTGATCGATTTCGTAGTTGTCGAGTTCTTGTTTCTTTGACTGCTTCAGGTTCCAATATGATTTTTCCTTCCTCATCAAGTTCTGGAAATATTGTTTGAACTAGAATCTTGTCATCTATAACCTTCTTTAAGCATGAAAATTGGAAAACTAGGTGCACTCGGGTAGCTGTAGGAAGCTCCAATTTGTATGCCATAGTACCTATCTTTTTCAACACCTTGTACGGACCATAATACTTTGGTGATAATTTATTATCCTTCTTATCTTGCTTGAGGGAAATTTGTTTATATGGTTTTAGCCATAGGAATAGCCAATTACCTACATCAAAACTTCTTTTGCTATGATGTTGATCTACCTGTTGTTTCATTCTATTATGCACTAGGGTGAGGTTATCCTTTAAGAGTTGGAGAACTTGTTGCTGATGCTCAATGTGATATTCCACTGCTTGAACCTTAGAATTTTCTCTTAAATATGATGTGATGGATGATGGATGATATCCATAAAGTGCCATAAATGGGGTCATTTTTGTTGCAGTATGGAAGGAAGTGTTATACCACCATTCAGCCAGAGGGAACCATTTGACCCATTGTGTCTATTTATCAGAACAAAGCAATGAAGATATCCTTCCAAACATTTGTTTACTATCTCAGTTTTCCCATCAGATTGAGGATGATAAGATGAGCCATGAGCTAACTGAGTACCAAGACAAGAAAATACTTCAGTCCAAAATTTTCCAGTGAAAATGGGATCTCTGTCGCTTACAATAATCTTTGGGTTTCCATGTAGCTTTTGAATTGTTTCCATAAATGCAGTAGAAACTGTACTTTCTTTAAATGGATGAGATAATGCACAAAAGTGTGCATACTTGGTAAGTCTATCAACTACCACCATGATAACACTCTTTCCTTCAGACTTGGGTAAACTTGTGATAAAATACATTGAAACCTCCTCGCAATGTTGGCTTGGAATCGATAAAGGTTGTAATAGTCCTAGAGTCTTAATTGTTTCAACTTTATTTTGTTGGCAAACCAAACATTCTGCCACAAACTTTTGAATATCCGATTTAAGGCCATCCAAAAAAAAATCGTTCTTAACCCTGTGGTAGGTTTTTAGAAATCCTGAGTGACCTCCTAAGGGAGAGGTGTGAAATTCCCTAAGAATCTTTTGTTTGAGTTGGGAATTCTTACATAGGTATAATCGATCCTTGTACCATAACGAATAATTTTTCCAGCTAAATGTATCAGATGTACTAGGATCTTGTTGTATCTTTTGAATGAGTGCCCACACTTCCTCATCATTCTTCCATTCATCACTTGCTTCGTTTATCCAATCTAGTTAGATAATAGAAATGGTACAAATAAATTCTTCCACATCGTCATCCTTTCTTGAGAGTGCATCTGCCACAACATTTTTCTTCCCTTTTTTGTATATGATTTCAAAGTCATATCCCAACATCTTTGTGACCCATTTTTGCTACTCTTCTGAAGATAATATTTGTTCTAAAAAGTATTTACGACTATCATGATATGTTTCTACCTTGAAGTGTCTTCCCATTAGGTAGGGTCACCATTTCTTAAGTGCATGTAGTATTGCCCACATTTCCTTCTCATAAATAGCTTTGTGTAAATAATTTCCATTGATTGGACGACTTTCGAAAGCAATGGGTCTTTCTTCTTGCATTAAAACAACACCAATTCCATTTCCTAAGGCATCACATTCCACAATAAAAGTTTTTGTGAAGTTCGGTGTAGCTAAGACTGGTGCTTGGCATATTGCCTCTTTAAGATGTTCAAAGGCCTTTCTTTCTTCTAGAGTCCATGAGAATTCATCTTTCTTCGCTAATGTTGTTAGGGGTGCTGCTATTGTCCCATAATTCTTAACAAACTTGCGATAATAACATGTCAACCCGAGAAATCCTCATAGATACTTTATGGATGTGGGGATTTTCCATTGCTTAATGATTTTAACTTTGCTAGGGTCTACCTTAACACCTTCATGAGATACAATATGACCCAGATATTCCACCTCTTGTACTCCAAAGAAACATTTGGATATTTTTGCATATAATTGTTTTTGCTCCAATAGTTTGAGCATCATGTCAACATGTTGGACAAGATCCTTCCAAGACTTGTTGTACATTAGTATATCATCAAAAAATACTAACAAAAATTTTCTAAGGAAGGGTTTGAAAATGAAATTCATCAAACCTTGAAATGTAGAAGGTGCATTAGTAAGGCCAAAAGGCATGACAAAAAATTCTTAATGACCCTCATGAGCTCTAAATGTTGTTTTTGGAATGTCTTCAGTCTTCATTCTGATTTGATGATATCCTGAATGAAGATCCGACTTGGTGAAGTAAATTGATCCATGCAATTCATCCAATAATTCATCAATGAAAGGAATGGGAAATTTATCTTTAATAGTGAGCTTGTTGATCTCCCTATAATATGGACACATGAGCCATGATCCATCCTTCTTGTGAACCAATACTATTAGAGCAGAGAAATAACTTTGACTAGGTTGAATTATACCAACCTCTAGCATTTCTGCAACCATACATTCAATTTCACTCTTTTGGACATAGGGATATCTATAAGTCCTGATGTTAGGAGGAACACTTCCTGGAATCAAATTGATAGCATGATCATGATCACGAATAGGTGGGAGGCCTTTGGGAGTCTCAAATACCTTGGAATGATTGTACAAGAAATTTTGGAGATCTGGAGAAATGGATGATTTCGATGTGGGAACCTCTAGTGAACATAATTTCACAATTATGCCTCTTTGTTCTTTCTATAGAAGCTTTGTCATTCCGTTAGATCTTATTATCTTTCCTAGTTTCCCTACGATACCCCTTAATTCAACTCCATTGCCTTCTAAAGAGAATTTCATGAAAAGTTATTGAAAATTAAAAACTATTGTACCCAAGGATTGTAGCCATTGGACTCCTAGTACAACATCAACACCACTCGTTGGAATGGAAAGAATTGGGCTATTCAATACATATTCTCCCATGGATAGCTTGAGATTATGATGCTTTCCTAGGCAATTTATGGTTCCTCCACTTGCAACCATCACTTGAAACGCTGATGCTGGATATAGGAAGCAATTCAATTCCTTGGCTTTCTTACAATGAATAAAATTATGGGTACTTCCCGAATCAATCCACACTATTACCTTTTTCTTCTTGATATACCCTTCTATATTGATAGTTTGAGGAGTGGTAATTCCAGCCAATGCATTATAAGATATGGTCATATACATTTCTTCTTTTTCTAGGGTTTGTTCCTAGTGTATATCCTCTTATTTTGACGTTTCTTGTTCCTTTTCTTCCTCCTCTTCACAATCTATGTAAAATAATTTCTTCTCGGCACACTTATGACCTTTAGTGTATTTGTTATCACAACTGTAACAAAGCCCTTTTGCTCTTTTTTCTTCCAATTGTTGTGGTGTCAACCTTGTAGGTTGTGGATGGCTAGGTGCAACAAGACGTCCATCTTTATGATTGTGATTGGTAGGCTTCCTTGTTGCCATAATTTTGCTTTCCATTTTCTTGCCAACTTGAATGCCTTCTCTAATGAGTCTGGTTCCCAAAGGTGAACCTCATGTTGGATGTTATCTTTTAAAGTCCCTATGAACACATCAATCCTATCCTCCTCTACAATATCTTTTACCCTTATATTCATTTTTTGGAAGTCTTGAATGTGCTCCATCATTGAACCCTTTTGTTTGAGATTTATCAATTGGCTAAAAAAAGTGTTTCTTTTTGTATCCTCGTAATGTGCTATCATTTCATCCATAAAAAGAGCCCAAGTTACAATTTGTTTATGAGAGCAAAGCCATCAATACCATACAAATTGATTTGGTTGCAAATATAAACTTGCAATGTGTACCTTTTGTGTGTTTTGCGCATTATAGAGATCAAAAAATTGCTCCATCTGTAGTATCCATTGTTAGGACTCAGAATTGACCAATTTTGACCTTATATTTTTGCCATAATATTATCCTTTTTCATTCATAGGTTGAAAGCTTTGATTACATAATGACTTAATCACCCCAAGGTACGAAGTAACTCTCCGCATATCTATATGTTTAATTGTTCATTGCATATTCATGAATATATTTATATTTATCTTTGGAAAAGCTAATTAAGTTACCAAGTAATCGCTGGACTGTCTAAAGTCTGTAGGAATTATAATTCATAGTTGCTGTAACACCAGAAACAGCAACTACGCAGTTGCTGCAACACCGAAAGCAGCAACTACGCAGTTGCTACAACCAGCAACGACAAACATCTAAAGCAGGGGAATGCTATTTTTGCAAAAACTGGAAATAACAAACGGAAACTATCTGGAGATCGCCAGAATTCCACGCTGACACGACATGATCAGAAACTGTCCAAAAAGGGAAAAACACAGTTACAGTTGCTAAAATATCAGGAACAACACGGGTTTACTAAATCAACAACCATGGGGAAACGACAAAGGATAGTGCGAGGATCCCAAGAAGACGGTCGAAGTGCGGTTACCAGCTGTGTAACAACAAGAAACCCAAGAAATAATACATTGTCACACTGTTGTAACAGCATCCTGTAACTCTTATTTTTGACAGAAAGGTCTAACTGAATGAACTGTGATAATCTACTGTAATAGATGTCTCCTCTAAAAAGAGGAGACATCTACATTAGAGAAGGGGGGGAGAAAAATAGTTTTGTAAGGGGAATTCTGAAAGACAAACAGAAAAGTTTGAACTTTTATTATAACTGGATCTTTCGGCAGATGAATAAAAGATTGTTCTGAGCACCTAATCTAGCAATTGTGTTCTGGGGAATCTTGTGAGAGGGACCGGGCCCACCTTCCTCACAAGATTCACCCATTTACTTTTCTGTCAAGTGTGTAAGTGTGTTTGGTAATTCCTTTCTGCTGATACTCTGTTTTGGATTCTGTAGCAGTACCTCTAATAATTTCCTTTTTGCTGGCACTCTGTTTTGTTAATCGTTTGAAACTGTACTTCACCGGTGAATTAGAATTGCAGTGTGTGTTAGCAATCTGGTTATAGGGGCAAGTGCTAAACGTCCTTTCTTGGAGGATAGGGTCCTGATCCTCTGCTAACGGAGCATCCATCACTTTTCTTTTCAGATTTATAATCTTAATTAACTGCTTTCATTTTAACTTTGCAAAGCACTGTTATAACATAGCGTGAGAATTATGTATACTACAGCTTTTTGATGCTTTTAGAGTTAAGTACATACAGTACGCAGTAGCCTTTGAAATAGAAGACTTTCCCAGGTTGACAATTTAATGTGGTACTTGATTGTTAATCAATAAACAATTCAACTAGCCAACATTTTGGCGCCGTTGCCGGGTAAGGCAACTAGAGATTTCTAAAAGCATTAATGATTTCTTTTTGAGAATAACAGGTGCATGAGAGGACACAGGAAACCTAATTTCACAGGCGGCAAAGGCGGAGGGGGAAGAAAAACTTTTATTGACGAAATGATCTCAAAGGCCGAAACACCATAGAGGACAAGTTCCCGGAGACCTCAGATCCAGTATTCCTCACAAACAGATCGACAGACGGAGGAAGTACTGGGACCTGAAAGGAAGCTGGAAGTACCAGAATACACTGAGGAACCGGTAGAAGAACCTGAACAAATAGAAGATACAGAAGATAAAGCAAGTGATTTAGGAAAAAGACTAATGGAGGATAAGAGAAGAGAAGGAAGAGGGGAAAATTCGCTCTCTACCCTGGAATTCCCTATTGGGGAGCTCCCGAGAGGGGCAACCCCCATGAAAAACATTCCACTCTCAGCATTACCCAACTTTCATGGGTTATTCTCTGAAGACCCAGATGAATTCCTCTTTGAATTCAGCATACTATGTAGGAGTTATGATTATGTGAGCCCTAATCAGAAACTAAAACTGTTTCCAGCAACACTGAAAGGGAATGCATTAAGGTGGTTTATGAGCTTAGGAGCTCAGGCAATCACTACCTGGGATCAGACGAAAGAAAGCTTTCTGGCCAAATATCAAGATTACTGCCGGATAAGAGAAAGGAAGGAAGAATTGTTTAAAATGGTTCAGAAGGAGGACGAGAATCTGGAAGATTTTGTGGAAAGATTGCAGTATAATCTGCAATGGTCTGACCACCCTAATATGAGTAAATATATTCTGAAAACTATATTGCTGAAAGGGGTACGGGATGACTACTTGGACATGTTAAACATGCTGGGAAAAGGGGACATTTCCAAGGAACCATTTGATGAAATTATCAATCTCTACATGAGATGTTCAAGAGGAGCAGTGAGTAGATCAAAAAGCAGGGACAATGTATATTCAAGAGTTCAGAAGTCAGCAAGTGGAGGAGCAACAAGGGCTGAAATAGGTAATTTGTTAGAAGAATTTAAAACTGAGACGTTAAGCTCTTTTGCTTCACAAATTGATGCTCTGCAGGTAAAGAAGAAACAGGCAGAAGCAGAAGCTGCCCTAGCCATTTTTTGTTCCAAATGCAGAGAAAAACACCCACTCAGGGAATGCCCACTAGATAAGGTACCAATCTGCACGATCTGCGAAAAGGACCATGAGACCCAGCAATGCCCCTCTCTACCTGGAATTAAAGCAGCATTGCAGTCAACTGAAGAAGAAGCTGAAGCAGTGTACCTGATGACACAGAGGAGGCAATGGCCACAAAGACAAGGTATGAATTCTAACACAGCATTTAATCGTTGGAATAATCATTCTTCTTTTCAAACAAATTACCCACCCATGAACCAAATGCAGTACCACACAATGAATTTTCCACCTAAGCAACAACCAAATCTTCCTTTTCCTGATCCTACCATATGGAATCCTTGGGCTCCCCAGCAACCGTATTTCAATCAATGGAACCCAGGCTGGGCAGCCCAAGAGATGCCATTTCCTCAACATCAACAGTCTCTTTCCTTACCATCCAATACTCCTCCAAATAACTAGGCAATTAGACCATAGCTGTCTGTGCAACCCAATCCTAACCCAAATAATAATAAAGCCTTGCAAGTAATTGACATTCAAAATCATCCTGTCTCCCCCATGCAATGTAACGATATCCATCTTCGTTTAGGGAGAATTGTTGAACCCATCATTGATGACATCACTGACTCTGATAAAGAGGAAGTTAGAAAAGAAAAACCAGCTAACAATAATGCTGAAACAGTTGAATCAACATCTAATGATCAAACAATAGATCCGCCATTTCCTGAACATCTGGCTCTCACTAAAACACTGGAGCAACCTGCTTTTAACCTTTTAGGTGAACTACAGAATTTATATGTTAAAATCCCATTGTTGCAAGCGCTAAGAGATGTTCCCATTTATGCTAGGACTGTTAGAGATAGCTGCATAAAAAAACCTGGAAGAAAAGATAAGGACCCCCTCACAGTTCATGTGATGGGAGAACTGACTGCTTTAATGACAGAAAAAGATCCTCCTGTGAAATATGGTGACCCTGGTCACCTTATAGTAATAGTTCAGGTTGGAAAAACCTTTGTCTCTAAAGTTCTAGTAGATTTAGGAGCTACAATAAATATTATGACACTTGAATCAACACAATTGCTTCAGTTAAAAAACTTTATTAGGGAAACACCAACCATCCTAGAATTGGCTGATCGCTCCACAATTAAACCTGAGGGGGTCATTGAAGATTTAATAATTTCTGTAGAATCCTGGAATTACCCAACCGACTTTGTGGTGTTACAAACTAAAACTAAGTTGGGGGGTCATCCGCTGATTCTAGGAAGACCTTGGCTGGCTACAGCAGATGCTTTCATTAGTTGTAGATCAGGATCAATGACCATCTCTAATGGACAGGAAACAAAACAGATTACCCTTTATCCTCATGCTACACCCATGATTAATAATGACAGCTCTGTATGGGTAAATTATGAGGATGAAGAAACCCAACCTATATTGACTATCGGACAAGCCTTAACTTTCAAAGATTCTACCGAAGATGAATTAATCAGCAGCTTCATTTCTGAACCTTCTTCGGTCAACCCAGAAATGTACAGTCACTTTACTGCAATCTTGGAATCTGAATCTCAGCATAACTTGGAAGATAAAAATTTATTTCAGACAGCAGTAGGCAACCCATCCAAAGGTACAACAATAGAAATTGAACCTGGCAAAACATTAAATATAAATCCTAATTTAACTGACAATGAAAAAAAACAATTAATAAAGTTACTCCAGGTAAATAAAGAAGCATTTGCATGGGACTATACAGACATGAAAGGGATCTCCCTTGAGCTATGCACTCACCGGATTTATATTAAAGAGGGATCCCGACCAGTCTGTCAACCCCAGCGGCGAATGAATCCCAACCTAAGGGAAATTGTGAAGGAGGAACTTCAAAAACTATTGAATGCAGGATTTATATACCCTATATCTGATAGTGAGTGGGTTTCCCCACTTGTAATTGTACCCAAGAAAAATGGCAAATGGAGAGTATGTGTGGATTACAGAGCACTGAATAAAGCCACCCAGAAAGACCATTTCCCTTTACCATTCATTGATCAGGTATTGGATAATTTGGCAGTTAAGAAATTCTTTTCATTCTTGGACGGGTTTAGTGGATATAATCAGATTAAGATTGCACCCCAAGACCAGGACAAGACCACGTTTACTAGCCCTTGGGGGACCTTTGCTTACAGGGTACTTCCATTTGGGCTATGTAATGCTCCAGCAACATTTCAAAGAGCAGTGATAGGGATTTTTTCTGATATGCTAAATGATTCATTAGAAATATTTATGGATGACTTTACTCCTTATGGAGTGACTTTTGAGGATGCACTACAGAATCTTAAAAAGTACTTAAGCGGTGTATAGAAGCACACCTTGCCTTAAGCACTGAAAAGTGCCATATGATGATGAATCAAGGTATTGTATTGGGTCACTTTGTCTCATTCCTAGGAATTCAAGTCAATCCAGCTAAAATACAGGTAATTCAGACCCTCCCTATCCCCAAAACACAAACTGATGTAAGAAGCTTTTTAGGACATGTTGGATATTATAGAAGATTTATTAAGAATTTTTCCAAAATAACTTATCCTTTATTTGTGTTATTAACAAAGAATGTTGAATTTAAGTGGACTGATGGACTTAAACATAAGTTGTCTGCAGCTCCCATTTTGAGAGGACCTGATTGGGCACTACCCTTTCATATATCCTCTGATGCCTCAGACACTGCAATTGGAGCTGTCTTGGGTCAGGAAGAAAATAGTCTTCCGTATGCCATTTATTTTATCAGTAAGAATATGACACCATCTGAATTGAATTATACAGTCACTGAGAAGGAATTCCTAGCAGTTATTTATGCAATAAATAAATTTCGACATTATATTACTGGATACACTACTTTTGTGCATACTGATCACTCGGCAATTAAATATTTGATGAATAAATCAGTTACAAATGCCCGAGTCACCAGATGGTTGTTATTATTGCAAGAATTTGACATCACAATTGTAGATAGGCCATGAAAAGAAAATGTAGTTGCTGATTTCCTTTCTCGATTAAAAACTGATGAAAATGCTCCAGTAGATGATTCTTTTCCTGATGAGTATTTATTTGCAGCATCTGCTCACTCACCTTGGTATGCAAACATTGCCAATTATCTAGTTGCAGGAAAATTACCATCGCACCTATCACACAGGGAAAGAAGAAAGATCATCCAGCAAAGTGCTAGGTACAGCTGGATAAGCGGGTGTCTTTTTCATACAGGAATCGATCAAGAAATCTGAAGGTGCATCGGTGAAGATGAAATTTATGATGTACTAAAAGCTTGTCATGATGGCCCTTGTGGAGGACATTTTGCAGATAAAAGAACAGCACACAAGGTACTCAGAATGGGTTATTATTGGCCATCACTCTTCAAAGATGCTAGAAAATATGTCAAGGCCTGTGATAGCTGTCAAAGAATGGGCCAGCCTAATCACAGGGATGAAATTTCACTCAATCCCCAGGTAATTCTTGAACCTTTTGAGAAATGGGCATTAGATTTTATAGGTCCCATTAATCCTCCATCCAATCAAAGAGTGTACATATTAGTATGCACAGATTACATGACTAAATGGGTAGAAGCTAAGGCACTCCTGAAAGCTAATGAAGAAGCAATACTAACATTTTTATTTGAAGAAATCTTTGTTAGATTTGGATTGCCTAGAGAATTAGTCACAGATGGAGGACCTCCTTTCAACTCTCATGGCTTCAAAAATACGCTTCAGAAATATCATATTAAGCACAAAATGACTACACCTTACCACCCCCAAGCAAATGGGCAGGTAGAAAGCACCAATAAAGTCATAGAAGCCATTCTAACAAAAACAATAAAGGAGAATAGAAGGGACTGGTTTCAAAGGTTGCCCGAGGCATTATGGGCCTATAGAACTACTTGGAGGAATACCACATGTTTTTCACCCTATGAATTAGTTTTTGGAAAGAATGCTATTTTCCCTGTAGAGTTTGAGATCAAAACTTTAAGAACTGCTTTAGCTATTAACCTTGATTTGACTGATGCACAGACAGCCAGGTTACAACAACTTCAAGAATTGGACGAGAAAAGACTGGATGCCATCCATCAAACAACCATGATACAACAACAAAGAAGCAGGTGGCATGACAGAACCATCAAGCAAAAGCAGTTCCAGAAAGGTGACTAGGCTCTACTTTATGATTCTCGTTTCGAGAATTTCCAAGGTAAGTTAAGAACAAGGTGGTTAGGGCCTTATGAAGTGGATGCTGTTTTTCCAAATGGGACAATTAGACTTTTAACAATTGATGGAAGCAGAACACCACTACTAGTGAATGGCTATCGACTCCGTTTATATCAGAGGCCTGTTTCTAAAGAAGATTTTAAAGCCACTTGCATGGCAATTAAACAATATTCTTTTCCAGGGGAACTTGCTGTCCCTCAAAGCACTTAAATTTCTGTTTATTTATGCATTTTTTTATTAGATTAGATATTCTTTTTTCTTTTTTTTAACTACTAATAATCCCTGCCAAGGGTTACCATATTATATTTCAGTATTTTGCAGATTTGAGCTGTGGAAAACAGCTGAGAATGAAAGCTTAAAGGAATCACTTTGCGGATTTGGAATTCCCGTTGCTGCAATTCCTGTTGCTGCAACACCAATTCCCATTGCTGCAACACCAATTCCCGTTGCTGCAACACGAGTTCCTATTGCTGCAACACCATTTCCCGTTGCTGCAACACCGATCCCCGTTGCTGCAACACCTTTTCCCGATGATGTAACATCACTCCCAGTGGCTGCAACACCAATCTCGTTGCGCAACACCACTTCCCGATCCCGTAATACCTTTTTAGCAATTCTCTCATTTACAAAAACACCAGTCTTACCACTTCAGCCCCCAAGAAACGAATTTTTATAAAATACACCACTTCTTGTGATGATTACAATACTCCACTATCACTTCCCATCATTATTATTAAAAATCGCCTGGTATTCCCATGCTCCTAGACCCGCTGTAATCATTATGATCCAACAAAAGATAAGACAAGACTTTTTGACGTAGCAGCCAAAAAGGTAAAACATAAAGGTACACATGATTATGTATGGACTTTAAATAATAGTTAATGTGGAGAAGCTGATAGGACTACCAAATAATTGTACTTCCAATCATATCACTGACGCGTAGGGGGGTGGGATTACCAAAGCGCTCTCATAATTACATACTACGCCAACTGCCGTCGCCCTTAACTCTCCCGGTAATATGTAAAAGTCACTTTATCACGGCATGTTACCATTTGCAACGGTTTACTCTGAACTGAATTCGGAAGCTCGGCTCTGAACTGTGAAATTCACTGAAACAACAGCTATGGGAGGAAACCTCATTACATATGAACCTGGCACAACAACACTTCTTGAGCTCTATCCCGAGGTTTATCAAATATTTCTGCAAGCGGGATGGATAGATTATTTCAGGAGACTTCGAGACTTCGAAGCGCAGCAAGTCCTCGAGTTTGTGTGCAATTTAATAGAAGGATTTTATGTCATTCAAGGAGTTCAAATTCCAGTCACGGAGGAAGTCATAGCCCAAGTTACCGGGCTACCAGCTAATGGCATACGATGGTTCAGTAGGAAGCACTTGATCCTTAATGCGCAGTAGGATTTTCTTCAACCAGGCGAGCAGGTAGAACCCAAGGGCAGAGGCATAGCACTTCAGTCATTACCTCAACCGTGGCCGAAAGTTGCTGAATTTGTGAAGCAATACTTGACATGCGAAGGCCCGTACTAGGTAATTTACCAGCATGATTTTGTCTTGTTGAATCATTTGAGGAATGGTCAGTTGATAAATATGCCATATTATTTATTGGGATGTCTCAAAAATATGTCACGTTATACTGTCAACACAAAGCGTCCACTTCTTTCCCTGAAACACCACCGTTTAGCCCATTTGCTGATAAATAGAGGCCTCGCCTTAAATAACCCTCCACCCCCCATTAATCCCCATCAAGAGGCAGAAATTCCACAGCCAGAACATGAAATTCCTCATCAAGAAGAGGAAATTCTTCACCAAGCTGAAGACACACCTCAGCAAGATGAAGAAATCCCTCAGCAAACAGAGGACATTCCTGAGCAAATACCCGTAGAAATCCCTCAACAAATAGAGGACATTCATGAGCAAATACCCTAGAAATCCCTCAGCAAGCAGACGACATTCCAGAACAAATGTCCAAAGAAGTCCTTCAGCAAACACCCCCACAAGTTGCTGAAAATGAACAATCAGCGGTAGAAATACCCGCGGAATAATCCCATCCCCCAATAGAACCAATCCTTCCATTCCCATACTTGGTATTTCTATCGATGACTCTGAGGATAACGTCCCTATTACTCTCCTCAAACGGAAAATACAACAGAAAAAGGGAATCCCACCAAAAAGAAGAAGAACTAGGGCTTTGGCTAAAGCAGCTGCTATTTCTGCCACCATCCCTATCTTAAAGAAAGCCAACCAGAAAAGAAAAATGTCGGAATTCCCTGCTTCTCTACCAAAGCAAAGGACTCGGTCGTCTGTAATAGCTGAAATTCCTAGCCATACCCTCCCTAGCTCACCACCCATCACCTTAAAAACCCGCATTCCCACCAGCCCTCGAAACTCCTCTCCCTCACCCTCGGAGGCTGAGATGCAGAGTGTTCACAGTTTCGTGACATCATATTTTAAGGCAGCTGACACACAAGAACCAGCTGCCGACACCCAAGGTAATATTGGCCAAGAAGCTGCAACACAAGAAACAACCACTACCCCAGGTGACACACAAGAACCACCTGTCGAGGGTATAAGGGATCAAATCAATGATGAAGCACAACCTCTGCCTCCACTGGAACCTGCTACTCCACAAGCTCAGCCTACCATATCTGCTCTGCAAGAAGAAATTGAATTTCTGAAGTCCCAGATTCAGGACTACCAGGAGGAAATAATAAGGGTCAAGGAAGCCTATCAAAATGAATTCAGCCTGCATATTTTAGCACAAGTAGCATCTGCAACAGAGAAGAGTAAGGACAATGAATATGTGTGTGCCAATTGTGGTGAGATATTTACTCAAGCAGGATACAAGGTAGTGGCAGAACCAATGAATGAAGTTCCTGCTGTTGTGGTTGAAACAAAAGAACCTATTGTTACACAGACGGAAACACCACAACCCTCTGCTCAGACAGAAGAACCTGTTGTCACACAAGAACCAACAGGCTCTCCAGAAAAGGTGCAGGAGCAGACAGAAGAACTTGTTGTCACACAAGAACCAACAGGCTCTCCAGAAAAGGTGCAGGAGCAGACAGAAGAACCTGTTGTCACACAAGAACCAACAGGCTCTCCAGAAACGGTGCAGGAGCAGACAGAGGAACTTGCTGACACACAAGAACCAGTAAGTTCTCCAGAAACTGCACAGGAGCAAACAGAAGAACTTATTGACACACAAGAACCAGTAAGTTCTCCAGAGACTGCACAGGAGCAAATAGAAGAACTTACTAACACACAAGAACCAGTAAATTCTCCAGAAACTGCACAAGAGCAAACAGAAGAACTCACTGAAACACAAGAACCACCAAGTTCTCCAGAAACTATGCAGAAAGTAATAGGGAATGAAGAAGAGGAAGATATAAAGTCACCCCGGCCTACCCAAATTTCCATGGAACGAGAGGAAGAAATAGTTAAAGAAGGAAATGAAGAAAATATAGACTCACCCAGGCCTATTCAAATTGCCATGGAACGAGAAGAAAAAGAAGGAAATGAAGAAGAAGACATAGACTCACCCAGGCCTACTCAAATTGCCATGGAACGAGAAGAGGAAGCAGTTACACAGGAAATAGGAGGAAATGAGGAAGAAGGCATAGACTCACCCCAGCCTACCCAAATCGCCATGGAACGAGAAGAGGAAGCAGATACACAAGAATCAGTACAGAATATAGAACATGAAGAAGAAACAGTAGTTGGAAATGAAAAGGAAGATATTGGATCATTCCGACCTACTCCAATTATCACAGAGCAGATTATCCTTGTTGATGCCTTTACACAAACAGAACTTCCTTCTGTTAGAGATGCATGCACAGAAACATATAGTTTTCAAAAATTAAAAGGAAAATGGTGGAGAGAATATGAGTTGTCATAAGGCAAAGCACTCCAACAGCAAAAGGGGACCTGGTTCAATTATGCATATAAGAACTGGGAAGCACTTGAGCAGTGTAGAGCTTAGTACAAAGGAATTAAGGAATTAAAAGCCAGATTGTCCCAGATGTTTGAGTTATTCCAAAGAATACTTGCCACAAGGAAACCCTCTTTCAATTATGCAACATTTTTGGGGGAAAGACTCACATTCTTACAGATAAAGGCTGTTAGAGAAGGTAGACCTCATCAAGTGGTTACGTCAGAGCAATTTATGCAAACCTTTGCAGAGGCACCTAAAAATGATCAAAATTTGTTATGCGAGCTTTATCTCCATAATGAAGCCATGTCCGAAGAAAGAAACATGAATATGATACCCGTTGTTGGCGACATACAGCTGAGATCTTTCATCTCCTTTTTAGCTAACCAACTTACACGGCAGAACGCCTTTACCTCAGCTCAACATAATGAACAAAATTGCCTTCTGTGGATTAGGGCTGAACCTCAAAACGCAGCCACCTTCATCGCACAACATCAAAGAATGATAAGTGATCCTGAAATGAAGGACCACGTCAGGCAACTGCAAGCAGTGGTCCTGAGAGACTATCAACACTATGTGAGAACTAAGGCACCCTTGGCTGTCAAGGCAAATAACTTGTTTTGGGAAAACTGCCCCAAGGAGAGGTAGGAATATCACCCTTATAATCCACCTAATTTACAGGTAGCACTCTCAAGGGTACCTTACTATGTTAGATGCATGCAACACTGTGCTGAAAATTGGATTGGCTACAGATTTAAATTTCCACTTCTATGGTTATCTGGTGAACAATACAAGGGCCAGTTTGGATTATCCAACAAGGAAGAAGTAGCAGCATGGAGGAAAATACAGACTGTCTGTGGGTTCAGGAAGAAGTTTGATGCCACTTCCTATAACTATTGTCTCAGTAATCTACACTGTTCATCCCAGTACTCCAACTCAGACTCAGAGTAAGCATTGCATGGGGACATGCAATCTCTTCAGTTGGGGGGGATGTTAGGACTCAGAATTGACCAATTTTGACATTATATTTTTGCCATAATATTATCCTTTTTCAGTCATAGGTTGAAAGCTTTGATTACATAATGACTTAATCACCCCACGGTACGAAGTAACTCTCTGCATATCTATATGTTTAATTGTTCATTGCATATTCATGAATATCTTTATATTTATCTTTGGAAAAGCTAATTAAGTTGCCAAGTAATCGCTAGACTGTCTAAAGTCTACAAGAATTATAATTCATAGTTGCTGTAACACCAGAAACAACAACTACGCAGTTGCTGCAACACCGGAAGCAGCAACTACGCAGTTGCTACAGCCAGCAACGACAACCATCTAAAGCAGGGGAATGCTATTTTTGCAACAACTGGAAATAACAAACGGCAACTATCTGGAGATCGCCAGAATTCCACGCTGACACGGCATGATCAACAACTGTCCAAAAAGGGCAAAACACAGTTACAGTTGCTAAAATATCAGGAACAGCACAGGTTTACTAAATCAGCAACCATGGGGAAACGACAAAGGATAGTGCGAGGATCCCAAGAAGACAGTCGAAGTGCGGTTACCAGCTATGTAACAGCAAGAAACCCAAGAAAGAATACATTGTCACACTGTTGTAACAACATCCTGTAACTCTTATTTTTGACAGAAAGGTCTAACTGAATGAACTGTGATAATCTATTGTAATAGATGTCTCCTTTATAAAGAGGAGACATCTACATTAGAGAAGGGGGGGAGAAAAATAGTTTTGTAAGGGGAATTCTGAAAGACAAACAGAAAAGTCTGAACTTTTATTGTGACTGGATCTTTTGGCAGATGAATAGAAGATTGTTCTGAGCACCTAATCTAGCAATTATGTTCTGGGGAATCTTGTGAGAGGGACCGGGCCCACCTTCCTCACAAGATTCACCCATTTACTTTTCTGTCAAGTGTGTAAGTGTGTTTGGTAATTTCTTTCTGCTGATACTCTGTTTTGGATCCTGTAGCAGTACCTCTGATAATTTCCTTTTTGGTAGCACTCTGTTTTGTTAATCGTTTGAAACTGTACTTCACCGGTGAATTAGAATTGCAGTGTGTGTTAGCAATCTGGTTACAGGGGTAGGTGCTGAACGTCCTTGCTTGGAGAATAGGGTCCTGATCCTCTGCTAATGGAGCATCCATCACTTTTCTTTTCAGATTTATAATCTTAATTAACTTCTTTCATTTTAACTTTGCAAAGCACTGTTATAACATACCGTGAGAATTATGTATACTACAGCTTTTTGATGCTTTTAGAGTTAAGTACATACAGTACGCAGTAGCCTTTGAAATAAAAGACTTTCCCAGGTTGACAATTTAATGTGGTACTTGATTGTTAATCAATAAACAATTCAACTAGCCAACATCCATGTTCCGAGATCCTTGCCATTAGGCTTCCTCATATCGATCTTTGGAACATGGTGGTTCTTCAATCCAATGTTAGTCTATGAAATCATGATTAAAATTTATTTTTTTCTCATCATGAGTTTCCTTTACTACCCTTTCACCATTAGTAAGCATTTCTTGTAGAAACTTTGTCAAATATGTCTTCAAATCTGTCTTCAAACCATCCATCTTAGCTTCCATGCCGTCCATCTTAACTTCCATGCCGTCCATCTTAGCTTTCACGTCATTTATCTTAGCTTCTATGCCATTCTTTAAACAATCCATCTTAGCTTCCATGCCTTTCTTTAAACCATCCATCTTAGCTTCCATGCCATACATCTTAGTTTCTACGTCTTTCTTTAAAGCATCCATCTTAGATTTTGTTACTTTTTGTGCGAGTGACATTTGTTGCACTTGGTCTCGTAATTTTGATAATATCATGTTGCATTTCTTCCTCTTCTTCACGAATCATGCTAGAGGTTTCAGGTTTCTTACTGGGTGTTTCCATTTTCTTTCTTCAGAGCATCAATTATGGATAATAATTCTTCACTATGCCCTTTGAATTCCTTGAAACTAATTTTTCAAACGAAGCTTATGCAAAAATTAAAAAAAAAAACTACACACCTTTTTTTTTCACTTTGTAGGGGCTTGATATTGAATTTGATGTATTTCTGTAATTTTGGATCTCCAAGGTCTGAAATTTCTTCCTGCGGTAACCCTATGAGTAATATTTCTAACTCTGCAAGTATGATCAAGATTGGATTCTCCAATGAAGAGTTATGCCAAATCTCCCACGATGACCTAAGTATAGACTTGTTTAGTAGAGCGAACTTGTACGACGTGCCGTGGGTCACTGTTTCAATCTTGGGTTCTGAAAATGGTACCCAAAAAACTATAGTCTGTCCTCTTTTTGTAACTTCTTACAAAAATTCAATATGATGCTTGGAGAGAAAGTTATGACGATTTTCCCAAGGTGACCTGTTTGGAATGTAATTAGAGGGTCTGCAAAAACCCTAACTTCTTCAGATTATATCTCCGAAAAAATAATGAGACAAGATCTAAAATTCAGAGCTAAGGTTTAGACCAATTTCTTCTCGAATGGGTTTTTGTTTTAGATTCTAAAACTTCTTAGAGAAAGAATTATAGAGAACATTCCATAATGACCTATTTTAGATGAAATTTTGGAGCTTGAAAAAACCCTAACTTCCTCATATCATATCTATGAAAATATAGCGAGACAAGATATGAAATTCGGACTCGAGGTTCAGCAAGATCTTTTTTCAAATGGGTTTTTTTTCGCGTTTAAAATGTGACAAAAAAAAAATTATAGCAAAAATTCTAGGACGACCTATTTGGAGCACTGAAACCCTAGAATCCAAAGCTCTGATACCAAATGTTATGAAACCAGCTCACAAAAAGATAGAAAAGATAGATCAACGCCTTAGAATTTAGCTTGTTCGAGGGGGAAACCTCCTTTACATTACACAAATGAACAATTCTTTTGATGATACAAATGACAAAACATCATTTCTATATATAGGAGTCTAAAGGGTCATAATATAACCAAGCCAAACTAACAATAATAATATAAAGGCACAAAAATAGCAATAGTGGGATTCTATGGGGCACAGTAATAACAATAAGGGATACAATGACAATAGTAATGGGGGAATCACTAGTATTATAGGGACCTAACAATAGGGTTCTGGTTCCAAGATTGGGTTTTCAACTTCATCTAGTTCATCTATTTCTTCTATCAATAGTTTGTAAAATAGGTTTCTTCTTCCACTTCCTCAGTAGGAACTTCCAAATCTTGAGGTAGAACTTGTTCTCTAGTTGAAGATAGGAAAATTACTCATGTTTTTGGGGATATGGGATATCCTTCTTCTATTATGGCTTCTATCAATGAAGTTGGTGAATCTTTAGGTTGAATTTTGGATCTTAATACCTCAGAGAGTTTGTGTTTTCCTACTATGGATGGAATTCAAGTTTGTGTGGGTGGTGTGGCACTATGAGTTCGTGGTGGGGTGAGTGATGTTTTTCGAATTAAACTATTACTTCTACCTACAAATCTACCCCTAGAGTATCTTTCCCTATGCATATCATGTTTTTTTTGTTTGTTTGTTGTTTTTTTAAATTTATCAAAGTGAAAAAGACTAAGACTTCTATTTACACTTCCCTGGCAACGACGCAATTTTTTTTGTTAATCTAATTGTCTTAAATTTTTACATGAATTATCGACTGGAGTTGGTAAGCTTTTGAAGTGCAAGTGCACTATATATGCTAGAAGTCGTTTTTATTCAATCAGATTATTAATCTGCATGATTGAATTATTGAAATTTATTTCTAAGGGTGTAATTTATTCCTTTCTTACTCTTCAAATAAAATGGATTCCAGACATTAAATATACCTACTCCTTTTTAATGAAATAAAAAATTCTCTTCACACTTGCAAAATGAAACCTAAAGAAAACTCACACTATCTTATTAAGAAAACGTAAATGATATATTGCAACACAGATTTAATCTCTAAAAGCATAATTGTTCATCTAACATTCTAGCAATCCTTTGCATAGAAACCAAAATGAAACTAACTTCTATTCAAAACGAAAACCGCACATTTACTTATTATCAATCACTCATGCCTTGAAATGAAAACCATAAACAAATCACACATACTTTGAAATGAAATACTATAAAATGAAATAAGGAAATCTATCAAGCTGTGAAATGAAACACTCTGAAATCATAAGGAAATCGATGAAAAATAATTACACTATCATTAGCATCATTATAAATCAACTTAAAAAAGGAACGATTAATGAAATATTGCTATCGTTATCTGATTGAAAACAAAATTACAAAACGATTCTAAAACGTGTGAATAAATGCAACAAACGATAAAGAAAAATTATGAAAAGTGCAAAACCTTCACTGTTTGCAGGGGCCCTCCACAAACAGGTGGTCATAGAACTTCAACCGAACAGTCAACTACGCATCAAAACCTCAAATAAGTTTCTTCATTAATAGAGAAAAAATAAAGTTTTAAAACATTACTGTCACGTACATAAAAGCTAACCTCTTCATGTTTGTTGCACGATATTTATAAAAGCCTGTGTCAATAATTGTTCGAGGATTTTATGCCTACCTTATCTAACAAAGTTCTAAATCAAGATTCTAACAAATATCGTGATATCGTTGCTCACGATTTTCTATTTAGCAAATAAAATCATGAAGCATAGGAATTTCGAATTCTTGCTCACCAGTTCAACAACAAGTTGACTTTTCCCTTTTGTCCACACAATCAAACAATCCTTTGATGATTTGATTCAGATGAATATGAGCAAATTGTTAAAGGGATCAATCTCCACCTGTCCATATGTTTCTTGTCTTAGTTGGCACCTCGATCATGGTAAACCATGGAATCGGCTACAGAAACATTAATTAGTTGCAGAATCATGTGAATTCGGTAGCTAATACAAATATTTAATTAATAATAAGGAATATTATAAAATATGAGAAATAATACAATTAAATACCTTACCATGTCAAATACCTTATATTTTGATGCCCCTTGAGTTGATGATGATGGTCAAGGAAAGGAGAAATAGGTAAGGGAGAGTGTCAAAATGAAGTAATCATGAGGCTAAACAGTGATGAATCCAAGGCTTACAAGCTTTACAATCCATTAACCAAGAAGGTCATAATCAACACATATGTGTAGTTCATAGAAGAAGAGACATGGGATGGAAGTTTGTAGGAGATAATCAATGTAGTGACCTCAACAAAGAAATCATCAAGTGACATTACTGGCAAGCAATAGAGCAGTGTCACGTAGTCAAGCAATTAGTACTCCAAATGCACCGTAGAGACCCGCATACTCATCTTCTCCAAGTGAAGCATCAAGTGAAATGTTAAGTGGACCATATTATACAAGCATGAGAAGGAAAAAATTTATAATTTTAAGTGAAAATTATGAGAATAATGAAGTTGGTAGCAGCGAATGTCTCAATTATTTATTTGCACTATTTTGTCATGCAGATGATCCAATTCATTTTGAAGATTTTGTTACAGAAGAAAAATGGGTTGTAACAATAATAAAGAAATGGAATCAATAGAAAGGAATGACAAGCAATAGAAAGGAATGACACATGGGGGTTAGTGGACCTTATAGAAGGAAAAGAAGTCATAGGTGTCAAGTGGGTCTATAAGACCAAAAATAATGTTGCAGGAAAAATAGAAAGGCATAAATCAAGGTTGGTTGTCAAAGGATACAAGGAGAAACGTGGAAGAGATTATGAAAAGAAATTTGCATTAGTCGCAAGAATAGAGACAATGCACACAATGCTGTCAAAAATTGTAGAACATAGATGGAAGGTGTACCAAACGGATGTGAAGTGAACATTCTTGAATGGAGTGCTGGAAGAGGAAGTATATGTGGAGCAACCACAATGTTATGAGGTTAAAGGCCAAGAAGACAAAGTGTATAGGTTGAAGAAATCTCTTTTTGGGTTGAAGCAAGCATCATGTGCATGATACAATATGATAGATGCATACCTGTTAGATAATGGATTTGAAAAATGTGATGGTGAATTTACTCCTTACATCTGAGATGGTGACGGTAAGCTACTTATTTTTGTTTTATATGTAGATGATTTTATCTTCACACTGAGTGATGATCTCCTCATTGTTGATTTCAAAGAAGTCATCAAAAGTGAATTTGAAATGAGATATTTGGGGTTGTTAACATAATTTTTGGGCATAGAAGGGAAACAAACAAAAAATGGGATCTTTCTTTCTCAAGAAAAGCATGCCTCATACATTTTAAAGAGGTTTAATATGTAGGAAAACAAGCTTGCATCAACTCCAACTGTCATGGGGTTGAAATTAAGCAAGGAAGAGTGCAACAACAAGGAACATTGTAACAACAATGTCAATATGACATTATACAAAAGTACGGTTGGAACCTTGATGTATTTAACAACAATTAGGCCTAATATGATGTCTGTAGTGAGATTGGTGTCAAGATTCATGGAGACACATTCACAAGCAACCAAAAGAATTCTAAGGTATGTGTTGAACCTCAGAATTACCCTCTCCTTGATAGTTTTTCTCACTTTTTCCCTTCAATTTCTCATAAGATTACAGACAACAATCAATGATAAATGCTAAGTTTTTTCTTAAGGAAAGAATTAAAATGATTACCATATTATATTTTCATGTCCTTTCTATTTGAGTAGTTTTTTTCAATTTAGCTACAGAACACAACCTATTATGCAACTAACTGTGGATTCCATAGCTACTCTCATGGTTTGGCAGGTTCCAAGTGTCAAATGAAGAATTGGGCCACATGGGAATTTCTAGAATCGTCTCCACAAGATTCTATCCTATTCACTCGGTCCAGATCAACAAAAAAGCGAGCCTAAGATCATGGTGAAAGATGGAGTCAAAATACGTTATCCGGAAGCAGTAGGACTCTTGATTTTCTCTTTCATAGGAAATCAAGAGTCCAACAATCCTATTGAAAATCTAATTTGAATTAGACACCTGTAGCAAGTTTATCTCACAAACAATTATATTATTTTCCTTTAAATATCAGTTACATAGAACCGAGAAATAGTTCAAAAATTAAGTGTTAAATTTAGGTTTTTTGTTGATACTCTATATTCAGACTTCATTTTATCATAATATAAAGTTCGTGTGGCGAATGATTGGTTAAGAGCATCTTTAGCTAGCTAGCAGTCCAGCCAAATCAGTTGCATAGGGCCCCTGCACTGGAGGAGGCTTTTTTTTATTGTTGTTTTTAGTTCAATTTTCATTACTCTATTTTCAACAAATCTTTTTTTATAATTAGGATAATATTTCATTCCAGTTTTTTCATCAATAGCATAGTGATAATTCACAATTGTGCAACCTTGTCCTTTTAAGATATTTCATGTAGACAAATAACTCTGTTTCCAAATTGAATTAAGATTGAAGTGATAAGAATAAATAGTTGCTTAGTTTTCTTACTATTTTGTCATTCATTTTCTTAGAACAAAATTGTCAATTAACTGTGTTAATGGATGTTTTCAAAAGCCATTTCAAGATGATGATGATCCTAAACTAAATGGTTAAATGATTAATTCATACAGTGATTGAAATTACTCAGTACATTATTATTAGCTTCCAAGGTACTTAGGAACTAAGGAATAATTGAGTTCTTACATAGCACTTCAAGAGGGTAATGCTTCACATTTGAGTGTTGGAGAAAGTCAAAATTGCATTAGTTGTTTACAATTATTTTTACATGCTTTCATCTTTTTTCTTTTAGATTCTCACTTAGTTGCATACTTTGCTTATTTTCTATGACATTACAAGTTAAAGTACAGACAGTTGCTTATACTCCATCTCAAGAAGATCATACTTCATAATTGAATGCTAAAGTAACCATAAGTACTTTAATTGATTTCATTTTTTGTATTTACTTCAAACAAACACTGCAATTTCATTTTTGGTTTTAAGAATTAGATCCATGGATTAGTGATGCAGGGGCATCTGACCCCCCTTAATCAAAAGATGAATCCAAAGCGGGGCAAGGAGGAGGACGTGGACCATTGGAGTAAAACAAGGACAATTTTGTTTAAATAGAGCTAGATTAATGGAGCTAATAAAGCCTCGAGAAGACTTTAGTTAATGTAATCTGCCATATGTATTCTATAGCGAGCTTTAGGGCTTTAGTTGAGAGATTTGAGGAAAGGATGTGATCAGATCCTTCACAGTGATCCGATCCAATGTTCCCATATATATATATATATGAACCTGCATGTTTGATGAGGGGGGAGGATGATCAAGTCATAGATAGACATTTTGTGGAACAGGGAGATTAAAAATGTAGTTGAGAGGAGAATTTGTTCTAAGGCTCAAATGACTTAGCCTGTACTCTAATATTGTATAATCTATACATGTGTGTTTGTAAATTTCTGCGTATTTGTGTAATTATACTTTTCGAGTGATTCTGTAAACATATGCATTCAGGACTTAAATCCTGTTTGTAGATTGTTGATCGACCATCGATCACTGAAAGGATCGATGGTGATCCAAAGATATTATAATGAATGTTATGTCATAACAAAGCATGGCAGAGAAACCTGAGCGTAGTGTAAGTCCATTAATGGAACGAGAAGTGAAGAGTGATGCACAGGAACTGTTAGATCTAGAAGATCAACGGCCCGGATTAGTCGTTGAGGACCAAAGATCTCATATCGCATCACCGAAACCCTTTGGGCTTATCGGACCCAAACCATAGAGACAGAGCGATGGTGATATGCGATTTAATTGCAACCATTAGATCGGAAGCATATCGAGGGTCCTAATGTGATCGCTAATTGCATATCGGAGAAGGCAAGAGCTGGTAGACGGTGGTTCAACGATGTTGTGATAGCGATGGGCCGATACGCCGATAGCGATAAAGCGCTGATCAACGATCAGAGATCGGGCTGATTGGAGGTCGGAGGAGTGGCGAAGTGAACTTACGATGGATCGAGAGTGGACCCAATGATAATTATAGGTGTTGGTGTATTCTTTTTGAATTCCGGCCCATGTGATCGAAGTCGGGTTTCTCGTGTAATCCTGTGTATTCTGATATTTTGTTGTCTCGGGGTTTTTATGGCAAGAGCACAGTTAATGAATGCTCTCGATAGTGTAGTGGGCTCTGATATTTGTATGGTCCATAGTTTTAAGGCGGAAGGCCTCAATAATGCTTCTAATAGGTTTGTGGGCCATAACCCACAAGTCTCAGGATCAAAACTTATAAAGAAAGGGGAAATGGAGAACCCCCAAAATCTCCTTTCATCAAGTAGTATTAGAGCAAGGAAAGTTTTCGTACGAGAAGGGAGAAGGAGGTACAGTTGTTTAAAGTATGGAGAGTTTATGGTCTTACTGTCATGCAGAGAACGACAACAGAAGGTGAGAAGACTTGCAACATGCCTAGAGCATGGAGTGCTCAAATACTTCCACAGAAGAGAGAACTAGAAGGATGCCAAAAGACTAAGCTCAGTGGAGAAAGCTTGGTGAGGTATGGTGTAGCAGAGGAAGACTATTACTGCAGAGGTTTGGTTGCAGCTCACAAAAGATCATAAAGGCAATTCCACAGGGATGTGGGTAGAATTGCTAAGGACAAGGAGAAGCTTATGACCAGGAGGTCATAAATTTTTGTGCCTCGGGAGTCTGATGCAGGGACATCTGAACCCCTTAATCAAAAGAGGAATCCAAAGTGGAGCAAGGAGGAGGACGTGGACCATCGGAGCAAAATAGGGACAATTCTATTTAAACAGAGCTAGATTGATGGAACTAATAAAGTCTTGAGAAGACTTTAGTTAATGTAATCTGCCATATGTATTCTATAGCGAGCTTTAGGGCTTTAGTTGAGAGATTTGAGGAAAGGATGTGATCGGATCCTTAACAGTGATCCGATCCAATGTTCCCTCACATATATATATATATATATATAGATGAACCTGCGTGTTCGACAAGGGGGGAGGATGATCAAGTGATAGATAGACATTTTATGGAATAGGGTGATTAAAAATGTAGTCGAGAGGAGAACTCGTTCTAAGGCTGAAATGCCTTAGTCTGTACTCTAATATTGTATAATCTATACGTGTGTGTTTGTGTATTTCCACGTATCTATGTAATTATACTTTTCGAGTGATTCTGTAAATATATGCATTGAGGACTTAAATCCCATTTGTAGATTTTTAATCAACCATCGATCACTGAAAGGATCGATGGCAATCCAAAGATATTAAAATGAATGTTGTGTCATAACAAAGCATGGCAGAGCAACCTAAGCATAGCAAATTTCCATCAATGGAACGAGAAGTGAAGAGTGATGCATAGGAACCATTAGATCTGGAAGATCAATGACCCGGATCAGTCGTTGAGGAGCAAAGATCTCATATCGCATTAGCGGAACCGTTTGGGTGTTATTGGACCCCGACCATTGAGACAGAGCGATGAAGATATGCGATTTAATTGCAACCATCAGATCGGAAGTAGATCGACGATACCAATGTGATCGATAATCACATATCGGAGAAGGCAAGAGCTGGCGGACGATGGTTCGGTGATGTTGTGATAGCAATAGGGTGATACACCGATAACGATAAAGTGTTGATCGATGATCAGAGATCGGGCCGATCGGAGGTCAGAGGAGTGGCGCAGCAAATTTGCGATGGACTGAGAGCAGACCCAATGATAATTATAGGTGCCAGTGTATTCTTTTTGAAGTTCAGCCCATGGGTTCGAAGTCGGGTTTCCCATGTAATCCTATGTATTTCGATATTTTGTTGTCCCAGGGTTTTTATGGCAAAAGGGCAGTTAATGAATGCTCCCGATAGTGTAGTGGGCTCCGATAGTTGTATGGTCTGTGGTTTTAAGGCGAATGGCCTCAATAACGCTTCCAATAGATCTGTGGGCCATAACCCACAGGCCTTAGGATCAAAACTTATAAAGAAAGGGGAAATGGAGAACCTCCAAAATTACCTTTCATTGATTAGGACCAATGATAGGATAAGATAGATGCTTTGTTTTCCAAATTAGGTTCTAACTAGCCAATACTTTTTGGTTTAGATAATTAGATTAACTTAGGAACATTTCTTTAGATTCACTTAAATCATCTCATAGTTTTAGGTTGAACATTCTTAGACATCAAAGAACAAAACCCCCCCAAAACAACATAAAATACAAAACAATGAAGTAAGAAAAGGTTAACTAAGCACATATAGTGCACCACACTTCATCAGTTTACAAACCTCAATTGATAATTTATGCAAGCAATTTAGGACACTAAACTGACTATACATTTTGGCGTTGTTTCCGGGGAAGTGTAATTAGGTAACATCATCTCTTACATCTAAAAAAAATGATATGCGTATAGAAAGAGACTCTAGGGGTAGATTCATAGATAGAGGCAGAAATTTAATTCCTACAACACCACTTACTCCACCAAGACTAAGAAGAGATACACCTCCGTCTGAAACTCATATTCTCATTTTACTAGTCGTAGACTTCCTGAAGTTTTAAGGTCAGAAATCCAATTAAGAGGATATCCTACTTCATCCACTTAGGTAGTCCTAGACAAAGAAAATATTGGATATCCAACAGAAAGAGTAACCTTTTTCACCTCTATAGGGAACATATTTTAGCTGAAGAATTAGAAATTCGTAGTGGAGAGGAAGAAAGAGAACCCTTCTTCAATACATCATTGATAGAGGAATCGAAGGAAGAGCAATTAACCTTGCAGGTTGAAGCTTAAATTAGCTCCGAAGAATCTATAATGATAGGAAGAGAAGAAGAAGAAGAAGTTCTAAATGGAGAAAATGTAATATTTGGAGGAGGAAGAGGTAGAGGAAATAGGGAAGTTGATAATTCTTTTGGATTCCCTATAGTTGATGGAGATACAAATGCCACAATGAAAAATATCTCACCTTTTGTCCTCCCAAATTTCCATGGATTAAAAAGTGAAGATCCTGAAACCTTTTTATTTGAATTTGAAGTCTCGTGCGGAACTTATGATTATTTACAAGACTTTCAAAAACTTAAGTTGTTTCCTTCAACATTGAAAGGATTTGCTTTAAAATGTTTCATGGGGTTGCTCACTCAGTCTATTAGGACATGGAAAGACATGAACAAAGCATTTTTGGAAAGGTATTTGGATTATTGCAAGCCTATCAATCACAAGGATGAAGTGTTTAAAATGATGCAAAAAGAGGATGAAATTTGGAGGATTTAATTGAAAGATTCAACTATAACATAAAAAGAGCAAAAATGGAGAACTTAGATCAAGATACTTTAAAAGCTATTTTATTAAAAGCCATTATAGATGAGTGGATAGACATCCTTAATATGATGGGGAGGGGAGATATCTCTCAACTTTCATTAAATGACATTGGAGAATTATGTATTCATCTCTCAAGTGAAAAAGCCAAAACTGGGAAAGGTCCAAGAGATCCTTCTCTTACTAGAGTGAATAAATTTGCAACTAGATCACTGAGTAGTGCAGAAATTGGAAACATGCTTGATGAATTTAAAACAGATATTCTAGGGAGCCTTAGTGAATAAATAGACACCCTTAAAATACAAAACAAGCATAAAGCTGATACTGATGCTTTAGCTATTTTCTGTCCCAAATGCAGAAAGAAGCATGCTTTAAGAGAATTCCCTTTGGATGCAAAAATCATAGAGACTTGTGTGATTTGTTCAGAAAACCATGAAACCAAGAGTTGTCCTTCAATTCCTAGTCTTAAGGCTGTTTTTAAAGAAGAAACAACTTCAAATCCAATAGAATCTCTTTTCTTTTTCTCTAGAAGACCTTGGCAGGGACCACAAACCCAGGGTTTTAACAACCAAATGTATAATCAACCCCCACCAAATTGGAATTCTTGGCAGCAACCTTGGCCTCAACCGCAATCTCAATCTCAATTTCAACCTTAGGCTCAAGGAATGCAAAACCCCTATGGAAGATTCTCTCAATACTATCAATATCCTCCATCATATCCAAACTATCCTCCCAACAAATTCCTCAACAAAATCAACAGCCCCAACTTCAAAACCAAAATTCTCAACTTTCGCTACCATTTCCACAGAGACCAAATCAACTACCTACCCAACCATTACCAAACCCCAACAATAAAAATCCTCAGAATACCTATATGGTGGAAGGACAAGAATTTCCAACCTATATGACCACTTTTCTCGATCTCAATGATGTCCGACTAAGATCTGGGGGGATATTAGAAAAGAAGACGCCTTTTGTAGTTATTCAAGAACAAGACAATTCTAAGGAAGATTATCTACAACCAAATAAAGGTTTTGGAGAAGGAACATCTCTTCAAAACCAAAACAGTGAAAATGAAAATAAAAAATAACCAATAAACTCAACTCCTATGATAGAGAAACCATCCGTATCTACTTCTACACCTCCTTTTCCTGAAATATTACAAGTTGATAGAAGGGTAGAAAAGCATATTATGTTGCCTAATTATGATTTTCTAGATGAATTGAAAAATGTCTGTATCAAAATCCCTTTGTCACAAGCCATTAATGAAATTCCAATTTTAGCTAAAACAATAAAGGAGTTGAGCATGAAGAAACCAGGAAGAAAGATAAAAGAAGTAAAAAGAATCCAACTTGTAGGAAAAATAGCAGACATAATGATGGCAAAAATTGCCATACAAAAATATTTAGATCCAGGATGTCTAGTTGTAAAAACACATATCAATGGAGTTGAAATTTCAAATACATTGATTGATTTAGGAGCAACAATAAACATAATGAGCAAACAAACCATGGAACAACTCAAGCTTCCTAATCTTCTTTATACACCGACATTACTGCAATTGGCAGATAGATCTGTAATCAAACCAGATGGTGCATTAGAAGATATTTCAGTGTCCTTCGACTCTTGGGAGTACCCTGTTTACTTTATGATCTTAACCCACAAGAAAAATCTAGGAGGACATCCACTTATATTAGGAAGAACTTGGTTGGCTACAACTGATGCTTTCATTAGTTGTACATCTAGTGATATGTATATCTCTGATGGTAACTCAACTAAGAAATTCACTTTATATCCCCCAGCAAGAACAATCATAGAGATAGATGACAAAGAATGGATTGACGATGAAAATAATATTCAACCTCTCTCTACCATTTCAACCATTACTGAAGATAGTCAAATATTAAATACAATGAAAAATTTTGAATCATTTCTAGAATATGAACATGATCAATTTCAAGAAAAATCTAATATTGAATATTTGTCATCTAGGCAGATGTATCTTTATTCTGTGGAATAATTTGGTAGCTCTAGAGTTGAAATCTTCAATGAAAAACATTGAACATAAACAATAAATTGGAAAAAGTACAACAGGAAAAGCTAATCAAAACACTACAACAACATTTTTCTACATATGCATGGGAATACGTTGACATGAAAGGAATTAGTCGTAAGACTTGTATACATCACATCTACATTGAGGAAAATTGTAAACCTATCAGACAACCTCAATGAAGGATGAACCCCAATATTAGGGAAATAGTGAAGGAGTGTTGAGGGACAAAGTCCCCTAGGGTTTTGGGTCAAAACCCTAGCAGAGCAGGGGTTATCTACAGTAAAAAACAAGCATTCCACACAGCCATGATACTTAAATAAGAAAACTATGCAAAGAGAGGTGCACCTGGGGGTCCTTCGTTTGGGTAGATCCAGCCAGGGTCCAAACCCTCTTAGAATTCCTTTCGATCCTTAGACCTGCAAAACAACCAATTCAAAGAAGTATAGCAATATATGGACCAAGTATCATATAGAAATCAACTTCATAACATATTGAAAGGTAGTTAGTTATACAATTGAAACAATTATTCATACGTAAACCATAACATTAACATCATATGCATGAAGGAGATTGTTTTCGGGAACAAGACAAATGTTTCTTTATTGCAGATAACTAAAAAAAGCAAGGAATGATATCACCTGAATCTTCCTCTCGTTGGCTCCAAGTGGAACCGTCCTCCAGATCTGTCCAATCCCAAGTCTTCAAAAGGCTCCTTCCATGACTCATACAAAGATATCTCAACTAGTGAAATGACATCAAAGCTCAAGGAAACAAGGGTTTCCTGTAATGGGGGAAGTGCTGGAAGCACAAGGATCTTCAGACCTGATCAGGGATAATCTCAGCAGAGTAATTTTCTCTCTATTCTCTCTTCCCTTAGGCCTTCCCATTGAAGCCTTTTATACTTCTCGCAAAGTAGTTTTTTAGTTGGGAATTCGTTGGGAACAGTTGGGCCATGGGCACTAATAGGTAATCAATAGGTAAAACCCATGATCTCTGCTTGAAATTAAGGAGATTTAATTTTTTTAAGTGTTTTAAGACATATACACGGGTTGGGTATACCTGGACCGGCGTACACACACATTTAGCTCAGGGCAATGTCGCGTATAGGGATTAAAACATTGTCTTTAAAGTATTTGGACCAGGTCTGGAAGGAGGGGTTGCCCTAGGCCATAAATGGAGCATCACAAATATCAAGGGTGAGATCTGGAGTTATAACAAGGAGGAGTTGAAAAAATCGTTGAGTTAAACTTCATTTACCCAATTTCAGACAGCCAGTGGGTTTCCCCTATAGTGATTGTGCCTAAAAATAATGGTAAATGGAGGGTATGCATTGATTATCGAGAATTAAATAAAGATACCCTAAAATATCATTTTCATCTACCCTTTATAGATCAAGTTTTAGACACATTAGCAGGTAAGAATTATTTCTCATTCCTGGATGGGTTTAGTGGTTACAATCAAATTCATGTAGCACCTAAAGATCAACATAAAACCATGTTCACCTATCCATGGGGAACTTATGCCTACCGAGTACTTCCTTTTGGATTGTGCAATGCACCTGCAACATTCCAAAGGACAGTACTGGGAATTATTTCTCATCGAATATATGATTGTGTAGATGTGTATATGGATGACATCATAGTTTATGGGAATACATTTGAAAAAGCTTTAGAAAATTTGGAAAAGGTTCTTAAAAGAGGTAAGGAAGTAAACCTTTCATTAAGCCATGAAAAATGTTTTATAATGTTTACAAAAGGGATTGTTTTAGGACATTACATTTCAGGAGATGGAATTAAAGTTGATAAATCTAAAGTTGAAGTCATCTCTAAACTAGCAAATCCAAATTGTTAAAAGGATGTTAGAAGTTTTCTAGAATTCATAGGCTACTATAGAAGATTTATAGAAAATTTCACTAAACTAGCATCCCCACTCTTGAAATTACTCACCAAAGATTCTGAATTCAATTGGAATCCTGATTGCCAGTTGGCATTTGAGACTTTAAAAGCAAAAATTTCTGAAGCACCCATCCTAAGAGGTCCAAATTGGAAACTACCCTTTCACATTTCAACAAATGCTTCAGATACAGCTCTGGGAGTTGTATTAGGACAAAAAGATGTGATCCCCTACGCCATCTATTACACAAGCAAGAATTTGACTCCCACTGAGTTAAATTACACTGTAACTGAAAAGGAATTCTTAGTTGTTGTTCATGCTATCAACAAATTCAGACATTACATAACAAGCTATGAAACCTTTGTTCATATAGACCACTATGCAATTAGGTACTTAATGAATAAATCTATTACTAATGGCAGAGTTACAAGATGGCTATTACTCTTGCAAGAATTCAACATCACTGTTCTAGATAAACTTGGAAAACAAAACACAGTTGTTGATTTCTTGTATAGAATTCAAAATATCAAAGATGACACTCCAGTTGAAGATAAATTTCTTGATGAATATCTTTTTGCAATAACTACTCAAACCCCTGGTTTCCAAATATTGCCAATCACTCAGTCACAAGAAAATTACCTTCACATTTTTTTCCTAGGGCTAAAAGAAAAATCATTCAAATAAGTGCAAGATACTCATGGATTACTAATGAATTGTATAAAACAGGTCCTGATCTCATGATCAGAAGATGTGTTCGAGAAGATGAAATGCCACTACAAACTCAAGTACTCATTGAACCTTTTGAAAAATGGACCTTGGATATTGTTGGACTAATTAATCATCCATATAAACAAAAGAAGTATATTTTGGTATGCACTGATTACGTCACTAAATGGGTAGAGGCAAAAGAATTACCTTTTGCTAATGAAAAATCTGTAGTTAATTTTCCTTTTGAGGATATCTTCACTCGTTTTGGTGCTCCAAGAGAAATTGTGACAGATCAGGACTCTCAATTTACATCTAAAATGGTGAAATGGCTTGTGGAAGATTACAATATCAAACACAAAAAGTCTACTCCTTATCACCCATAATAAAATGGTCAAGTTGAATCTACCAATAAGGTCATTGAAGGAACTCTCACTAAGACTGTACATCTACACAGAAGAGATTGGGCAGAAAGGCTTCCTGAAGCCTTATGGGCCTACAGAACTACATGGAGGAACACAACAGGACATACTCCCTATGAACTTGTTTATGGGAAGCAAGTCCTATTCCCTATAGAGTTTCAAATCAGAACCTTCAAGATGGCAGTCCAATTGGGACTTGATTTATTAGAAGCATAGAAACATAGATTAGAGAAACTCAATGAGCTTGATGAAATCAGACAAGATGCAGTTCAAAGAACCAGTATACTCCAGTAGCAAAGGGCTAAATGGCATGATAAGTATATCAAGGAAAAGAAGTTTCAAGCAGGGGATTGGGCACTTTTGTTCGATTCAAAATTCAAAGATTTTCAAGGAAAGTTTCAAACTCATTGGCTTGGGCCATATGAGATTGAAAAAGTCTTTGATAATGGAGTAGTGAAGATAAGGACAATAGATTAAAGAAAGGTACCTCTTCTTGTGAATTGTCATCGGTTGAAGATATATCATAAGCCAATTTCAAGAGAGGATTTTATCAAGATTTTCTAGCATAACACTGAAATGAAGTTGGTGAAGAAGAATTCTTCTTCTTCACTAACTTAGTTTTATATATATATATATATATATATATATATATATATATATATATATATAAGTATGAAAACCAATCATTGATTGGCATACTTATACAGAAAATACAGGGTGAAAATCAGAGATTTCTGACATCCTATATTTTCCATTTCTTTTCTGTCATAAGTAGTGACATAAAGCTACATTCATTTGTAGTTCATAATATGTAAATCCATTTCACTTTACAGTATCATTCCATCTCGCGCCATTTTCATTTCATTTTACAGTTTCATTCCATCTCACTCCATTTTCATTTCATTTTTCAGTTTCATTCCATTTCACCATCATATTCCATTTCCATTCCATTTCACATTCATATTCCATAGCCATACTTAATTTTTGTACAAATCACATTCTGCAGTTGATTCCATTCTGCAGCTAATTCGATTCTGTAGCCATATCTCATTCAGCAGCTCTGACACAATTGTACAAATTACAAACAAATGATGATTGCAAGGAGTTGAAGAATTATGTTTTGAAGACCAACACGCTAAAAGGGTACCTAAGGATCAACACCAAAGAAAACAACAAACAAAAAGGTTAAGTTATAAAAGGTAAAGTGCAAAAATTTATTTTAATAGCAAGGTTAAAACATAAAGCATGTATAATATGGATATTCATATGTTTCCTTGACAAATCATCATTTGATTTGATTGCAATCTCCATCATACTACATATCAGCCACATCCTCAATATTTTGTTGCATAACAGTCCATAATTGACTCCCTCGTTGATCATTAATGGTCATGACTACGATGTGACATACTTGTCTACGTTTCTCCAAAACCCCTACCATCTATTTATTCATACCAACCTGCAATTCCTTTCACCATATTCACAGGCAATTCATAAAACAAGGAAGGGTAATTCTGAAGGTTGAGAACTTTGCACAGTAGAAGGCATGGGGCTAATTGTCATATTAGAATCGATAGGAGAAAGTTACATGGAAGGATACCCATAGCTTAAAGAAATGTTGCAAAAAGCTGGTTGGATTAAATTCATCGAAAAATTTAATGATTTTCATAAAGATATTACAAAATCCTTTGCTCGATCTTTTGATGGCACAGAGGTAGAAATTGGAGATATCAAATTTGTAGTGACCAAGTCATTCATGGCCGAGGCTACAGAACATCCCAGGCATGGTGAAATATGGTTCAAGAACAAGGAGTTCCACAATGAATCATGGAAAGTAATACTCAAAAACCCAGGTATGGATGTCTCCGTTTTTAGAAAAGGTTTCCCCAGCTCAGCTCTTAAAACTAAATGGAGGAACATGTTCTTGATTTTACAGAAATTTATCACTTGTGAAGGGAGGTTTGGTTGGATGTATGTCTACCATATTTGTTTATTGATGAATTTCTTATAAAAAAGGGAAATTAATCTTCCTTTCTTGCTTCTAAATAGTTTAAAAATGGTGTCCTTGAATGTGAAAAAGAAAATACAATTCATAGATACAACCACGTATCATCATGGGTTGATAAAGATATTGGTTGAGTTTCATTTAAAGAGCATAGGAGATACCTGGGAGAATTTCCTTATTAGAAACCATTTTCAAGAAGCACCAGAGTCACCTAAAGAAGATAATGTCAGAAGAAGTAGAAGAAAGAAAACATATATAACTATTGAAAACAGACCTGAGTCTTCATTACAGAAGAATGATGAAAAGCTAATCTCTGAATAATTGACAGAGTTCAGAAAGAAAATCAAGACAAGAGAGAAGATAAGAATGGAGAAAAAGGTTATAAATGAGGAAAATGTAAGTCCTCCACAACCTAGAAGGAGCTCTAGACTCCGAGGTTTGATAAATAAAACATCATCAAAAGGGCCAGAGCTTATAAATTTAGACGAGGAAACACTAGTACCATCTCCTGTTAACATCTCTTCTGCACATAATCCTCAAAATTCTCTTGTTTATCAGTTTGAGCGTAGCCCTAGCAGAAGATCTCCAGGCATAGAACCAGTGCAACAACAAATATATGATTACATAAAATCATTGGAGAAGAGAAGTGCCTCAATGAACCCAAAACCTTCTGTCAATCCACAAGAACCTCTAATTGATGCTCTCAAACATGATATTTATGAATTAGAAATATTGAACAGACATATCAAATAGGAAAATGATACCTTTAAGGAACAAAATAAATTGGACAAGGAAATTCATGATTATAGCATTCTGCATCTAGGACTATGGTATAAGAAAAACAGGAAATTGAAAAGAAAGAATAAAGTTTTGAACAAAGCAGTCATTAACATCAAGTACAAGCTTTTTATGAGAAGGCCCAGAATGGCAGTCACTTCAAAGAAAAACAAAAGGAGGAAATTTGATGTACTAGCAGAGGTGTCTGAGCAAATGCAATAGGGAAGAAGAACTCACATTTTTGGCAAATTGTATGAGGACATGTAATGATTTTGCAGTGGGGGTATGTTGAATCTCAGAATTACCCTATCCTTGACAGTTTTTCTCACTTTTTTCCCTCACTTTCTCATAAGATCATAGACCCCAATCAATGATAAATGCTAAGTTTTGTCTTAAGGAAAGAATTAAAATGATTGCCATATTATATTTTCATGTTTTTGCTATTTGAGTAGATTTTTGCAATTTAGCTACAGAACACAGCCTATTCTGTAGCTAATTGTGGATTCCATAGCTACTCTCATGGTTTGGCAGGTTCCATGTGTCAAATGAAGAATTGGGCCACATGGGCATTTTTAGAATCATCTCCACATGGATTCTATCCTATTCACTCGGTCCAGATCAACAGAAAAGCGAGCCTAAGATCATGGTGAAAGATGGAGTCAAAATACGTTATCCGGAAGCAGTAGGACTCTTGATTTGCTCTTTCGTAGGAAATCAGGAGTCCAACAGTCCTATTGAAAATCTAATTCAAATTAGCCACCTGTAGCAAGTTTATCTCACAAATAGTTATGTTATTTTCCTTTAAATATCAGTTACATAGAACCGAGAAACAATTCAGAAATTAAGTGTTAAATTTAGGGTTCATTTTATCATAATATAAAGTTCGTGTGGTGAATGATTGGTTAAGAGCATCTTTAACTAGCTAGCAGTCCAGCTAAATTAGTTGCATAGGGCCCCTGCACTGGAGGAGGTTTTTTTATTGTTGTTTTTAATTCAATTTTCATTACTCTGTTTTTAGCACATTTGTTTTCTAATTAGGGTAATATTTCATTCCAATTTTTGATCAATAGCATAATGATAATTCACAACTATGTACCCTTGTTCTTCTAAGATATTTCATGGAGAAAAATAACTCTGTTTCCAAATTGAATTAAGATTGAAGTGATAAGAATACATAGTTTCTTAGTTTTCTTATTGTTTTGTCATTAATTTTCTTAGAACAGAATTGTCAATTAACTGGGTTAATGGATGTTTTCAAAAGCTATTTCAAGATGATGATGATCCTAAAATAAATGGTTAAATGTCTAATTCATACAGTGATTGAAATTACTCAGTACATTGTTATTAGCTTCCTAGGAACTTAAGAACTAATGCATAATTGACTTCTTACATAGCACTTCAAGAGGGTAATGCTTCACATTTGAATGTTGGAGAAAGTCAAAATTTCATTAGTTGTTTATAGTTATTTTTACATGCTTTCATATTTTTTCTTTTAGATTCTCACTTAGTTGCATACTCTGCTTATTTTTCTAGGACATTAGAAGTTAAAGTACAGATAGTTGCTTATACTCCATCTCAAGAAGATCATACTTCATAATTGAATGCTAAAGTAACTAGAAGTACTTTAATTGATTTCATTTTCTATCTTTACTTCAAACAAACACTGCAATTTCATTTTTGGTTTTAAGAATTAGATCCATGGATTAGGACTAATGATAAGATAAGATAGATGCTTTGTTTTCCAAATTAGGTTCTAACTAGCCAACAGTTTTTGGTTTAGAGAATTAGATTAACTTAGGAACATTTCTTTAGATTCACTTAAATCTTCTCATAGTTTTAGGTTGAACATTCTTAGACATCAAGGAACAAAAACCCCCCAAAATAACATAAAATACAAAACAACGAAGTAATAAAAGGTTAAATAAGAACATATAGTGCACCACACTTCATCAGTTTATAAACCTCGATTGATAATTTATGCAAGCAATTTAGGACACTAATTTGACTAAACAATATGTCAAAGTGACAAAATAATATGATATTTTTTACACTAGAAGAAGTGATTTCAAGCTAGTTGGTTGCACTGACAGTGACTCGGCAGGCAATGTTGATGATAGAAACAACACATTAGGCTATATACTTTGCGTGGGTTCAAAAGCCATATCAGAGGCTTCCAATGAACAACCAATTGTGTCTATATTGATAGAAAAAGTTGAATATGTCTTTAGAACAAGAACAACAAGATGTCAAGCAGTTTTGATGAGAAGATTGTTGAAGGATTTATGGCAAGAATAAGAAGGAACGACAACAATTTAGCAATTGTCTTGTCTAAGAATTATATTTTTCACAAAAAGAGAAAACACCTCAATACAAAGTATCATTTCATTAGAGAGATGATTAACAATGGAGAAATTGTTCTATAGCATTGCAGGGCATAGGAGTTGTTTGTGACATCTTCACAAAGCCATTGGCAATTGATCTGAGAGATTGTTTGGGTGTAGTGAATATTTTTGGTTGTGATTAAAGGGAGAGTGTTGAAACATTACTCCCAACCATTGCATTAAACAAATGACAAAAACCATTTTCAAAAAGTAGGCAAGTAGATCTGGGAAGAAATATTTTGCAACAAAGAGAAAATTTTGTTTTTCAGCTGAAGGAATGTCAAGTTAATGCTTTGCAGAGCATAAGGACGAGTTACCCATTCCAGTGTACAAGGCCTCCACACTTGCAGCAGCACGTCAAATATTTAAGAACAAACTAAATTTATGAACATGCCCACCATACCTTGTTTTTATTTTTTTGTCTTGTCATGAAAAGATAAGTTGACAGCACAAATCCTAAAAAGTTTGGAGATTTTTTGGATTAATGTAATAGAATGAGTCTTTAAGTTTTAGTTTTTAATAAGTTTTTATAGGGGTGGAAGGTTTACAGATAGGAAGAGGAAAAAATAGTAGAGCAAAAATAGAAAGAGGAAATAATAGTAGAGTGAATTGTAGACAGTTGGCCATTATGGTGTGTTACAACACAAAACTAGAGAGCTGAGCTGACTATTACAGTGGGCTACAACACAAAACCAAAGAGTGTTACAAGATAAAAATAGAAAGCAGTTAAAATGTGTAAAATTTCTATTTTAACCACAATGAATGAGGTGAATTCAAGTCTTAGTTTGAGCGTTGCAATTGATTTTGCCTTCGTAACATTTTAATACGAGGTATTTTTGGTCAATCACAGAGCCATATTTCTAGTTTTATGTTTTACTATCATATTTCTACTCTGCCTCAAACAAACACTGCCTATGATTGAAACATTATTTACGGTGCATCCCTTGTTTTACTGTCATATTTCTACTTTGCCTCAAACAAACACTGCAAAGGATTGAAACATGATAATCTCGGGAGGATTTGCAAGCAACTGGTTGTGCGCAATGGAAAATCATACATGGTTTGGTTGGATTTCTAAGTCTTTATGATTCTCCCGAACTTGAAGATTTCATTTAAGGTTGTCGGAGAAGACTTGGGCCTTTTGATGTCCCAAACTGTAAGGGCATATGATAAGGCTACTATCGGTTGTAATGGAAGGCATGCAATAATGAGTTTTAATCTAGCTTATACGTAAGAGAAATTATTAATGAAGAGGAGGCTATCGGAATGTGATTTTTTGTAATATGATATCCATTTCATATCGGTGAAATATTTGTTTGAGAAAACCACCCGCAAACACCATTAATGGCATCCCAGATGAAACTTACATGCATCAAATACGTCTGCTTACCAAATTCAACATTAAGGGACTATTTTATTGTTTTACAATCTTATTTTGGTTTAACAGTGAATGAGATGCTTGGTTCAACTATGCATTTCTTTGATGTCATCCTACAATGAAATCTAACTAGCACATTTTGAGCAACCGGTGATGGTGGCCATGAATTGGGTAACGTGGGATCAATTTCTTTGAACTGGTAAAGGTGGCCATAAGCTAGGGAATGCATAGAAAATTTGTTTGGCACAAACCAACCTGCATCAGCTTTATAGGTTCAATTTGGAGATTTAGTGATGTTGAGGATCGTTGTAATATTTCTCATAAATGCATTTTCCAAATTAAATTCTTTCAATGTATCCTCCACCCAGTCCATCCATCAATTTTATAAATTACATGCAATTTAACATGTGGACTATGATTAAATACCATGATGATTGCATGATCCACAATATCTGAGATTCCTTCATTCACAATATTCATAGTCAAGCTTGGTCCATTGCACTTTTCCCAACCATTTTACCCACTCGTATTTGTATGGAGAATCAAGTGCTCCTAGTCCTAGGACAACTCTAAGATGTCATCCACGTAGAAAGTCAACCATATTATTCAATACATGAGTAATGGTTGTTGTTGGGGGCTTGTTCATCACTTACCCATCATCTATTTCCATAATTATTGTTTTCCTATCGACGAATTTAATGGAAATAGGCTTCTCAAATCCTGGACAACAGATGGTTGCATGACGGAGTTCCCGCATGTAGAAACTGTAATTCTATGTGAGATTTGCACTTTCCTCTGAGAATAGGAAGAAGAAAGCACTGTATAAATTATAGCAGGGGATCATAATCGGATTTACTGTGTTTCTCAATGTTAACGGTCACCCATCACTACACTTGAATGTTCCTTTCAGAATCCTTCCAATGTTGTTGATGGAGCATATTAATATAGCGGCTACCAGCTTAATCTTGAGTATTAACTTACCCAACAACTTACAAGATAATGACAACTGGAACATTTTGTCACTGGTGTTGTTAACTTACATGATAATGACAACTGGAACATTTTGTCACTGGTGAGAACAACATTGTCGCATGGAATATTATATGCAGAAGGAATTTTACAAAACGACATGATTGATGACTAACAGTTGCAAGGCCATCGCTGCTATTTTCGGTCAGTCAGGACAAGTTTGTATGTTTACCTGGGATTAGCATATCCTGTGTAGGTTTTATTGCAAAAAGCTCCACTCACAGATCAACACTCGAAATCAAAGGCAAGGGGTAACCCCGTCATTTCCAAAACCACCACAGGGTTCATCGCCTAGTTGGTTTTAGTTTTCATGAAACCACCCGTGGTTTTCTGACATGCATGTGAGGCTAAGCTAGGCCTGCATTACAATCCACCTCTCATTAAAAACTTATATATATATATATGAAGTCCAAAAGTACCTCAATGTAATTTGAAAATATGTTTAGTATTTTATTAAAAAAAGGTTTATATATATATATATATAATATTAAAACATTTTATTTTTTATTTTAAAATCTTTTTGTAAAAGAGTGGTAGTTTTACGAATACCAACTGAATCAATTATCTAACTGATTAAACAGTTAGTCCTGGGAGAAAAATAAAAGATCAGTAAAGCTATTGAGAAAGGGTTTGAAGGTTGGGAGTCCTAGAGTTGAAGTAGGGTTTGAAGGTTGGGAGTCCTAGAGTTGAAGGGGTGATGTATTTTTTTCATGGGTTTATTGTTTTATTTTTTATTTGTTTGGAATAAGTGTATGTAGCAGGGTTATTTAAATTAATATTATGAAGTTATCCATATATTATCATATCATAAATGGTACTCATGTTTTTAATTTAACTCTTTTATGGTTTCTTTCACTATTTCCATAAAATTCGTTTGCAACTTCTTGGTTTTTTCATCTTTCTGTCTATACAGTTAACGCTTAGATTTTTAATGCATAAATTATTAAACCTTATATGTTCTCAATTGTCCTCTAAACATCTATTAGATTTTAAACCCTACAATCCCTATTAACCTAATCATTCTCATTCTAGTAAGTTTTTGACCTAGAATTCTCATTGTATCTTGTACGATCCTACTATGCCCATCATTAAAAGTTTTTCTCAAGATTTTAGTGAATGTGAATATTCTGGGCATTGTCCTTGTCATTGACGAGGGTGTCTTCAAAGTACAACCCATCATTCTACGGAAGCCATCGGCTATTGCCACTCCATGGGAATTTCCCATCGAGAAATAAAACCTGACAACCTTCTCTTTGTCAGAAATTCAATTTCCCTCGCTCAAACCAAGCTTAGGCAAGCCTCCTCTTTCTCTCTAGGTACGCTAACGCTTGATCCTTAACGTCTCATGCAAGTCTAATAAATTTCTGATAGGGATCAATGAATCCCATGGTTGAAACTATGAAATTCATGTATTCAGGGCAAGGATTAATGCAAGGAATTGTGGATACTCCGTATTACGTAGCCCCAGAGGTGTTGGGAGGGAAGGATTAAAATGAGAAAATGGATGTGTAGAGCGCGAGGTGGTCTTGTGCCTAATGCTAAATGTAATTCACTCTTTTGTTGGAGAATGTTGGAATTTAATTCCAACTGCAACAATGAACAACTGGACAAGAATCTGATCTGCAGTAAATACTCCAGGCTGATCGGTGCATCAAAGTCAAGCCCGATATTTTTGCACATTAATATGCATTAAAGTTTCAATTGATTTCCCCAGCAGATAACCGACTTGTTTTTTTTGATAAAAGCATTACCGCCTTACTGCATTAAATACAGAGATAAACATTAGAAGATATTTTGTAATATTTTATTGTTTTAATCAGATATATTTTAGCATATAAATACCACATAGCAGTTCTGTTTTAATGTTAGGAGCTGAAGAATCACACAGAGCAGAGGAGAGCACGCAGCAGCGTGAGGAAGAAGAATAATTTCAGAACAGTGAAATGCACAGCAGTGCAGAAATTTGAATGTAATTTGCTTTCTGGTTGTTTGCTGATAGAAAGGGTAGATATTATTTGTGTGGAACAGAAGCGTTCCTTGGTAAATCTATTTTGTAATAGAAGTTGTGAAATTCCCTCAGTATGAGGAAGACAAATCTGTAACAGTTAGTTTATTTTGATGAATACAAGTTAATTTTTTCTGTTGCTGTTACACCGTCACCGTTGCTGTTACACCGTAACTCAAAAAATACTTGACGTCAAAAATTTACGTTGCTGCAACACCACGAACAGCGTTGCTGCAACACAAGTTACAACAACTGAAGAAAAACTGCGTTGCTGCAACACCATTTCCAGAGAACGAATTTTTCTGTTTTCTGAGTTAAAAACAGAGTATTTTTCTGTGTTAAAACAGAGTGTTATTCTGCGTTGCTGCAACACCAAACTCAGTTGCTGCAACACCAAACTGTGTTGCTGAAACACCGTTTCCAGCAAACGATTTTTTCTGTTTTTTGTGCAAAAACAGAGTGCAAAAACAGAGCAATTTTTTTTTGTCTGTCTGTTATGGAATTTATCAGAAAATTCCAACATGGTATCAGAGCCAGTCTAGGCACTCAGTGAGTCAAAAACAGAGATTGTTTTTCACTGTAGGAGCTGTAAGAAGTTTGTTGAGCAGAATTTTTTCCAGCAGAGAAAGTTTTTGCTTGTTTTCAAAATACAGTCAGTATCTTTTCTTTACCAATACAGGTTAAGATGGCAGATGCTAGAACAGGTTTGAAAAATCCCCAACTGCCTCAGTTTAATGAGAAAAATTATAGTTATTGGTCCATAACAATGAAAGCATTGTTTTCTTCTCAAGGAATATGGGAGCTCATTGAAACTGGCTATGCTGAACCTGCAGATGCAACAACACTGGCTGCTTTGACAGTAGCAGAAAGGGACCAGTTGAAGGGTGACAGAAAGAAGGATGCCAAAGCCCTCTTTTTCCTCTTCCAATCAGTACATGAAAGTGTTTTTCTGCGGATTGCTGCAGCAACAAAATCCAAAGAGGCATGGGATATTCTCCAAACTGCCTACCAAGGCATGGAGAAGGTGAAGACTGCAAAGTTGCAGATGTTCAGGAGAGACTTTGAAAATCTCAGCATGAAGGAATCTGATACAATAGATTCATTCTTCACTCAGGTTATTGGCTTGATAACCCAGATAAGATCTCGTGGTGAGATTCTTGAAGATAGAAGGATTGTAGAGAAAATCTTGAGATGTTTACCCTCAAGGTTTGAATCTATTGTGGTGGCAATAGAAGAAACAAAAGATCTCTCACAGTTCACGGTAGATGAGCTGAGTGCTTCTCTGTTGTCTCATGAACACAGACTGAGTAGAGGAACAGATTCCTCTTTTGAGCAAGCATTTAAGACTCAGATGTCTTTTGGCCAAAGAAGAGGTCGAGGCAGAGCAAATAATAGAGGTCGTGGTAGAAGCCAAAACAGAGGAAGAAATTATCCTGCTAGCACAAGCGGAAGGAGCTGCAATCAGAACCAAGCTGAAGGTTCGAGCAAACAGCAAGCTCATGGACAAAGGTATGACAAATCCCAACTCCAATGTCATTATTGTAAGAAATTTGGGCACTATGCCAATGAATGTAAGAAAAAACAAAATGACATGAATAATAGGCAAAATGCTAATTTTGCAAATGAAGAAGATAAGAACCCAAAGAACGTGCTGTTAACATGTAACATAGCACAAGACAAATAAGAAGATTTTTGGTTCTTAGACTCGGGTTGTAGTAATCACATGACTAGAAATATTGCAATGTTTGCCAATCTGGATGAAAATGTGAAATCTGAGGTAACAACAGGGACTGATAATAAGATATCTGTCAAGGGTAAGGGTAGTGTCATTATCCGAGCAAAAAATGGAGAACAGATGACTGTGCAAGCTGTATACTATGTACCTAGTCTGAAATGTAATCTTTTGAGCATTGGACAGCTCATAAACAAAGGTTACAATGTGTTCTTCGAAGATGATTTGTGTACTATCAGAGACATACCTCCAAGTAAGAAGATCATTGCACAGATGCAGATGACCAACAATAGAATGTTTCCTCTCAAACTCAGGGCAGATTTGAAGGAAGGAAGAACTATTGCGGCTGTAACACAAGAAGTCTTTCAAGAACAGGTGAAAGATGTGAATTGGTTGTGGCATTTGAGATTTGGACATCTCAATTTCGAAGGTCTGAATCTGTTGCACAGAAAGGGCATGGTAAAGGGATTGCCGTTGATTGAGAAACCGGACAGCCTTTGTGAAGGCTGCATCTTGGGCAAGCAACACAAAGAAAGCTTTCCAGCAGGAAAGAGTATAAGGGCAAAAGCACCCTTGGAAATTGTTCACTCAGATGTGTGTGGACCGATGCAAATACCATCATTTGCTAGAAATAAATATGTTTTAACTTTTATTGATGATTACACCAGAAAGACATGGGTGTATATGATGAAACAAAAGAGTGAAGTGTTTGAGAAATTCCGCCACTTCAAAACTCTTGTTGAAAAGCAGAGTGGGCATTATATCAAAGTGCTCAGAACAGATAGAGGAGGAGAGTACATCTCCCAAGACTTTCTGCATTTTTGCAAAGAGAATGGCATATAAAAGCAGTTCACCACAAGGTATACACCTCAGCAAAACGGTGTTGCTGAAAGAAAGAATAGGACCATTCTTGACATGGTCAGAAGTATGCTGAAGGCAAAACATTTGCCGTATGAGTATTGGGCAGAAGTTGTTACTTGCGCAGTTTACATCTTGAATAGATGCCCAACTAAAGCTGTCATGAACAGAATACCAAAAGGGGCATGGAGTGGTCAAAAGCAAACTGTCACTCACATGAGAGTATTCGGTTGTGTTGCATATGCACATGTACCGGATCAGCTAAGGAAAAAGCTTGATAGTAAGGGGGAGAAGTGTGTCTTTATTGGCTATTGTGATGAGTCAAAAGCATACAAACTTTACAATCCATCCACCAAGAAATTAATAGTAAGCAGAGATGTGCAGTTCATTGAAGATGAAGCTTGGGATGGAAGCTTGGAAAAAACAGTGAATGTAAAGACAATAGTGTCTCATGAAGAACAAGAGGAAGGGACAGCAGCAAATAATCCTTCCTTGGTGGCTCCTCCTACACCACAACAAGTACAACAAACCACACCACAAGTTGGAATCCGAACAGCCTTGAGAAGTCAAGGAAGAACAGATGTTGTTACACCACAAACAGCTGATGCTGAAACACCACAGGGATCTAAAATACCCTCAAGTTCGGATGGAACTCCAAGCACACCAAGAAGACCAAGATTCAGAAATCTGAATGAGATTTATGAAGAAGGAGAGGTAAGTAACAATACCGGTCTGAATTCATTATTCGCTTTGTATTGTCATATTGATGACCCAATCCATTTTGAAGATGTTGTAAATGAAGATAAATGGATTGAAGCAATGAATGAAGAAATTGGTGCAATTGAGAGGAGTAAAACATGGGAGTTAGTGGACCTCCCTAAAGGCAAGGATGCCAATGGAGTTAAGTGGGTCTATAAGACCAAAAGCAATGCTGAAGGTAAGATTGACAGGCACAAAGCAAGACTAGTTGTGAAAGGCTACAAGCAACAACAAGGCAGAGACTATGATGAAACCTTTGCACCAGTAGCAAGGATGGAAACAGTAAGAATAGTGTTGTCTATTGCAGCACAACACAAATGGAAGATTTATCAGATGGATGTTAAATCTGCATTCCTGAATGGAGTGTTAAAAGAATAGGTTTATGTTGATCAACCTCCGAGCTATGAAGTTGAAGGCCAAGAGCATAAAGTTTGTAAATTGAAAAAGGATCTTTATGGGCTGAAGCAAGCTCCAAGAGCATGGTACAACAGAATTGATGCTTATCTGATTGAGAATGGGTTTGATAAGTGTGATGGTGAACCCACACTCTACATAAAGCAGAATGACGGTAAGATTATTATTGTTGTTTTATATGTAGATGATCTGATTTTTACTAGCAATAATGATTCTCTCATTGTTGATTTTAAAGCACTCATGAAGAGTGAATTTGAAATGACTGACTTGGGCTTCTTAAGATATTTTCTTGGAATTAAAGTAGACCAAAGTGAAAATGTTGTTTTCATTTCTCAAGATAAATATGTAGAAGTTGTGTTGAAGAGATTTAACATGCAGAACAACAAGGCTGCTGTGACTCCAACAGTAGTGGGGATGAAATTAACCAAATAAGAAAGCAGCAAATATTTTGATCCAAAACTATATAAGAGCATAGTTGGCAGCCTTATGTACTTGACTGCAACTAGGCCGGACATTATGCACGCTGTGAGTTTAATTTCCAGATTTATGGAAAGACCGAAAGAGACTCATTGGCAGGCAGCCAAGAGGATTCTAAGGTATGTGAATGGAACGAAGGGGTTTGGTATTTTATACTCCTCTTCTAAAAGTTTCATGTTGACAAGTTACACTGACAGTGATTGGGCTGGAAGTGTTGATGATAGGAAAAGCACATCGGGATATGTGTTTCATATGGGATCGGGAGCCATTTCATGGGCTTCCAAGAAGCAACCAGTTGTGGCTTTGTCAACAGCAGAGGCAGAGTATGTGGCAGCAACAGCAGCAGCATGCCAAGCAGTATGGCTGAGAAGAGTTCTCAGAGATTTGTGTCATGAACAAGAAAAGGGCACAACCATTTACTGTGACAATAGCTCAGCAATAGCATTGTCTAAAAACTCTGTTTTTCATAAAAGAACAAAGCACATAGACACCAAATTTCACTTCATACGTGAATTGGTTAACAATGGTGAGATTGTTTTGCAGCACTGCAGAACAGAGGATCAGCTAGCTGACATCTTGAAAAAACCATTAGCAAAGAAAGGTTTTGATCATTTCAGAAAATGTCTGGGTATGCAGCAGTTGAAATTAAGGGGGAGTGTTGGAATTTAATTCCAACTGCAACAATGAACAACTGGACAAGAATCTGATCTGCAGTAAATACTCCAGACTGATCGGTGCATCAAAGTCAAGCCTGATATTTTTGCACATTAATATGCATTAAAGTTTCAATTGATTTCCCCAGCAGACAGCCGACTTGTTTTTTGATAAAAGCATTACCGCCTTACTGCATTAAATACAGAGATAAACATTAGAAGATATTTTGTAATATTTTATTGTTTTAATCAGATATGTTTTAGCATATAAATACCACACAGCAGTTCTATTTTAATGTTAGCAGCTGAAGAATCACACAGAGCAGAGGAGAGCACGCAGCAGCGTGAGGAAGAAGAATAATTTCAGAACAGTGAAATGCACAGCAGTGCAGAAATTTGAATGTAATTTGCTTTCTGGTTGTTTGCTGATAGAAAGGGTAGATGTTATTTGTGTGGAACAGAAGCGTTCCTTGGTAAATCTATTTTGTAATAGAAGTTGTGAAATTCCCTCAGTATGAGGAAGACAAATCTGTAACAGTTAGTTTATTTTGATGAATACAAGTTAATTTTTTCTGTTGCTGTTACACCGTCACCGTTGCTGTTACACCGTAACTCAAAAAATACTTGACGTCAAAAATTTACGTTGCTGCAACACCACGAACAGCGTTGCTGCAACACAAGTTACAGCAACTGAAGAAAAACTGTGTTGCTGCAACACCATTTCCAGAGAACGAATTTTTCTGTTTTCTGAGTTAAAAACAGAGTATTGTTCTGTGTTAAAATAGAGTGTTATTCTGCATTACTGCAACACCAAACTCAGTTGCTGCAACACCAAACTGTGTTGCTGAAACACCGTTTCCAGCAAGCGATTTTTTCTGTTTTTTGTGCAAAAACAGAGTGCAAAAATAGAGCAATTTTTTTTCGTCTGTCTGTTATGGAATTTATCAGAAAATTCCAACAGAGAAACACCACAAGATATATTTGAGGTAGCACTCTTCCAAGGACTTGATAAGTCGGATGCTTTCCAGAGATGTCACCAAGAGACTCAGTGAACAACCAGTCCTAGCTACCTACATCCCTTCATTCCCACATCTCTTGTCTTATAGAACTTAATTCCTTAAATTTATGAAACAAACAATACAAAGTGTGGAATATAAGTGTAAAATCGGTCGCATGAAGAGTGGAGGAATGTTGAATGTTTTATGGGCAATGGTTGCAGAACATGGTTGGATCTTTGCTCACACATATGCCACACTTCGCTCGATTAACCGATCTACATTATGCGTCATCGACATCGTTATCAAGTAATATAGCAACATTGAGTTTGTTTAGGTTCATGTTTAAATATAGAAGTGCATATAATGTATACAGTATAGACCATATATATAACATTTTAAACGAACATCGGTAATGAGAGTTGAGTTAGAAGACAACAGAGAGCTTCTTTAGTTGCGGACTCGAGGATTAGAATGGATTCTCTTTCCCCAAATGAGTCTCGTAGGTAGATATGGGTACGGGGACACGAGCACCGGAAAGGTGGAATCTGAGCACCACTTATTGGAATTCTTGAAAACTTTATATTGTTCCATTGCACATACATGTGTAATATTATTAAGCAAGGTCAGATTGGACGGAGTAATTTTGACTACCTCATAATTATTGTTAATATAGCATCAACCTAAAAACATTGGCTGATGCCAAGGCTTTTTTGTATTATCATTTTGTTCCAGAAGGTGGAAACATTTAGTCCAAGATGGCATTCAGTTATACGGGCATTTTTCCCGTCATAAGGCCTTCTGAACTTATTTGATGGTTAGAAAATTTTGAACCCTTTTTGTAAGACGTGTTTGGAACCGTCCAAAACGTATCTTTGACGGTTAATATTTTGCTGAAAATGTCATTAATACCTATTCAAGAAAGCGGAAGCTAAGGTTCTTCTCCTCGATATGGTCACTTGTCTGGCTTCCAGCAAGCTATCCTGTCTCTAGCAACGTTCGTATGTTTTTGTCATGGTCCTGGTGTAAGTGATAATTCTTATGTGTGGATAATTTTGCATGCACACCATACTTCAAATTAAGTTTGCAACAATGAAATTCTGAAATCCTGGAAAAGACATCCAGGAAATCCTAAAGTAAATCCGAGCTTGCTTTAATATTTGATTCTACACATTATTTGTTAGCCAAATCGGAGAATGGACTTTTGGTGGATGTTTAGTTGCAGATTCTGTGCCATTTCTGAGGGTGTAAACTCCGAGTTGAATCAAATAAATGATTTGCCGCCGGCGGTTAATTTAGTGGATCACTTGCAAATTTAAAGGGATTATATTGGTCTGTTTTCTGGAGACGGTCACAAGTTTGAAGTAACCACCCTCTGGAATCATCTTCAACTTTATGGAAAGTGAATTCCAAGAGAGGCAATGCACTGCCAACAATAGCACCAATGACGGGTTTGAAGAAAGCTTTCCTCTGCTATAATGAATGGAGGCTTCCGAGGAGCACTGCTTCAAGAGACCCGGGATAATTCTCAAGAGGTCATTGCAAAATGCATTGAGGCTCAGGGGAGGAAGGCGAGTGATGCCAAAGTCGTTACATCTAAGGCAAGTGTCGGCCTTTACTCGAGTGGTCAGACTTTTTCAAGTCGTGGGAATAGAACCTGTTACATCCAAAGTCATTACATCTGAGGCAAGTGTCGGCCTTTACTCGAGTTGTCAGACCCTTTCAAGTCGTGGGAATAGAACCTGTTAGATCCATTGGAAGGCCAACGACAAAATCTCGAGGGAAAAAGGCAACAGTAAGTCTACCTAGATGTGAGCCTGGACAGATAAAGAAGGTTAGCTCTGAATTTACGGTCGGAGTTAACATCCCTGTGATTAATTACAATAGTTTTTAGTGGCTTAAAAAAATGTCATGCCTAAACGGGAAGACTCACACATTATATATATATATTCACCAGTTAAATACAATTTTATATAACGTTAATTTTTAATACATTTAAACTAAAATGTTTATATAAATAATGATGAGAATTAGTGTTTTTTAATTAGTATTATAGGGTTTATTTGTTTTTATTGGAAAATTTAATATTTATATTAAAAAAATTATGATTATAATTGAATTTATTACGAGAGAATTTTTTTTTTTTAATCGTACATAAAAAATAAAAAATGTATCTTAATTTATATACAAAATAGCCTTTTCACCATGTTATACAATTTCAAGCAAGATTATGAATTTTTGTTATTTAAAATGAATTTTGAAGGCATAAGTAGATTTAACACTCTACAAATTAAAAATCCCTGCCATATTTTGATTAAAATTAACCGAAAAAAACCATAAAAAAGTCATTTCATGGATAAGAAATAACTTAATTAGTTATAATAATCATCCTAAGATATTTAGATATACCTCCCTAGATTAAATAATCAATAAAAAAACATACATCAATGAAATGGGATATTTTTTTAATATTGTATTTGAGTAATGATTTTTTTTTTCATTTAATGAATTTGTTTTGATGTAAATACTATTTTTTGTTACACTGTATATTTTAAGACAATGAGGAATTCCTTCTTTTCTAAAATATTTTTGAGCAAAGGCTCTCCAATATGATAGAGATGTTATAATTTCTTTTATAACATTTGACTTAGTCAAAATAAAATTAGAAAAATAAATAAATAAAATCAAAATCAAAAATCAAAAAATAAAATTAATAATTATAATGATAATGATAATGATAATATAATTATAATTAATAACTAAACCAACCTAGATCCATCTTAAATGTGGATCTACCAAGTTGCTAGAAAGATCAAATCTTAAAATTCTCTTATTAAAATATTTGAAAAGAAAATAATTCAATTATAAAAAAAAATTATTTATTATTTTGATATATTTGTTTTAATGTAAACTTAATTTATAATTTTATTTATTTTTAAGTTTTAGAATGTTACTTATTTTAACTTTAGTCACATTATGCTTAATCCAAATTCGAGTATATTGTAGAGTGCACCTTGCATTGTTTGGGTGCAAACAAGAGTACACAAATCTTTTCAAGTCTTATCCCCCATCATTTTAAAAAGTAAATATTTATTCTTATCCCAAATATATTAAACATAGATAAGGATTAAAAATATAAAGAATCCAAATTATAAACATGTTTATGCGAAAACAAAATTGAACTCCAACATGATATATTTCTATCCAGTATAATTAGGGTCAAAGTATTGCATTTTTATGTCAAATTAATCTTAAAAGAATAAAGTTCTATAATATTGAAGGCCCCACTACACCACCTATAGAATGAGATGTTTATTATATTTTTTGTCTATTTTCATTTCATATACATAGGTGTCCCACATCTTACCAACATTTTTAAAAATGCAGTAAAAGATGTGACTCGTTTAGATTGGAGAATTTTTCTACTATGACATAGCATCTTTCCCTTTATGTTTCTCAAGATGCATTTAAATATGGGGAGAATCTTTTGCACATATATCCAATCTCCATCTTTATTAGGATTTAATGCATAGCTTCCATGCAACTTGACTCATTTCTTTGCTTACATTACCATTGGAGCAATGAAATTTAGAAACTTATTACCATTGGAGCAATGAAATTTAGAAACTTGTAAGTTGTGACATTAGTTTGAAACAACTAATAATTTGTTGTAAAATGAATTTATCTTATTAGCTAGATATGAATTCTTTGCTTACATTACCATTAGAGCAATGAAATTTAGAAATTTGTAAGTTGTGACATCAGTTTGAAACAACTAATAATTTGTTGTAAAATGAATTTATCTTATTAGATAGATATGAGTTCTTTGCTTACATTACCATTGGAGCAATGAAATCTAGAAACTTGTAAGTTGTGACATCAGTTTGAAAAAACTAATAATTTTTTGTAAAATGAATTTATCTTGTTAGATAGATATGAATTCTTTGCTTACATTACCATTGGAGCAATGAAATTTAGAAACTTGTAAGTTGTGACATCAGTTTGAAACAACTAATACTTTGTTGTAAAATGAATTCATCTTATTAGATAGATATGAAAACTAGACGTTGGTGGTATGCTCTTGTGCCTTTTTAGGGTGTCATGTATTTATGTTTTGTATCAAACATTATATTAGATAATGTCACAAATTATCTCCTAATTTACATGGAACTTAGTTTTATTGGGAATCTAAACTTTCCGGTGGTATAACACTTGAAAGATATGCAATGGATAAGCATCAAGCACTCTACCCAGGATTGATTATATACTTTGAATTAGAAAAATAAACGTGTTTCAAATTTTCAATATTTTATGTTGAAATCTCCACAATTGTAGTTGTCGAACTATTATAATTTAAATATAGTTAGTTTTTAGTTGATATGTCTAGAAGTTAGATTAAAGGGTATAGTCTCTAAATAATACACCAAGGTGAAAATTATTTTGAATTTTCAAATAAATTATTTTCTCTAAATTATAAACTAACTAGTTAGTTAGAGTGAGTTTTTATTTTATTTTATTTAATCTTCCTTTAATACATAATGGTTTTTTGTTTATATATATTGATTTTACTACAATTTGGTGATAAATAGAAGGAAGGATTTGATGAGAGCATGCTTTTAGCACATTTAGTACTTATAAGTGTTTGTTCTCTAAGAATGTAATAGTGGAAGAAATCATAGCATAATCCTATAACATGATGTTAAAAGATCTACAATGTTCATTTATTATAATTTTACTTTTTTAATTTTTAAAAGGTTCAAATACTATTCATTCACTCTTCTTAACATTAGTGTATATCTCATTATCCAAAGCAATGCTAAATAATAACATAAACCATATTAATTAATTTACTTTTGAGTTGTTATTGATAACATTCAATAGTTTTACTATGTTGGCCATCTTATATGACCTATAAGATATCCTTAGTCATGTCTCATATATGCAAATGCTATGGCATGTCCGGGGCAAGGACAATTGATTTCAAGTTCAAAAGACTTTATTGTGAAGGTTTCATGCGATTTCAGACCAAGATTGGAGATTTAATAAGTCATTTGTGTGTTATGGTCATTTTGTTTTTTCTTTATGATAAATATGTGAAAATTTAACATAATTATGTTATTGAAAGGTAATTTTATAATCAAATATTTATTAGTGAAGGGTTAATTTATTGTAAGAACATTACTCTTGAAGGGAAAATTTTTAAGCAAAACGTTTCTTGATGGGCAACATAAGAACCCAAAACTTCAACAAAAAATTGTATAATGGGTAAAGAAAAATCCAAATTCCAACCCTGGTTATACCCATTATCAATAATAGATAAACTGTAAATCTCACTTAATTATTATGTTTCAATTTTAGTCTCTTATGATTTGTTAAATGGAACATTGTTTTGACTATAAAAATGTTCTAGGTGAAAAAGCTAGGGTATATTTGTAGATTTTTTAAATGAAGCTTTTACCAAAAAAAATTGTGACATAGGTGTTTATAAATTTTTAGTAAGAGATATATTTGGTTTTGTATTTAAAAACAAAAATTATATAATTTCAATTGTTAAATTATTTAAAATTATTTTTAAATAATTACATTCCTAATTTAAATATAGATTTTTTTTTTAAGTTATCATTTTTTTTAATATAAAAATATAATTTTAAATTTTAAATAAAAATATAATTGAACTTCTAAATATATAAATTTTCGAAGAATTTTTTTTTCAAAAAATTTAATCTTCACAAATATTTTTTTTTGTAAGTGTAGGTGGTTCCTTCCTTTTCTATTTATATTATGCAATAAGACTAGATACATCGTTTTGGTGGCCTCAACCTACCCCGAAGGGAAACCAAGTCTATTGGTCATCTAAGTTTGCTATAAGCATTCCAAAAAACAAATTTCACTAGTCTTTCCATCCAGGCTATGTGCACTAAAGAATTAAAAATACTTAACATAGTAAAAGCTAACATAAAAACACCTGAAAAAAAGAGTTGTTCGCTAAAAACAGAAAAAACAATAAAGGATCATTCCTTCCAGTCATCAGCAGTCAGATCAGCATTCGCAGGGGTATCCATGGGTTCTGTGTGAGCTTGAGTCATCTGAGCCAGCCTTTGCTGGATCTCATCCAACTTGTTATCCTGCATAATCGTAATCACCTGCAAATTCTTCATTTTCTTCTTGAGGTTCGGCATCCCTTGGGCGATTTCAACCACTTCCCCGGCCACCTACTCTAGTGCCTTCGCAATAAGGCATTTCAGAACCCAAGAGACACGAAGAGCTTGCCGATAGAGCGTCATCCATCCTTGAGTGTTACCAGGATCTTGGATTATTTCTGCCCATTATTCTATCTCAGGGTCAAATTATTCTTCCATCACGTTTGCCTCCATTTCTTGTATAAGCTGGTGGATGTCTTCATCTGTACCTTCTCTATAGGGTCTCGCGGGTTCCTCGACTGCAGTCAACATGGATCTTCTCCCCTTGCGTTGGCTAGCCGGTGATGCAGTTGACTGGTCTTCTCTATTCTGCTAGCTTGGACGTCCTCTGCCTCCATGCCCCCTTCCATGACCCAGGTGTCCCATCCTTCCTTTTATTGTTCCCTATTTACAATTTTCATTCACAGAGGTCAAATTTCAAAGATTTATAAAATTGCCCTCCTCCTAAATTTTCTTAGCTTTTATCCCACCTCCCCTACTCCAGTCAACTTCATTTATCTAGGGATTCTAGTGATTATCCTCTCTCGGATGTAGGAAGATAAGAAGGCCTTCCATCATATGAACCAATTCCTGAGCCAGGTGCATAGTTTTCATGTCTTGCCTTTCTGCCTCCCTCTTATCCTTCGTTGTGGGTTGAGCGGTTCGACCCTCAATATTTCTCCTCAGAGCATCTTCTGGGCAACATCTTCTCCACCCCTCTTGTACCCTTCCCTAATTCAGCCCCATTTCTCTTACATAGTGCATGGCAGAGTAAAAGGCAATCCCGTGCCTGCTCTCTTCTTCCCCAGAGGCAACCAACATTTTGCTTTTGTCCATCATACAATTCAAGATAGAGAAGAAATCAGAAGAAGGTCTAGAGATGACATACCCAAAATCGCAATTTTCCATTGAGGCTCCCTCTGTTTGCGCTGCTCCCTGCTCCTCTTCCTCCCAACGCGGCTTACCTATCCTTCTACACTTTGCCACCTTTGAATGATATAATCCACATGTCCCACTTCCTATTCCACTATTGGTGCCAAATCTATGTTTCTCTTTCATCCCATTCCTCCACCTCCATTTTCTTGGGATGTGCGTTGACATGCAGTACGCTACCGTGGCGGGATGGGTGGCGATACGGCTAGGAAAGGATCCCTCTGGCCTGCCGCATTCATGATTTTTTCTACTACCCTCACCTACTTTTCTCCACACCCCAATTGGGGATAATCTTCACAAATATTATTGTAGTCAATTAAACTAAAAAATATATATGCACAATTTATATATACACATAAACAGTGACGTGCCATTTTTTTGTTTGATAATATTAATTGGTTGCAAGTATATTTAATAAATAAAAAATACTTCAAATATCTACCTATTTAAGAATTATTATTAATATTAAAATTATTATTATTATAAAAATAAGTATATATTAATTATTTATATTTAATATTAGTTATATCTAAAATCAATTTAATTTATTCAATATGTATCATGATTATTAACAAAATATATATATAATTAATTTATTGAATAATTCAAAAGAAAAAATTATTGATATATTTGTTATAGATTTAATGAATAAAAACATGTGATTTTTGTTAAAACATTCAAATCCAAAAAAATATGTTATGTACATTTATATAGGTTTTATAAATTAAATAATGACCCAAAAAAATATGTCGTTCATATTAAAATTCACTCCTCTTCTTCTTTCTTTATTTTTTTTTTTTTTTTTTTTTCTTTCATATATATATATATATATATTATTAAAAAAAAAAATTAGATTAAGTCAATAATGAAATTAACATTATTAATTTATGGAATTATAATATTGAGTATCTAATATTATTTATTTACTATATAAAGTATATCTTGATATATTGAGAAAATGTAAATATTTAATTTACTTTAGAGTTAAACACAGTAATTATCATGATTATTATAATTGTTTTATAAAACTATTTGTTAAATTAAGTTATACATGAATGGAATAGCAATTATATGTAAATATTGTTTTCACATGTTAAGTAGTTAGGATTGAAAGTTTCTTGTCCCTAACTAATTTCTTGAAGATTCATTCAAGAAAGATCAAGAGGATAGGGGTATCTGAGATCAAGAGAGAGAAAAAGGAGAAATAATTGAAAAGAGGACTCTGCGGTGAAGGGTTAAGAAGATTTCTAGAGCTAAGCCTAGTTGGGACTAGATATTTATTCTATGAGAGATTATAGTCTCAAAGACATTTCATGTGTGCGAGGAAAAACTCGGGGGGAGACAACTCATTAAGGCAGTCTCACGGTTGGGAGGAAAAGAGCAACAAAAGCCAAAGTCTCGTAGTAGGCTCTTGTCTATAATTCAACAATAATTCAGATAAGTATACTTTTGTATTGTATAGGTACAATAATGAGTGATTTACAAGTTTAGGGTTCTTTAAAATAAGCAAAGGGAAACAATATACTTCGGATAAAAGTATGAAAACCTATGTTATTATGTGCAGTAAAAGAAAGCATAGAATTGATAACAAATAGTTTACTTACTGTATGTTCAAGAGTGAAAATTTGTAAATTTCATTATAAAAAATCATGGTAGCCATCTAAGGAACAATAAAACTAGATAGTTGTTCTATGAGAGATTATAATCTCAAAGACAGTTCATGTGTGTGAGGAACAGCTCGAGGGGAGAAAACTCGTCAAGGCAGTCTCACAGTTTGGAGGAAAGGAGCAACAAAAGCCAAATTCTGGTAGCACGCTCTTATAAGAAATTCAACAATAATTCATATAAGTATACTTTTGTATTGTATAGGTACAATAATGAATGATTTGTAGGTTTAAGGTTCTTTAAAAATAAGCGAAGGGAAACAATGTACTTTAGGCATAAGTAAGAAAACTTATGTTATTATGTGTAGTAAAAGAAAGCATAGAATTGCTAACAAACAATTGACTTACTATATGTTCAAGAGTGGAAATTTGTAACTTTCATAATAAAAAATCGTGGTAGCCATCTAATGAACAATAAAACTAGATAGTTGTTCTACGAGAGATTCTAATCTCAAAGATAGTTCATGTGTGCAAGGAACAGCTTGGGGGAAGACAACTTGTCAAGGTGGTCTCATGGTTGGGAGGAAAGGAGCAAAAAAAGCCAAAGTCTGGTAGCAGGATGTTGTCTGGAATTCAACAATAATTCAGATAAGTATACTTTTGTATTGTATAGGGACAATAATGAGTGATTTGCAAGCTTAAGGTTCTTTAAAAATAAGCAAAGGGAAATAATGTACTTCAGACAGAAGTAAGAAAAATTATGTTATTATGTACAGTAAAAGAAAGCATAGAATTGATAACAAACCATTTACTTACTATATGTTCAAGAGTGGAAATTTGTAACTTTCATAATAAAAAAAGTCATGGTAGCCATCTAAGGAACAGTAAAACTAGATAGTTTTTCTATGAGAGATTATAATCTCAAAGATAGTTCATGTGTGCGAGGAATAGCTCGGGGGGATACAACTCGTCAAGGCAGTCTCACGGTTGGGAGGAAAGGAGCAACAAAAGGCAAAGTTGGGTAGCAGGCTCTTGTCTGGATTTCAATAATAACTCTAATAAGTATAATTGTGTATTGTATAGGTACAATAATGAGTGATTTGTAGGTTTAAGGTTGTTTAAAAATAAGCAAAGGGAAACAATGTACTTTAGACAGAAGTAAGAAAACTTATGTTATTATGTGCAATAAAAGAAAGCATAGAACTGACAATAAACAATTTACTGATTGTATGTCCAAGAATGGAAATTTGTAACTTTTGTAATAAAAAATCATGGTAATCATCTAAGGAACAATAAAACAATAGTAGATACTTAGTAAGTTACATTAACCCTCGAATTCCTTTCTTAGGAAAAGTTAAGATTCCCCCGATTATCTTTACCATAGTAGAATTATACAACATTAACAGGGTCGATGCAAATTCCAAACCAAAATATCAAGAGATGTAAATTATTACAGCAAGAAACTGGGTTTTGTTACTATGAACAAACCCAAAATATTGAGAGATGACGTTGATATAATGGAAATTCATTATGAAATAAATTTTGACAAATTCCAATAAATAATATAAAATTTAGATACAGTTTTCAACGAGAGAAGGGTTAAAAATTGGCAGTCATTCCAATATACAGAAGAAAATAGACTAGGGTTGATATCCATTAAAGAATAGGTAAGAAATCCATTACTATTCCATGGACAAAGAACTTGCCGCACTTAGCCATTAACTAGCAACTGGCCTTTGTAATTTCGTAAACAAACTATTACATAGTAGACAAATGAGATCGAAGGAAAATTAACCATGAAAACAATTAGGATGCAAACTTCCTTAACCATGTTATTACAAAGAGAATAAGCCAACTGAGTACAGATTTGAGTAAAAAAATAGATAATTCGAGCAAGATGAGAATGACATGTCCATGGCAGTAAATAGTTCATATATTAACATTCGAGAGTGAGAAACCTTTCTCCATTTAACCATAGTCAAGTGGTAGGACAAGGAAACAAACTAAAACCTAAACCACACAACTAGGGTCTACCACTATGCTATAACCAACTTAGGTTGAGCTAAGCCAATGAGGGTTTAGGGTATACCCAGTTCGCAATATAACCGAGTTTGTGTTATAAACCTAGTTGTAATAAAAACCCTGAATAATTACATTAAAAAAATGCTTCAGAGACAAGATTCACCTTAAATAATTTATGGCTAACTACAACAGCTACCAAATAGGTGAAACACCTTCAGCTAAAGCACAGTACCTGGTAAAAATACAGGATAGTTTCATTCCAGATGTGTCAGCCACTTTAGAAATCTAAACTCCAGCTTTTTCCCCTCCTTACAACCCAGAATTTCTACCTCGCAAGAATAAAATACCACAAGATTAACAACGATACTTATCTAAGAAATGTGAATAGAAGCAATAACTTAAAACCCTAGGTTTAAGAAAGAAACCTTACCTGAGATGCAAATCTAGCCTAGGGTTGTTCCGCATGGCTATGCATTGTGTCGAAATCCACAATTATGTAGAGGCCAAGCCCATTGATAAATAAAGGCACCAACCAGAGAAGTAAACCCACTAACTATGCACAAAATGGCCATGCCAATGAAAAAAAAGACAGAGCAGTATACCATTCTCACTGCGAAGGAGAAACAATAATCTTCTACAGTGTATGCCATGGAGATATACATGCATTGAAGGCATCAAAAAATGAAAATGAGCTCAATCATCCAATGGATAACAATAATAGCATCCATAGACGAAGAACAAGTATCGAGGCAAGGAGGTCCAGCTGGAGAGAAATGGAGGAATCCAGATTCATCCCACCACCAAGCCTGGGCAGTTACGTCACCCAGAAAATTAATTGCAGAGATAAACAGTCACTGAAAAGTAAGCTCGTCAAACTTGAGTAAAAGTGGCTACTGTCCCTTCAAACAACATTGTAAGGTGGGATAAATTGTATTAAATCATAAAACAAAATCTTTGAATTACCCATAATTATATGCAAATAAGTAGGAGTTATATAGGGTGTATAGAACTTGTCAATTTTTTCAATGTAATAGTACATATTTGTGTATTGTTTAATTCCAATAAGAATTTATATTTTTATGATTACATGGGTATGTGACATGTGGTATCATAGCACGTAGGTTACAAAACTGAGAGCTCTGGAATATAAGTGAATAACATCATTTGTGATGTGAATAGAGAAAGAAGGGAAAGCAGATAGCATGAGGAGGACTCGAATTACATGACACAGACCCGTAACGGGAACAGGGCAACATGCTTTCAAGAAACCAACCGTGATGTATGGGTACAGTTGGGGGAAGAGCCGCACAATACCAATATTGCAATCATGGAAACTATAGAACAACTAAAGGATGAGATGACCCCGTTACGGGAAAATAACAAAAGGCTGATGCAGGATCAGGAGAAGATTATGAAGAGTCTGTCTGATAGGTAGAATCATCGACCACCAATCCACAGTATTGAGCACGAAAATATGACTGGAAAACAATAATTCCAAGCTAAGAACATGGAAACGGAAGGTGGTGAAGAGAACCATGAAGAAGAATCCAACAAGGTATCAGGACACAAGACAGAGAAAATACAGAGAATAGAACTTCAAGGGGAATTTTGGAAAATAAATCCTCACCTCTTTGATGGTGAACAAGAAGAGGCAGCTGAAGCTTAGCTCATCAATATGAACAAGTATTTTCATCTATATGAATACGACCATAATTCAAAGGTTTTTTTGACCAGGTTTTGGCTACAAGGGAAATCCACTCTGTGGCGGGAAGAGGTAAAAATAATATGTGGAGTAAATTAACAAAGCATAACCTCAGAAAAATTTCAAAGGTATTTTAAACAAAAATATCTAACTGAAAATAATTGGGTCAGATCTCTATGAATGAGTTCATAGAAAAATTCACATCTTTGCTTCGTATGTTCCTTACATATGAGAAGAAAAGGAGAAAGTGCGGCTGTTTAACAATAGTTTGATGTTGTTCATGAAAGAGCGCCTCAATTCTGTTAACCTGAAAACCATGGAAGAAGTTATATGGAAAGCTCGAATATGCTATCAGCAAAACAAAAAACGGAGATGTGGGAAAGAGATGGGCTGACAAAAAGGGGATTAAATTTACCTCCAATCACAAGGGGAATAAGGCCACAGTCAAAAAAGGACCCTATAAAGGTCAAACACGCAGGAATATGAACACAAATCAGCCCAAATTCAAGCTTCCAAGTGAGACTAAAAAAAATGAGTAGACAGGGAGAACTGAAGTGGAATTAACAACTAGACCCCCTATACAGTGTTGGGGATGTGGAGGGCCACATTATGTCAAAAACTGCCCACACCGCAAGGGAACTGATTAGACTTCACAGATTCAAGAAGCATCTATTGTGGGAGACATGGCAAGGAGTATTCCAAAATTAATGTTGCCCTGGAAGACCATCAGGGAGAATGCCAACCAACCATGATAGAATTCGAAGGTAAGTTCTTTGACCGAACTATATCTATTTTAATTGATCTAAGACCTACTTTGAGTTATATTAGCCCCAATATAATATAACAATGTTGTTTGCAAGTTGTTAAGTTTAAAAGTCCTTGGTTATTATAACTAGCCATATGAGCAAAAATAAGGGTGTTGGCGAAGGTCAGCAACTACCCCCTCAAGTTAGCAGGTTAGTCTATCATGGCCAACTTGAATGTGTTACCTTTGGGATCATACGATATCCTTATAGGTATGGATTGGTTAGAAAAACATTGGTCCCTCATTAACTATAAAACCAAAACTATTAACTACATGGATGAGGAGGGAAAGAGGCAAGAAATTCAAGGCATACTAAGACCTCTGAAATTAAGACCAGTGACAACCTCTCAATTAGCAAAATGTATCAGAAAAGGTTGCCAGATTTATGCAATACAAGTAGGATATACTAATTCAAAGGATAAATTTGTTTCTCTAGAAAATATACTGGTGGTGCAGAACTTTCCAGATGTATTTCCTAAAGAAATTTCAGGACTCACTCCAAAAAGGGACATATATTTCACCACTGAGTTGATTCTAGGAGCCGGCTTGGTCTCCTGAGCTCCTTACTGAATGAGCATACCAGAGTTGAAAGAATTAAAATTGCAGCTATAAGAGCTGCTTGATAAAAAATATATACGTCCAAGTGTATCACCTTGGGGAGCTACGGTGCTTCTTTTTAAGAATAAGGATGGAACTTTGTGGTTGTGCATTGATTACCATCAATTAAACAAATTAACTATCAAGAATAAATACCCCTTACCTCGTATAGATGAGTTATTTGATCAGGTGAAGGGAGTGACGGTGTTCTCAAAGATTGACCTCCATTCAGGTTACCATCAGATTAGGATAAAGGAAGATGACATAGCAAAAACTTCTTTTAGAACTCGTTATGGACACTATGAGTTCGTTGTGTTGCCCTTTGGGCTCACTAATTCTCCCGCAACCTTCATTTGCCTCACGAACAATATATTTCATTAGTATTTGGATAAATGTGTGTTAATTTTTATCTATGACATACTAATTTACTCTCGGAACATGGAAGAACATAAGGAGCATCTCTAAAATGTTCTGTAAGTTTTAAGAGAGCATCAATTGCACACTAAGTATAGTAACTATTATTTCTTCAAAGAACAAATCCAATACTTAGGACATGTTATTACCAAGGATGGAATTGTTGTGGACCTGGAGAAAATAAAAACTATCATGGAATGGCTAGTACCAAAGGACGTGGCTGATATAAGATCATTCATGGGTTTAGGAAGATATTATAAACGCTTTGTTGAAGGTTTTTATACGGTGGCATACCCCATTATTTCCTTTGCAGAAGAAAGGGAAAACGTTTAGGTGGACCATGGATTGTCAAAGAAGTTTTGATCAACTCAACATTTACTTACCACCACACCCATTTTGAGCATTGTTGATCCAAATAAAGATTATGTGGTTTGTACAGATGCCAACAAGGAAGTTGTAGGTGGTGTATTAATGCAGGAAGGTAGGGTTGTTTCCTATGAATCTAGGAAGCTTAAGGAGCACGAGTAAAAATATTCAGCCTATGATTTAGAGCTGACAACAGTCATTCATGCCTTAAATATGTGGCAACATTACTTGATGGGTAAATTTTTTTTGTTAATGACTGATCATCATAGTTTAAATATTTATTTCAAACAGCCCACCTTGAATTCTAGACAAGCTTGTTGGGTTGACTTCCTAAGTGAATTTGATTTTGAAATCGAGCACTTGAAAGGAAAGGAGAACTGAGTTGCAGATGCCTGAAGTTGAAAGGTAAACTATTTATAGGAAGTCACTTTTAGTGAGTCATGAACTACTTTTTATGGGAAAATTAGAGAGGCAACAATGCAAGATTCAAAATATAAATATTTATGGCAACAAGCTAAAATTTTGAACAGCTCTGAACAACAACTAGGACATGAGGTAAATCCAGAAAATTTGTTGATTTATAGAAGAAGAGTATATGTGCCTAATTAGAAAATCTTAAAAATTTAATCTTAGATGAATATCATAAGACCCCATATGCAGGCCATCCCAGGTACCAGAAGTTAATTACTACACTTGGAAAGGAATTTTTTTGGCCCAACATGAAGATGGAGGTAGCAGAGTATTTAGCCCGCTATCTGGAATGATAGCAAGTGAAAGTGGAACACTGTCACCCGACAAGATTACTCCACCCATTTCCCATTCCAAAATGGAAATAGAAAACCATTTCCATCGATTTTATTGCGGGACTGCCCAAGTACAAAAAGAAGAACAACTCAATAATGGTAGTAGTAAAAAAACTAAGCAAATCTTCTCATTTCATACTGGTACAATTAACCTACAAGGCCATGCAAATTACTAACATATGTATGCAAAACATTTTTAGATTGCATGGAATACCCAAGATGATAATTTCCATCCATGATGTGAAATTTACCTAAGCTTTCTGGAAAGATTTATTTGAAGGGTTAGGCACACCATTGCACTTCAGTACTTCTTACCACCCTTAAACCGACGGATAGACTGAGCAAGTAAATCAAGTAGTAGATGATATGTTGAGGACTTATGTAATGCAACATCCATCCAAATGGGAGGACTACCTACATTTGGTAGAGTTTCCTTACAACAACGGCTACAATAAATCTTCACAGATGTATCCATTCGAAGTATTATATTGACATAAGTGCAGGACACCCTTGATTTGGGGCGGCCCAAAAGACAAATTGATGCTAGGTCCAAACATGTTAAAAGAAATGGAGGATATGGTTAAAAAGGTATGCTCCAACCTAAAATTCACTCAGGACCGACAAAAGAATTTTGATGATCGAAAGAGAAGTTTTCGAGAATTTCAAGTGGGAGATCACGTTTATGTATGGGTACGAGCCAAGAAGAGTACATTGCAATGGACCAGATGTGCTAAATTAGCACCCTGATTCTGTGATCCTTTCCAAATTTTGGCTCGAATTGGGCCAGTGGCTTACCAGCTTGCCCTACCCAGCCATATTCATGTGCATAATGTCTTTCACGTTTCTATACTTAAGAAATATGTATATGATCCTAAACATATAATCAGGTGGCAAGACATACATGTAATTTAGAAAGATTACTTAAGAATAAGACATATTGTAACAGGCTAATTAATAATGAAGAGGACTGACTAATTTTGTCTTCTTGTGTATAAGTAGAACCAAAAGGCGAGTTCTTGGTTGAACCCCTAGGTATACTTGATCAGAGAGAAGTAACGCTGTGGAAGCGAGTTATCACCCAGGTTAAAGTTCTTTGGCGACACTATGGGTCAGAGGAGGCTACTTGGGAAGACAAGCAGGTTATGAGAAAGACATTTCTGAACCTATTTTCGGAGAAGAAACATCGAGACGATGTTTAATCTTAGGGGGGGGGGGGGGGGGGAAGATGTGATATCCCCAACAAATGTAAATATTTAATTTACTGCAGAACTAAACAAACTGATTATTATTATTATTTTATAAAACTATTTGTTAAATTAAGTTATGCAGGAATGGAATAATAGTTATATGTAAATATTGTTTTCACATGTTAAGTAGCTAGGATTGACAGTTACCTGTCCCTAACTAATTTCTTGAATATTTATTCAAGAAAGATCAAGACAATAGGGGTATGTGAGATCAAGAGAGAGAAAAAGGAGAAATAATTGAAAAGAGGACTCTGCATTGAAAGGTCAGGCAGATTTCCAGAGCTACGTTTGGTTGCGACAAAATAGTTGTTCTATGAGACATTATAGTTTCAAAGATAGTCCCTGTGTGTGAGGAACAACTCGAGGGGAGACAACTTGTCAAGGTGGTCTCACAGTTGGTAGGAAAGGAGCAACAAAAGCCAAAGTCTGGTAGCAGGCTCTTATTTGGAATTCAAAAATAACTTAGATAAGTATACTTTTGTATTGTATAGGTACAATAATGAGTGATTTGCAGGTTTAAGGTTCTTTAAAAAGAAGAAAAGGGAAACAATGTACTTCGGATAGAAGTAAGAAAACTTATGTTATTCTGTGCAATAAAAGAAACCATAGAAACGATAACAAACAATTTACTTACTATATGTTCAAGTGTGGAAATTTGTACTTGTGATAATAAAAAATCGCAGTAGCCATCGAAGGAACAATAAAGAAATAGTAGATACTGAGTAAGTTACATTAACCCTCAAATTCCTTTCTTAGGAAAAGTTGAGATTCCCTCGATTATCTTTACCACATTAGAATAATACAACAGACAGGGTTGATGCAAATTCCAAATTAGAATATCAAGAGATGTAAATTATTATAGAAGGAAACACGGTTTTGTTATCACAGCCAAACCCAGAATATTGAAAGATGTCGTTGATATAATGGAAATTCATTATGAAATAACTTTTAACAAATTCCAACAAATAATATTAAATTTAGATACAATTTTCGACTAGAGAAGGGTTAAAAACTGACAATAATTCCAATATACAGAAAACAATCGACAAGGGTTGATATCCATTAAAGAATAGGTAAGAAATCCATTACTATTCCACGGAGAAAGAACTTGCCGCACTCGGCCATTAACTAGAAACTGGCCTTTGTAATTTCGTAAACAAATGATTACACAGTAGACAAATGGGACAAAAGGAAAATTACCCATGAAAACAATTAGGATGCAAACTTTCTGAACCATGTTATACACAGAGAATAAGCCAACCCAGTATAGATTTGAGTCAAAAAATAGATAATCCGAGCAAGATGAGAACGACATGTCCATGACAGTAAATAGTTCATAAATTAACATTCGAGACTCAAAAATTTGTCTCCATTTAACCATAGTCTAATGGTAGGACAAGGAAACAAACTAAAACTTGAACCACACAGCTAGGGTCTAGCACTACCCTATAACCAGCTTAGGTCGAGCTAAGCCAACGAGGGTTTACGATAGGCCTAGTTCGCAATATAACCGAGTTTGTTTTATAAACCCAGTTGTAATAAATACCCTGAATAATTACATTAAAAAAATGCTTCAGAAACAAGATTTGTCTTAAATAATTTATGGCTAACTACAACAGCTACCAAATATGTGAAAACACCTTCGACTAAAGCACAGTACCCAGTAAAAATACTTAATAGTTTCATTCCAGATGTGCCAGCCTCTTTGGAAATTCAAACTCCAGCTTTCTCCCCTCCTTGCGACCTAGAATTTCTACCTTGCAACAAAAAAAGACCATAAGATTAACAACGATATTTATCCAACAAATGTGAACAAAAGTAATAACTTAAAACCCTAGGTTTAAGAAAGAAACCTTACCTAAGACACAAATCGGGCCTAGGGTTGTTCTCACATGGCTATGCATTGAGTAGAAATGCACGATTCTGTAGAGGCCAGGCCTATCGATAAACAAAGGCATGGACGAGAGAAGTAAACCGACTAACTACGCACATAATAGCCATGCCGAGGAAAAACAAAAAAGACAGAGTAGTAAACCATTCTTACCGCGAAGGAGCAACAATAACCAGGTACAGTGTATGTCGTGGAGATAGACATGCAGCGGAGGCATCGGAAAACGCAAATGAGATCAACTGTTTGATGGAAAACAGTAATAGTGTTCGTAAATGAAGAATGAGTATCGGGGCGAGAAGGGCCAGCTGGAGAGAAATGGAGGAATCCAGATTCATCGCACTGCCAGGGCTTGGCAATCACGTTGCCCAGAAAATTAATTGCAGAGATAAACAGTCACCAGAAAGTAAAGCTCGTCGGAACTTGAGTAAAAGCGGCCACCATCCCTTTGACCAACATCGTAAGGCAAGATAAATTGTATTAAATAATAAAACCAAATCTTTGAATTACCCATAATTATATGGAGATAAGTAGGAGAAATATAAGGTGTACATAACTTGTTAATTTTGTCAACGTAATAGTACATATTCGTGTATTGTTTAATTCCAATAAGAAATTTTTTTTATATGTATGTTATATTGAAGAAAATTTTATTTTTTTATAAGATTAATATTCATAAGTATATAATGATTTTATCAATATTTCTTATAATCATGTTATTCAAAAGAAATTGAATTTAGGTAAGAATATAATTACTATTATTATGTGATAACTTTAATTAACAATATTGTGAAAAATATCATTATAATCATGTCATTAAAAAAAATTGAGCTTTGGTAGAGTAACCAACAATATTGTGAAAAAATTAGCATTATATTCATGTCATTTAAAAGAAATTGAATTTAGGTAAAGAGATAATAACTATTATGCGATATCTCTAACTAACAATATTGTGAGAATAAATATATTATACAATTGAGAATGGTAATTAATTAATAATATTTAAAATAAAGGTAAATATTTTTTTTTATAAAAAATTATTATTTTAAATATATCATAATTTTAATCTTGAACTTCAATACTTGCGTAATAAAAACTAAGACAGACCGCCGTGCGCTCTTGCACGGGCGGGCGCCCTCCTTGTTTATGAACGCCGGTGGAGCGCGGCTCCCGGTCATTGTAATCTTTCTCTATTATAATAAAAAGATTACTTCTTGCATATTATTGGGTTATTATTATCGTTCTTGTATTATTGATGGTTTCCGCACATTAATAATGTTAAATTCATGTTATTATGAATTGTTGAAGGCGTAGTTCGTAAAGTTAATTAACGATGGATAAAGTTATTAACTTAGGCGGTGCCGCACCCGGCCAATTAAACGAAAAAAGAATTGGGGGCGTGACAGGTGGTATCAGAGCTGATTCAGGGTTGATGAAGCTTGATAGAGCAGGTTCACAGGTGGTGAAGCCGTTGCTTATGACAGGTGAAGCTGATTCAGGGTTGAAGAAGCTTGATGAACAGGGAAAAGTTATGGAGAAATCGTGGATGAACAGTCTGGGTTTCGTGGACTTGATGGTTCATGGCAAGACCATTCAAGCTCTGGTGGACATGGGGGCCACTCATAACTTCATGATGACACGGTTGGAAAAAGAGGTTGGACTGATGATCTTCCCCTCGAATATGGAAGTGAAGGCAGTAAACTCTAGAGCTAAAGTGGCGGGTTTGGTACACGAAGTACCTGTGCAGATAAAAGACTGGAAGGGTCACTTGGACTTTCACTTGGACTTCACGGTGATGGAGATGAACGACTTTGATATGATATTCAGACAGGATTTCTTGAAGGGAAACAAGGCTATTATTGTCCTCTTCTGTGATGAGGTGGTGCTGGTTGGACAGACACAAACTTGGACTTTGCCCACTCATAGGCAAAGGAGGGAAGTCAAGGTGCAGCATGTTTCGGCACTGAGTTTGGAGAAGGCTAGTCAGATATTGAGACATATGCGGTGATGTTCAAGGATGTCGAAGGTGGTGGAGTGGGGACGCCTGTTCCAGCTGAGATATCTGATGTGCTGACCAAGTATGCGGATTTGATGCCTGATGAGCTTCCGAAGAAACTTCCACCAAGGCGTGCAGTGGACCATAGCATTGACCTTGAGCCAGGAAAGAAACCCCTGGCTAAAGCACCTTATCGGTTGTCAGGACCTGAGTTGGAGGAATAGAAACGACAGTTAAAGGAGTTAACTGATGCAGGTTTCATTAGACCTTCAAGGTCCCCTTATGGAGCTCCGGTATTGTTCCAGCGGAAGAAGGATTCGAATGAGCTACGGATGTGTTGTGATTACCGTGCATTGAACAAGCAGACGGTAAGGAACAGGTATCCTTTGCCATTGGCTGTTGATTGCTTTGACAAGCTTGCGAAAGCCCGAGTGTTTTCCAAGCTGGACTTGAGGCATGGGTATTATCAGGTGCGGATAGCTGAAGGAGACGAGAAGAAGACCGCGATAGTAACAAGGTATGGTAGCTTTGAGTTTCTTGTTATGCCATTCGGGTTGTGTAACACTCCTGCTACGTTTTGCACTTTGATGAATGATGTCCTATGACCATACTTGGATTCGTTCGTAGTAGTGTACTTGGACGATATAGTGGTGTTCAATGACAACATGGAGGATAATAAGAAGCACTTGGCAATGGTGTTCGAGGCACTGAGGGAAAATCAGTTGTTCTTGAAGAAGTCTAAGTGTGTGTTCGCTCAGACTGAGATTCTGTTCCTTGGGCATATTGTTGGTCAAGGGTACATACCGATGGAGCCGAGCAAAGTGAAGGTGATCGAGGACTGGGTTGAACCGAAAAATGTCCATGAGATGAGGGTGTTTTTGGGCATGACCAACTACCAACGGAAGTTTGTAGAGGGGTACTCCAAGGTGACATCAGCACTGACAGACTTATTGAAGAAAGACAAGAGGTGGAGTTGGACGAACAAATGTCAAGAGGCATTTGATGACTTGAAGAAGAGGATGGTTACAGCACTGATACTGAAGTTGCCTGACTTCAAGAGACCGTTTGAGGTACACATAGATGCTTCAGGTTTTTCCATAGGAGGGGTTCTTATGCAAGATGGGCATCCGGTGGCGTATGAGAGTTGGAAGTTGCAGGAAAGAGAACGGAGGTATCCGGTTCATGAGAAGGAGATGACTGCCATCATCCACTGTCTTCATGTGTGGAGGCATTACCTAATTGGGAAGTTGTTTGTTGTCAAGACTGACAACGTTGCAGCAAGTTATTTTGCATCACAATTGAAGCTTTCTGCGAAGCAAGCTCGTTGGCAGAACTTCTTGGCAGAATTCGACATGACTATCGAGTATAGACCGGGAAGGCACAATGCGGTAGCAGATGCCGTTAGCAGGAAGGGACAACTTGCAGCATTGGAGGGAGAAGACCAGGCAGCTAGGAGTAGGAGTCAAGTTCAGATGTTAGAAGAGATGCAGAATAAGATCAAGGAAAGTGTTGAAACCGATACTTTGGCGCAGAATATAATGAAGTAGATAAAGGAGGGGAAGACACGAAAGTTCTTTCTACGAGACGGGTTCTTGTTCTTTAGAAACCGACTCTATGTTCCAAAGTCATCTGGGCTCAGGAGGCACCTTTTGAAGGAGTGCCACGACTCGCCATGGGCTGGCCACCCAGGGATGCGTCGTTCTTTGGAATTGTTGGAGAGAGGATTCTTTTGGGAGAAGATGCGGGAGTATGTAGAGGAGTATGTACATACGTGCATCATTTGTCAACAGGACAAATCAGATACTCAGAGGCAAAGAGGACTGTTGCAGCCTTTACCGATTCCAGAGAGGCCATGGATGAGTGTCTCGATGGACTTCATCACTCAATTGCCACAGGTTCAGGGGTATAATGGGATTATGGTCGTGGTTGATTGTTTTTCCAAGTATGTTGTCTTTGTTCCTACAAACATACCTTTTGGAGCCGAGCAGACTGTGGAGTTGTTCTTTAAGAACATAGTGAAGTATTGGCGGATGCCATTGAGCATTGTGTGGGATAGAAATCCACATTTTACAGGGAGATTTCGGACCACATTGTTCAAGCTAGTCGGGACAGAGTTGTTGATGAGTTCGAGTTACCATCCGCAGACACATGGGTAGACCGAGAGGATCAACGCATTGCTAGAGGACTACTTGAGACATTATGTGACGACTGATCAGAAGAATTTGCCTGAACTCTTGGATATTGCTCAGTTTAGCTACAATATTCAAAAGAGTTCTGCGACAGGGTATAGTCCATTTGAGTTGGTGAATGGACAGATGATGGTTGCACCGCATACCGTAGTGACGGGAGGCTTCTTGAGAAGTCCTCATGAGAGGAAGTTCATGAAGGCTTGGGAGGAGACCTTGGAGTTAGCACGGTTGCGCTTGCACAATGCTGCAAGGAGGATGAAAAAGTATGCTGATCGTGGGAGACGGGAGGCACACTTTAGTGTGGCAGATATGGTGTTTCTCAGGATTACCGGGGAGCAGTTTCAGCCAGCCAAGGGGATGACGAGTAAACTGACATGGAAGTATGAGGGACCATTCCGAGTGAAGAAGAGAGTGGGGGAAGTTGCTTACGAGCTGGAGCTTCCATGCCATATGCACATGAAGCACCCATTTTTTCATGTGAGTTAGTTGAAGAGATGTAGACTTGATTTAGACCATCCAGAGAGAGTTGAACCGATGAGAGGACCAGCCGGAATTGTGTACAAGCCAGGATTGGAGTTGGAGAAGATTTTGAGGCTCAGAACTACAGGAGTTGGTTGCCACATGAGAAGGGAATTTCTTTGCAGGTGGAAGAATGCACCGGAGGAAGAGAGTTGGGAATTAGAGGACTCGCTTTGGAGATGGAAGGACAAGATCGAGAAGTACAACAGGAAGTTGATGAGAAGAGTAGGATTGTCGAGGGCAACAATGATTTCCAGTGGGGGAGGATGTAACGCCCTGTGCTCTCGAGCACGAGCGCGCGCGTTCACTCCATCGCGAAACTAAACAAAACAGGAAGTGCGAGCTCCAACAAGGCGCAAATATATGGTGCGATGGGTTGGCGCTCCGTTTTATAGTATAGCCTGGGCGTAGTAAACGGTGGACGGGCCGACGTGTAGGAGGGCGGTCACACGATGTTTAGGGGCGCTGGCTGAACGATTGGAAGGTCGGCTTGGCAAAGGTCGACACCTTTCATGTGAGCGTATAAACACATGGTGCGTGCGCTCATTTGGACATCACCTCCTCGCAGAGCATCTACACACAAGTCTTGGGTGTGCACAAAAGGTGCGAGGTAGAGGTTTACCGCAGGTCGCACAAAGGGATGTGCCCGCCGAGCCGGGCGATGGTGTTGTGCTAAACGGTTGTAGGGTGAACAGTGGTGCGCAAGGGCGCCCACCCGCAAGGAATACACGAAGTTTGGTTTGGGTTGGGCACGGGTCGTGTACGGGTGCACCCGCGCATTCAACGAAGGAACTTGTGTATATTGTATATTGTTTCGATTGAAGGTTGAGGCATATCGCCGTGCGCACTTGCACAGGCAGGCGCCCTCCTTGTTTATGAACGCTGGTGGAACTCGGCTCCCGGTCATTGTAATCTTTCTCTATTATAATAAAAAGATTACTTCTTGCATATTATTGGGTTATTATTATCGTTCTTGTATTATTGATGGTTTCTGCACATTAATAATGTTAATTCATGTTATTATGAATTGTTGAAGGCGTAGTTCGTAAAGTTAATTAACGATGGATAAAGTTATTAACTTAGGCGGTGCCGCACCAAAATTGGGGCATGACACAGAGCCTCGACACCCACTTGGGCTCTCGCGTCATTTTGAGGAGATAAGAATTGCTGTTGCACATCTTGGCCTTGCCCGACCAAGCAGTAGCATGCCATTTGCATAGAAAAAACATACTTGAAAAACCACTTCATATTGACAAAACTAACCCTAATGTCAATCCCAAAATGAAATCATTCCCTGTTCAACCGATTCAGTCTGAGAAAACAAGAAGCTGGTTATGTATATTTATAACAACTCCAAGGCAATTCCTAGTAAATTATGTTACTAAAGTACTTAATGCAGATTAATAAGATGTTTATCAAGTTTATGATAGCTCGGTAAAAGGATGAGCAGTGTCAGTAAGATAAGATCGTCAAAGAATTGACATAAGTTAGTGGATGTGTTGTGTCACGGCACCAAGTGGATTGTGAGAAATTCGCATCTTCCTCTGACTGTGTCGATAAAAATGACACATCTAACCCTCAAATTTTCACACCCACATATTTGCATTTCAATTAAATATGATTAAACCCTTGTCGAATGCAGTTCTTATTGACTCAAACAAGATTGCGCTTCTTGTTGGGCCAACTGATATAAACTTCAGCTGAAATAACTATTTCTTACTCATCTTTTGATTAAAGGTAATGTATGTTAAAAATTTCATTATTTGATGAAAAAAATATTTAATGATATCATAATCAGTTTTGATTTATTGATATTTATTGTTTTTATCAAAAGTGGTGAAATGATAAATAAAATTTTGAAAAAGTACATTACAATTTTATTTTATCTTAAACTATTTAAGATCATAGGTTCTTAAGGCTCGAATAAAAGGACCTATTTAAAGTTTTTTGGCGTTAGAATCTTTATCTAATATTATATCTAACATGAAGAATGAAAGCTATTAAATGTTTAAATTTGATAATGATAATTTTTTTATTTTTATTTAAATATCAATGCTATGGTTATTAAAAATGTTGGCATATTATTTTTATTTATTTTACATTATTAAGAGATGGTATTTTAGATTTTAATTAATTGGTATATTTAAATATTTTTTTTTTCACATCTTTTTAACATAATTATAAAAAATTTATACAAATTATGAAATAAAAAATAACACTATATCAATACAAGTTTATCTCTTCACATTTATCTAATATAATTATAAAAATATCATAAAAATTATTAATAACAAATAACACAATTAATTTAAAAAAAAAAATAACATCCATTTACATATATCCAACCTATTTAGTAATAGCATTGTAATAATTAATAATTTTAAACATTCCATTATACTTTGAAACACCAAATTCCAACCAATTTAGTAATACCATTGTAATAATTGATAATTTTAAACATTCCATTATACCTTGAAACACCAATTTTTACGTATTTACAAGGCGCTTAGGTTGAAAAAATCAATAAATGTTTACATATGAATGCCCACTATCAAGCACGTCAATAATATAATCGGACATTTTGGCTCTAGAATGATATTATTTCTATGTAAGGCTTTAAGAATTATAAATACTAACAAATTCTAAAGTGGAAGGACGTCCGAATGAAAATATGAGATTTTGTAAAACTGTGCACCATGGTTGATAAGATTTTGATTTGTATTGGTTTGTCCAGACTTAATATTTAATCCCTCTGAACATTTTTTGTAAATTCAATCTATGCATTCCAAAGAAACAAGAGACCGAAACTCCCTTTTAAGTCTATGCACCTAGCTTTATTCTTTAATGAATTGTGGAAAGACTTTCGAAATAAAAATAAAAATAAGAAAGAGAGAAAGCTTCACTTGAGTGAATTCTGAAGTGGAAAGACTTTCGTAATATAAATACCAGATTGTGGAAAACTGTGCGCACTTATTCATAAGAATTGATTTTGTCCGTAATGGTTAGCCCCTCAGCAATTTTGATAAACTAAATTTATACACTTCGAAGTCACTTGGGAGAAATAGGATGTGGGAGAAATAGGATGTGAAATTACTATAAGAGTTTATTTTTCCAAAGCTTCATTTTTTATGAATTAAGTATGGTGAGTTGTAAGTTCATATAGAGACTTGCATGTATCTAGTTGTCGTAATTATCTTTAACCGATACTCAACTTCCTCTATTGCTATATAGTGGAGGCTTTCTTTATACTTTGACATAAGTTTGTGAGTAATAGAATACTATTAACATGATATCAGAGCCTTGGATCACATGGACTAACTGCCACTCTGGGATCCACTTGGGACCACTCAAAAGGTAATGATATTGGTTTGGAAATTTACTATGACATGGAGTTTTTGGTTTAAGTTAAAAAAAAGGAGAATTTGGACAACTATTATTGGAATTTTGGTTTAAGTAAAAAAATAGAATTTGGACAACTATTATTGGAATTTTTTCTAGCAGAAACAATATTTTCAAGACAAGTATAAGGTTGGAGGAGCTTCGTGAGAAGGAGCATATGAACTTCATAAAGAGGTTCTTCAATTGCAATCAGTTGTAACTTTATTGCAAGGAGAGAATGCAACTCTTAAGAATAATTGGCAAACTTCAGTAACTGAGAAAATCCTGAAGGTTGACCATTTGGATTCAACCTTGGGAAAATACCTCCAGATGCTTGCAGATGAATTTCAATAGAAGATTGACCTCCTTGATGACTTGCAAGAGGAAGTTGAGTCTTTTTTTGACTCAAATTTGAAGAAGCAACTAGAAGAGAAAAATGATCAACACATTATGGACATTGATCATTTAAAAGAAACAATGATGGACCAATATCATTTTTTAAAGCAAGATTATGATACCTTGTCTCAACAGCTAATTGAAAAGGATGTGGACATTCAAACGATGCAAGAGTCTAAGGAAGAACTTGAGTTAGAGGTTAGTTGTCTTTAGAAAATTAAGATGGATACAACTGATGTTGAGTTGCCAAGCTCACCTTCTTCGAGACTTGATGATGTTTATTGTCAAATGGCTGATGAAGATGATCATGAATGATCACATGCTTTTCTCACACCTAATTTTGAAAACCTTACTAGTGGCATTGGGTCAAGATTGCTGAGAAAAATGGGATATAACAAAGGAGGACTTGAGAAGAATGGAGAGGGAATTGTTTCTCCTATTAACCCTGTAGTTTAGACATCAAGAGTAGGTCTTGGTTACGATTGTGTTGTTGCCTCATCACCTACATCCAACTGTGAGGTGTTTGAAGAAAATTTGCCAATTAATTATGATAAACATATTGTTGCCATTCCAAATAAAAATGTTGTGGCACCCAACTTTGAGTCTAAAAAATTAAAAAATGAGTTATGTACACATCATCATCAGAATAAATAACCCAAGAATCAACATTATTGGTCAACTAGTAGTCCAACATTCAAATGGTTATAGACGAGACATGAGAGAATGCATTATGGACCGGTGCCAACCATCCGGATCAACTGTGGATTTATCAATGAATAGTCATGGTATCATCTGAACCAATGCCTGAAGAGTTCATATCATTGTATTGCATCAGTTGTTCATTTTTTATTGCCATTGTTCCTTCAGTTCTGTTTCAGGGAGGTAAATTTGCTGGCAATGAAGTCTATTGATTCTCACTCCTTCCGCAATTGTGTTTTGGGGGGGGGGGGAATTAGATGGTGACATATTGCTGCTTTGATTAGTGTGATCATGAACGTGTTCAGAAAACATCAAAAGTATTGTTGTACATAGTTTAAATTGATATTTCCATACTTATAGGCCTCCTTAGTTGTTTGTTGGTTTTTTGTGTTGCTTTTGTTTGAAGCCTTGTCATGGTTCTTTACCAACACCAATTTTCTTTGAAGCATTTTTTGGAGATGTTTAGAGTGTTTTCCAGCCTTGTGCCTCTACAACAATCATATTTTAGAGATTGATCGACCTCATTGAGGTTTTACGACTCTCATATTCAGATTTTTGGTATTTCAACATTTCATACTTCTTTATTGAAGTAGACCTTTCCATTTAGTGGATCATTATGGGGATCTACAATTTCAGCTCCATGATAATTTGAGCAATAACATCTTTCTCTATTTTGGGGGGAGATTTTTCCTACGGATTTTTCTTTCTTTCTCAGCTTATGAGATTTTTTTACATGGGTACCTAATCAGGGTTTGTTGTTGCGACACATTCTTTATTTATTTTTTCTTTAGTTACTCAGTATGTTTTTCGTAAGGGGGGTGTTAGAGTTGGTTTTTCCAATGCATCATTTCCTTATGAGCTAAGTATGGTAAGTTGTAAGCTCACATAAGGACTTGCATGTACCAAATTGTTGTAGTTATCCTTAACCAACATTGGAGCTTCCTTGATTGCTATATAATGGAGACTTTCTATATAATTTGACATAAAGTTGTGAATAATAAAATACTCTTAATAAATTTATTTAAATTTACATTCGAAAACACTTATATAAACCTATTATTTCTTAATATTCTTTCCGAGAAAAATTAGGGAATAGTCTCTAAAAATGGAGTGAAAAATGGTGAATAGCTTCTCCTTCACGATGAGGGCAATTACAAAAATTCTTCTATATCGCCTCATTTCTTAGCACTTATAGCATATAAGGTTTGCTTCTAATAGTCATCACATTGCAACTATATTAAAACCATTCAACATTTTTTTAGAGTTGCTTATCTATTTGTGCTAATTGGGTTATCATGTGGACTATCTAAATATGAATAATTCCATTGACTCCTGATAAAGGGCTGGTTGAGTAAAATTAAGATTGAATGGGTTGACTAAATCTTTATGTTTGCAAAAGAAGTTGATTTGGTTGTTTATATTTATAACATAAAAATATAATCAGATATAATTTTTTGTATTCTTTTTATTATTTTTTGTGGTTGATTTTGAAAATATTTTATTTATAATTTAAAATTATAATTAGATATAATATAATTTTTTTAGATTTTTGTTTTTCAATAAAATCTACCATATTTTATGTTGCTTAAAAAGAATTTTCTAATATATATAAATAGATTTATTACTCAAAATAACACTCAAATTACTTTTATAATTAAATTTTGTGATGAGAGTTAATTCTTATCTTATTTGGGACAAAAGGGACCATCAAAACTCCAAAACATTAAACTGCAACTATATAATATAATTTATGGTAAAAAAAAACTTATTCAACGGATGTAAACATATTGAATTGATGTGAATACCTTATTTTGATTTGAAAATAAACCTCTCCACTTTGTAATATAATATTATTTACATATTGCAAAAAAACAATATTTTAAAAATGAAAATCATAAATTCGATTTATAATTTTCAATAGTTTATTTTATTAATTAAAATATTTTACAGTTCAATATTAACAAAATGTTTTTACATTAAATAATATTATAGGTAATTAATAAAAATAAATCTACTCAGCGGGAAAAGTAAATACGAATAATTGATCAACTTCAAAATGATTAAAAGAAAAAAAACACATAAATTTACGTTGAATGTCACATTTTTCTGGGATGTACTTGATACAGTCCTCGATTTCATCAACTTTACCAAAGTATCATGTGAAGGGACAAAAATGCCGGATTTAAGAAAACACGATCCACCTAGAAGTGTGGTAAAACCCAGCCACTCTGCGAGAATTTTGATCATTGGAAAAATAATATTAATTGTTGTGAAAGCAAACATTGGTGGAGAATAGTTTCTTAATCTCCTAATCATTTTTGGAATTTTTAATTCAGCAGGAAACTTAATTTAAATGTTACTTTGTTTGGATATGGCAAGGAATTCGTCGGCGCTTTGATTCGAAGAAACTTCAGGGTAAAATTGAGGGAATCTAAAAGAAAATGTTAATCATAAATTATATGATTACTTATATATGGAGGTAGAAGCAATTGAGATTCTTTTTTTAATTGACAACGATAAAGTTGTTCCAAATACTATGGAAGATTGTGGAACACAATAAAGATAATTGCAACATATGAAAATTGAAAGTGAAATAATAAAGGAGTGAGATAAAGTCGTTCCAAATACAATGGAAGATGGTAAAGATAATTGCAACATATGAAAATTAAAAGCTGAAATAATAAAGGAGTCAGAGCCATTTGAAAGAATGCGTATAAGAGAATGTGTGTTATGGAAATGAAAAGTTAGAGAGTTGAAATATTTTGAATATGTTTTTTTCAAATGACATTACAAGGGAACATGTTATATAAAAACCCAGAAGCCCTACAACAGATAGTGTGTCATTGGAAAATGCAGTTGGCATACATTACTGCATTCAAAACAGCTCACGTTAAGTAGAGATTTTCCAATACTAGCACAAAGACTATAAAATAGTCTTCATTATCATATGATTGAAAGTGTCGTTTCAAATCTGTTGGTTTGTAAGCACTAATTGTGTGTGAAGTATCCGCCATATAATGGATATAAAGGGCTTGCTGTTTTAATAAAGAGGAAAAAGACATTTGATTTAAATATATTGTTCGTCTTGACACATAATCTGAATTGGATTACTGTTTTTATAAGCAGGGAAAAGTCATTTTATTTAAATATATTGTTCGTCTTGACACTGGATCTGAATATGCTCACCACTCGGTACGATATGTTTACGATATGTTTATGACGAATATCGTGTTGGATTCCACATAAGAGTTCTAATGGATTTTGTGTTTCTTTGGTTAAAAATGAGAAAAACCTCTAAATAATACGTCAAACACAATCACCAAATTCCACCCAACAACAAAGAAAATCCACTAAGGAAATTGTTATATCCTTTGGCATTTTGATGGTATTGATTCTATATCTCCAAAACCCGAGATATCCGTCACAGTTATGTTTCCCTGCTTTATTAAATTCAATTGTATTACCCATTTACAAGGCTTAGGGTTCGTCAACGAGTACCTCTAATTGTAAGGATAGCATATATGGACATTATAGAGCCGGTCTAAATAAGTACCTTAACATTACTTAACATGATTTATTATCTTATTGACCCGAGAAACATCTAATCTTTATTAGTCAACAAAATGTGCATAAATGTGCATCTTTTAAGACCATTGGATAGATGTGCCTCATAGTATTTGATAAACCTATATTTAAAAATAGGGAGTTAGCCCTATATTTGATAAGGAAATTATAGGTAGAGTTTAGGTTACCACATTTAATGGGAAAATTGTAAGCGTTGATTAAGATTAGTTGTCATGGAACATTTTAGGGATAATATTGGAAAATGGGCCACTTTTCCTTGACTTTAAAAAACATGATTCTTTAATTACAATTATTTCTAAAATTGATTCGCCCAAATTTTACACTATAAAATTATTTTATGTAAAAAATCTCCAAATATTACATAGATATTGTATATAGAATTATTAGATATTGAATATTTTTATAAAGGTATCAACAAACATTTTATAGTTTTCATATAAGGGACTAGTGAGATTCACCAAGGTTTCTAAACTTAAATATAAATTTTTATCCTTAAAATTCTCCTTTCTAGTTCCTCACTCACTTAGAAAAAAGGCCTAACCCATTCACCCAACATCCTACAATAATGCATACAATTATTTGAAAACCTAGACTATAGTAGTGACATTCACTTGCAGCTTATTGTATCATGTCACCTTGGTAGCATCATGCTTGCAATAGCCACCAATAAATGATTTTGTGGGAGGGGTCGGAAAATTAGAATCTATAGCAAGGTTCAAACAAGAGAGACCACATTGAGGCTCAATTAAATTTATAGATATATCGACTGGGAACAAGATTTCTATATGGCAATGAGAGGAACAGATAGTATATTTTTATGGAGGGGGATATTATCTTTGCCATATGTGTTTGCACGCGCATGTGTATATATGTGTGTGTGTGTGAGTGTGTGTGTGTGCGCTTGTGTGGATATGTGTCTGTGTGTGTGTAGTTTATTGTGTGTTTTCACTATTTATTTGATTATATATTATTTTCAATTGTTGAACATTAATAAAACTCAAAATATTGATAAGTGGATCAATGCTAATTTTTATCATCGATGGTGCAGTGGATGTTGCTTGTTCATTTGGTGTACCACATACTTGGATATAATTAATTAAAATGACCCCTCATTTCAAAAACTTTCAATGACATCTTAGCGATGAGCCCTGCCACTTAATATGAACACATGACCATTTTCTTAGGCATCATGTCTCAACTTAAATTTTGTGTAAATGTTTATTTCATTATTTATTTTGGTTAAATAATAAAAATATAATAAATGTGTATGTATGTTTCATTATTTTTCCAATTTTCCATTATGTCTTGTACATATTCTTCATTACCATTCATTATTTCCGCATCATTTGTTAATCAATATCATCACATTGCGACAAATTTTTGTGTCAAGCTTACCACCCTTAGGGAACTTCCATCAATGCTACAACCCATGAGTGTTGATAATCAATCACCTCCACTACCTTTTACATACCATCGACCCATGAAGGCTACATCCATATACCATCCAACAACCCCCTCCATTTTTACTACCATTGTTCCATCCCCAAAGGTTTCTTCACATGCACCCCATGTAGTCCCCTGAACATCATCCATGATGGAAATTTAGTTGATGTAAGAGTAGATGTTTCCTCTATATATATATTGTGTAGTCGAGTACTCCACATTCTAGTAAAATTCCATCATTGTGCAAGACATTCACAATTATATCCCTTTTAATATGACTTTTGTTTATTATGTATTGAATCAATTTTGGATTTTTTTATAAATTACATTCTTTGTTAATGGTAACTACTATAAGTTTGTATAGTTTATATGTTTCCATTGTGAAGGACAAAAACACCCTTGCGACTAATCATATCATCTAGTGTGAGTTTTCTGGGATTGAATTATAAAGAATCAATTTGTAAGCATGATATTCCATTATAGAAAAGGAACATTAAGATAATATTGTCTCCTTATGAAGTCCTTGGAGAGATGAAGCAAGCCCAAAAATAAAAAATATTGAGTTCCTTCTTCTAGTAAGAGGAGAATTATTGACTTCCAAAATTCAAATGATGGTGGTGAGTGTGGAAGTATTCAATGAGGGACCAATCACACCCATTATATATATATATATATATATATATATACCATACATTCATGTTTGGGCGTGAGATGTCAATTCTATGTTAGAGCCATGTTTTATATAGGTTACAATATGCCATACTTCTATGTTTAGGCATGAGGTGTCATTTTGTATTTTTGAATGTTATGTCTTTTTTCTTTAAATGTACATTTGAGAAAATTTTGTGTGTATTTGAGTGTGTATCATGTCAAATTCTCTATGGATTGAACTGCTTTTTTTTTTTGTAGTTGATGTTGAAGTGTTAAATTGCTAGTTTGAATTTGCATGTATATGGTGACGATGCAATATCACCTATAGTGAAGTGGGCACTTTAAGATGTTGCATTGTTGAAAGTTCTTCGATTGGGTTTTTAAATACATGTGAATTAGTAATATTCATTGTGTTATATGTATTTGATGATCATTCAAAGCCAGAAAGGTCAAAATATTAAATTTTAGAAATAGATATTAATACAACTATTTCTTGATAAGGGAATACTATTTTTCTACCCTGCACAAAAAATGAGATTCAATCCCTTATATTGGTCCAAGTAATTTGTCTTTACTTTTAACATGTATTCATTTATCTTAGATATGTAAATTTTACGTCGTGTGTATAAAGTAGTATGTTTGAATTCAAGCATGAGGGCATACATCCAAAGAAGAATTATTGATCAATGCTAACTCCCATTAATGGCGTGTTTCCAACAATGCATCACTCTTGAGATTTAATTTTTTAGATACCTATCATAATTCATGTATATTTGGTTGCATATATTGATGTTTGAGGTGCCCACATATGCAATTCAAAGTCACTTAGTTTATTATTTCTTTTATCCTTTGAACCACATGCAAGTAGTTAAATAGTTAATCTATGGAAAATTTGTTAAACACCAAAGGTACCTTTCATGATATGAATATAGTTTTCCAATTAGCTCTTATATCACATTATTTTCTCGTTGTTGTTGTGTTTATTTCTAAACTATATTTTTCAGATCATCATTTCTTACTAAAGGTTTTTATTTGTGTCTTCTTTCCACTTGAACTTGGTTCTTTAGCTCAGACGACTCCCTCTTCCCTATCACTCTCTCTTCCCTGTCACTCTATTTCTCTATATCTCTCTCTTTTTCTCTCTCTATATTCCCCCTCAAACTCTCCCTCTACCTATCTCTCCCCCTTGCACTAATTATATTTCTATATCCCCCCTTCTTTCCTTCTCCCTCTCCCCCTTTACTCCATCTCCCATCTCTTGTTATCTCCCCTCTTACCTCGCTCTTACTCTATTTCTTTGTCTCTCACTCCCTTTTTTACAACAACCTACCTCTCTCTCTCTCTTGTTTCCCTCGAGCTTTATCCTAGTGTCCATTAATTTAAGCTTATCTATCTCTTCCTCCCCTATTGTATCTCTCCCACTCCCTCCCCCTCTCTAATACTCTTTCCACCAACATAATATCGCTATATTTCACACTTCCTATTTCTTTTCCCTCCACTCTCTCTCCCCCCACTCAAAGCATCCCCCCTCCAATTTCGTCTCATTTTGCTCAGTATGTCAACCACAACCATCTCCCTCACTCTTCCTTCCCTATGTTGGAAAACTTGTCATTAATGGAAAAGGGTGTTGAAGGAGATGAGCATGCATTTATTGTGAGAGGTATGGTGCCCATTGTTAGCACAAGTTATGATGTGAATGTTTGCATATGCTGTCATGTTGAAGGTTTTCTATGTCATCTTAGATGCTTGCGAGAAACCACAAAGATACTTTTTAAGGTATAAGGTATAATGTCTTCCCTAGATGTAAAAAATAGGTATGGCCTTGGAGACGCTTGGTTATATCATTGTTGGATTGTTTATTTGAGTTTTTGGACAAAGCATTGTGTAAAGAGGTGCATGAAGATGTTGTGATGCAAGAGGATACCGAACTAAGGGAACAATTGTTATGTTTCACTAATTCAGGGAATGAATATAGATTAAAGCCTAGCTATCAGCATCCACATATTAGATTGACTATTATTATCAATGTCCACTACCTAGATTGATAATTCATAGCCAACAACCATGTCTTGTAGCATGGATAAATAAAACTTTGGGCCTTTGATTTTGTAATCATTAAAGTTAGCTTATTATAATATATTTTGTTTTAATATTTTGAAGTTCATTTTATTTTTTTTAATATTCAAATTTTGAAAAAGTATGAAATGAATAGGTGGAATACATGGAGGAAAGATTTTCACCTCAAATTCCTACATGTAATACTAATAGTCAGGAAGTTCTATTTATAAACAAATGTGCTTTTGGATGGAAATGTGGTTGGTTAGATTATGAGTTGAAATAGTTGTTGTGGGAAATTTTTGTGCATTTCATTGTAAAGAGAGAAATAAGAAGAGAAGATGTGAAGAGAATTTGTGGAAGAGAAGGCAGTGACAAAGAGATGGACGCATTTACAATTAAATACAAGGTCAGCCAAAACACTAAATATTTTATGTATAACAATATTGTTGTCTCCTTTCAGGTAGTAGTTTGAAGAAGAATAGGTTGGAGCTTGTAAGTAGAAGTAGGGTGTTCCTAACAAATTGAAGCTTGTAGGAGAAAATCAAGGTAGTATCATTTTTTATGTAGAAGCTTGCAAAAAATTGATGTAATTTGGAGTGGAAGCTTCCAGCAAGTTGTAGATTCCAAAATAGCAAAGAGGTTGAAGCCTCCAAAATATAATGTAAAAATGGATTCGGTCCTTGCTTTACATAATGAAAAAAAATTCATGCTTTTTCACTTTATGGTTTTCTACTTATATCTAGTGTCCACATGTGTTTATTTTGTGTGTTGATTATTATATTATAGTTGAATATTTTTTTCTATGTTAAATCTTCTTTTTATATGATTTATTGCTACTCATTTAATAGTTTAGCGTAACTATTAGAAGGAAAAGTAAAAGCATAAATTTGATGACCATGATTGCGCTATGTTGATTCACCCCCCTCTCAATATAGTCAAGTTTCCAACAATTCGTATCAAAACTTATTTCCTCTGTATCCACTTAACCATTGGAAGGTATAACTGATAGAATCATGGATTATCAAAGGAAAAGATGGCATAATATATTGAGCATATAATAGGGGGTAAAAAGTTTTTATATTGGGAGGTATAAAAAATGGAGCTTAAAGTTAATGAAAAAATATAAAGGTGTATAAAAAATGTTAATGAAAAAATCCTTACCTACAATATCTAGTGAAAGTAGGAGTTTTTTATATTGGGAAGGTGTATTGGGTTCGTATTGGTAGGAGGTTAAATAATGTGATTTTCAGGGGTATTTTACAGTATGTGGTCAATTTAAGGGTATTTTTTAGTATACCATGAACACATGTGATATGTCAAAGGTTCACAAAGTGAACAAATTGTGGCTTAGTACTACAAACTTTCAGGAATGGAGAGAGAAGGTAAAATCTAAATTGATTTTTTATATACCTAATTTATGGATGTTAGCATTGAACATATACAATAAGAATTCCCCCTTAAAGCAAGAAAAATAGTGGAATGCTCAAAGTAAGTGTGAAATTTAGAACATCTTCACAACTTGGATCTTGAGATGGTAACAAATAAAAAATCTACAAAATAAATATGGGACATATTACACGACATGCATGAATGAGATACCAATAGTAGCAATTGAGAAAAAGATAAGAAAAGGAAGAAGAAGAAAAAGGACTCTTTGAAAGAAATTCTTTAGTCGAATGAGACTTGTTTTGCTAGTAATTATTTACATAATTTCCATGACGATAATTTAGTTGCAGACTAAGCTAAAATTGACTCAGCATTGGTTGAAACAAAATTACTTGCAAAAAAAACAATATCAAAAGAAATTATTGTGGATATGTGATTGGAAAGAGCATGAGTTCAAAGAATAAGTCATTAGCCTGAGGACATAGTTGGAAGAATCCAAGAGAGTTGAAGAGGTGATAAGGAACTAGCTAAAGGTTAAATAGGAACAATGTAAACGGTTAAAAGGTGAGGTCATTTCATCAAGAAATGTGCAAGATGAAATTATTAGATGATATGAAAAGTTAGAGAGGAGGTTTTCTCCATAAGAAATAAGTCAGAAAATAACAATAGCTAAAAGGATGTTACAGAAGATAATAATAAAGTTTCATGTGCAAAAGGGCCATTTCCTCCGAGAGATGAGTCGAGAAAAATTTTAAGATTACAAAGGAACTCCTTTTCTCTCCTATTGGAACATATCGAATGCTTCAATTGTCATAAAATAAAGCATGTAACAACTAGCTATAAGAGCATTCAAATCAAGGTTCATCAGAAAAAGATGTAGTAGAAATGTAAGATCAGTCAAACAAAAAATCAAAGAAGACCTCTCCTTATGAGAAGATCATGAACGACTAGGTGAAAAAACTCCTTCTATTGTTACTATTATTCATGCAATGATTTTGGCCATAAGGATGTTTATTGCAAGTCCTATGCAAAGAAAAGTAGGAATGCATTACATGTAAATAGAAATTCACATATGGATAGTAGCACAAGAAGTCACAAGCCATTTCCTCCCTTTCTTTGTAGCATAATATTCTATTTATGTGACAATCTCAACCACGTGGACAAAGATTATAGGTTTCCTAGTTCTTCAAAGAAAACCAAACGAATGGAGTAAAACAATCAAAGTAAATTATACAAGAAAGTAGAAGTAAATGCACCAATTAGAAAGCAAGAGCACCATGTGATTTCAATGAAAAAGTGAAGTGAACATGACGTCAGGGGTAGTTGCTCAAGGAAACAAAAAAGGGTCTAGTCAATGTTTAGTGCCTCAAGGGAGAGAAAGCTCGATAATATTTTGAAGATATATCAAATATGTTAGATTCTTTGTTATGAAACTTTAAAGAAAAGCTTAACCATGATCAATTGGAAAACTTCGAGATAAGGCATTTGAAGGGCCTTGTTAAGAAACATTTACTATTTATCATCTATCCTATATCTCTCTAAACTGAGAATATTGCAAAAAAGGGAATGGATAAATAAAAGGACAAGGAAATATGTTGTGACACTTGAAGAAGGAAACAGTAAAAGTATTGTTTCGTTTTTTCAACATCAGATTCTCGGCTTGAATCATGAACAGGGGAGTGCAAACAATGATCCTCTAATTATGCCTATAAATAACAATAATTTTGATTTGATTCTCATATGAAATTAATTATGAAGAAGAGACCACGTGGTCCGTATAATGGGGGTGGAATTATAATAGAGTACAGCGTAGGGTGGAAAAATAATTTAGAATGTAGGAATTGTATCTTAAAAATGGGAATGGGAAAACCATAACCAACTTCGAGGAAAATGCCCATCTCCTTGGAAAGTGTTAGGTAAGCTTGCGACCTGATGAAAGTAATAGTTTTAACAAAACCATATTTAGGTTGAATACTTCTATCAGTAATTTTGATTTTTAAAATAGAAACATTAAAGTCGTTTTATTCCACAATAAGAAGGATCAGGACGATTACAAAAAAGTGGACCATTTGGAGGATCAAAGCATTAAAATCAAAGACACATTACCTAGCATCCATCACATTGTTGTAAAGGTGGATCTAAATATTTTCCTCAAGGATTCGAGAGAGCACATCAACATATATAGTTTTTATAATGTTTATGTGGAACTGAGATATGATAAATCTTTGGTGTTTGGATTGGTTGCAGTGCTCGGACAACTTAACTTTGTGAAAAAGGTCCATATTAGAAGTAATAACTAATAAATACCTAGATTGGTCAAGCATGGAAGGGTTTTGCTAGATATTTTTGGTTTCAAAATTACGATTGTAAGTAGGAAGTCACAGCCTCTCATACTAGAAAGAGAAAATGGATGAAATGTCATCCATTATCAACCTTGTGGAATTTTTTTTTTATAATAGGAAAAAGAAAGCTATATATAAACAAAAAATTTGTAATTATGATGATTAAAATTCAGAAAAAAGAAGGCATCTTGGTGCACCTAAAAGACAGGCAGAGAAGCAATTATTTCAGATATTCAAATAAGAAGAGGATATTGGAGATTGATGGTGATGTAATATTGGTGTCGTTGTTGGATGCACCACTTAGCAAAGGAAGGGGGAGTCAAATGAATGATAGACAAGAATGTATGAGCAAAGAAGAAGAGTTATTGTCTTCTCAAGAATTTATATTTCAAGAGAGACATAACAGGTAATTTGTATTTGTTACCCTTCCTACCTATCTATCTGTGGTATAAGTATTACAAGTGCTACATTCTCTTCATTACAAGTTCTTCCAAATCAATAAATCCACAACGATCACAAATATGTGCTACACTGATATGAAGTATGCATTATGAATTACAATGATATGAAGTGAATTCGACCTAATACAAATAGTATGCATTACATGGATATCATTCAATTTTGGAGATGATACACAAACAAAGAAAATTAGATGGATTTGTTACACTAATGCAAGTAGCCATAGAATAATTACTTACACCAACGAAAACCAATGTAATGCATTTCAAGTCAAAATGTGGACCTGTAGTATAATTTAGGTGTGAAGCCGAGGTATTCAAATTTTCCCAACAAATTGACAACAATAACAACAATGTCAAGGATGCTAGTGATGACAGATTATACATTTGAAGTATGAAAAATGTGAATGGATTGCTAGAGGCAATACATTGTCTGAACTGTAGCTGAGACAAGGACACCAAAATATGTTAATCTAGAGGATGTCGTACAACACTAGAAAATGAATCAATTCAATTAGAGAATGATAACATTCACGAATAGATAAATAATATTGATAAAATTAATTAAAAGTATGAACGTTGAGATAATAGTGACATATTATGTTGGACCATTTCCACATTATTTCATTACGCTGGTGGTTGTACTTGGCAAATATCTATAGGTTTTCTCTGTTGAATGATTTCACGTCCATTGCACATAGTATTAAATTTATTGAGCTTATGTACATGGAAGAAAATTCTAACAGTGAGTATGCTTGGACCACTTTATTGTTGGAAATAAAGGTGATGCAACATTGTGATGGATGATCATTTGAAATGGTGTTCAATTTTTTATGTTTTCTGAAGATGTTCATCTTCATCTAGTAGAATGATTAAATTCATGAGTGGATGTGTGGTTCTATTTCCAGTTGCAATAAGTTTCTATATCACATGGTGGTTTATTCAGTTTGTTGATGGCTTCGTTAAGCCAATATATGCGAGACTGGGCATCATTTTTTTTTGTATTGGATTTGTTACTTCTCTGTTGTTCATTTTTTTATACATTTATTTGTATCTTCATGGATGGGAAATTTTGTTTCCTGGGTTGGAGAATGGCTCATAAATAAAATTCCTCTTGTCAAACATATCCACTTAGAATCCAAGAAAATAAGTGCTTCCATTTCTCTAGACTACAACATAAGTACTTTTAAAGAGGTTGCAAGTATTCGTCATCCACATGTAGGGAAATAAACTTTCGGTTTTATCACATCATCATTTGTTGTTCAAGTTGAGAATAGAGATGAAGAACTATATAGTTTCTATGTTCCCACAAACCATCTATATATATTAGTGATATTTTCCTTGCTAACACTAAAAGATATCATTCGACCAAACTTATTTGTTAGCAAAGGCATAGAAATTGTTGTATATATATATATATATATATATATATATATATATATAGGAATGATTGTCGGGAGAAGTTGACATAACTCATATGAACAAAGGATGAATTTAACATTTATCTACATATTCTAAACTACCCCTATACTTTACTAGATATGAAGAGTATATAGTAGGTCGTTCCTCTGTTGGTTGGTTGTCCTGCATGTCCGTGATTTTTATTTTTTTGAGATAGCATGCTCACCAAATCAAATTATTTTTTTGAATATCACCATTGATGGAATTTCCTTTTATGTATCGATTACTTATGGTATTTCGTATCTTCATAATGAAATATTTAAATACCATGCACCTCTACTCATTTCCATCCCATAACGGATAAAGTATGTAGGAGAAGACAATGAAAGAGGTTCTATTTAATAGATATGGTGAAAGATACAGTTATAATAGATCTACCTAGTTTTGTAAATCATGATGATAATGAAAATACTTCATATCTGAACAATGTTGCAGAATTATTAGACATAGAGAATGTGGAAGACAAGAGACATAGGATGTCGTCATGAAAGTTTCCAATCCCATTTCTATTGATGTCAAAGGGGGAGGTGAAGTAAATTTAAGAGAAATAAGGAGAAATGTTTCTTAGGACAAAATGCAGAGGACCAATATGTTTCTATGAACGTTAAAGGGGTGGAAATTGTGATATATCACCACCATCATTGGTAGATATTGTGATATGAATACTTGCATATCTTGTGATATTGAAGGTGTTCTATGTTAGTGTATTTCCTTGTGAGAAACCACAAAGATAAGGATTAAGTTCTAAGGTTTCTCTAGCTGCAGAACAAAGGTTTGGCTTGGACATGCTTGGTGATATAATTATTGGAGTCTTTGATTGAATGTTTGGATAAAGTATCATCTAAAGAAGTTCAGAATGATGTTGTGATGCAAGATGTTGCAAAACTAAGGTAAGAATTTTTATGTTACATAATTCAAGGAATGAACACATATTAGAGCATGGTTATCACTATCTACAACTTAGATTGATATTTTATTATCAATGTCTATAACCCAAATTGATAGTGGGTAACCAATACCTCTGTCTGGTAACATTGATAAAGAAAATTTTGTGTAACTAGCTCACAAAATAGAAGAAAAGATAGATCAACGACTTCGAAATCATCCTCTTCGAGGGGTCAACCTCCTTTAAATTACACAAATGAACAATTCTTGGATGATACACATGAAAAAACCTCCTTTCTACATATAGGTGTCCAGGGGGTCATAATGTAATCAAAGCGGACATAACAATAATAATATAAGGGCACAACAATAACAATAGTGGGCTTCTATAAGGTACAAGAATAACAATACGGGGACAATAGGGGAGCAACAATAACAAAAAGGGCTAAAATGACAATATTAATGGTGGAATCAATAGTATTATAGGGACCTAACATGCCCCTCTCCTTCAAAAAAGTGTTTTCCTCAATGCTTGATTAGTTATGGATGTTTCTGTATAAAATTATCATCCTCCCATGTGTAATCTTCAACGGTTAAGTTCTTCCACTCGATGAGAGACTTTGAAATTGATCGATTTCATAGCTGTCGAGTTCTTATTTCTATGACTGCTTTAGGTTCCAATATGATTTTTACATCCTCGTCAAGTTCTGGAAATATTGTTTGAACTGGGAGCTTGTCACCTATAACCTTCTTTAAGCATGAAACATGGAAAATTGGGAGCATGAAGGAATATGCAGGAAGCTCCAATTTGTATGCCATAGTACCAATTTTTTTAAACACCTTGTACAGACCATAATACGTTGGTGATAAATTATTAACCTTCTTAGCTTGCTTGAGGGACATTTGTGTATATGGTTGTAGGAATAGGAATACCCAGTCAACTTCATCAAAACTTCTTTCGCTCCAATGTTGATCTGCCTATTGTTTCATTCTATTCTGCACCAAAGTGAGGTTATCCTTTAAGAGTTGGAGAACTTGTTGTTGATTCTTGATGTGACCTTCCACTGCTTGAACCTTAGAATTTTATCTTAAATATGATGTGATGGATGGTGGATGATGTCCATAAAGTGCCATAAATGGGGTCAATTTTGCTGCATTATGAAAGGAAGTATTGTACCACCATTCAACTAGAGGCTACCACTTGACCCATTGTGTTTGTTTATCAGATACAAAGCAATGAAGATATCCTTCCAAATATTTCTTTACTATCTCAGTTTTCACATCAGATTGAGGATGACAAGATGAGCTATGAGCTAACTGAGTACCATGACAAGAAAATAATTATGTCCAAAAATTTCTAGTGAAAATGGGATCTCTATAGCTTACAATAATATTTGGATTTCCATGTAGCTTTTGAATTGTTTCCATAAATGCAGTAGAAACTACACTAGATTTAAATGGATGAGATAATGCATAAAAGTGTGCATACTTGGTAATTCTATCCACTACCACCATGATCACACTCTTTCCTTCGGACTTGGGTAAACCTGTGATAAAATCCATTCAAACCTCCTCCCAACATTGGCTTAGAATTGATAAAGGTTGTAATAGATATGGGGTCTTAGTTGTTTCAACTTTATTTTGCTGGAAAACCAAACATTCCGCCACAAACTTTTGAATATCTGATTTAAGGACATCCCAAAATAATTCCTTCTTAACCCTGTGGTAAGTTTTTAAAAATATTGAGTGCCCTCCTAAGGGAAAGATGTGAAATTACATAAGAACCTTTTGTTTGAGTTGGGAATTATTACATAGGTATAAACTATCTTTGTACCATAACGAATCATTTTTCTAGCTAAATGTATTAGATGTACTGGGACCTTGTTGTAACTTTTCAATGAGTGCCCACACTTATTCATCATTCTTCCATTCACCCATTGCTTCGTTTATCCAATATGGTTGGATAATAGAAATGACGCAAAGAAATGCTTCCACATCATCATCCTTTCTTGAGAGTGCATCTGCCATGACATTTTGCTTCCCTTTTTATAGATGATTTGAAATTCATAACCCAACATCTTTGTGACCTATTTTTCTTCTCTTCTGAAGATAATCTTTGTTCTTAAAATTATTTAAGACTATCATGATTTGTTTTTAACTTGAAGTGTCTTCCCATTAGGTACGGTCGCCATTTCTTAAGTGCATGTAGTATTGCCAACATTTCCTTCTTATAAATAGCTTTATGTAAATACTTTCCTTTGATTCGATGACTTTCAAAAGTAACAAGTCTTTCTTCTTGCATTAAAACAACACCAATTCTATTTCTTGAGGCATCACATTCCACAATAAAGGATTTTGTGAAGTTCGTCTTAGCTAAGACCTGTGCTTGGCACATTGCCTCTTTAAGATGTTAAGTGGAATTCGTTAATTCTAGAGTCCATGAAAATGCATCTTTCTTTAATAATGTTGTTAGAGGTGCTGCTATTCTCCCATAATTCTTAACAAACTTGTGTTAATACCCTGTCAACCTGAGAAATCCTCACAGATGCTTTATGGATGTTGGAATTTTTCATTCCTTAATGGCTATAATTTTTCTAGGGTCTACCTTAACACCTTCATGAGATACAATATGACCCACATATTCCACCTCTTGTACTCCAAAGAAACATTTGGAGCTTTTTGCATATAATTGTTTCTCCTCCAATAATTTGATCACCCTGTCAACATGTTGAACATGATCCTTCCAAGACTTGTTATAGATTAGTATATCATCAAAAAATATTGAGAAAACTTTTCTAAGGAATGGTTTGAAAATGGAATTCTTCAAACCTTGAAATTTATAAGGTTCATTGGTAAGGGCAAAAGGCATGACCAAAAATTCATAATGACCATCCTGAGTTCTAAATGATGTTTTTAGAATGTCTTTAGTGTTCATTTTGATTTGATGATATCCTGAAAGAAGATCCAACTTGGTGAAGTAAATTGATCCTAGAAATTCATCCAATAATTCATCAATGACAGGAATGGGAAATTTATCTTTAATAGTGAGCTTGTTGAGCTCCCTATAATTTGGACACATGCACCATGATCCATCCTTCTTGTGTACCAATACTACTGGAGCAGAGAAAGAACTTTGATTAGGTTGAATTATACCAGCCTCTAGCATTTATGCAACCATACATTTAATTTTACTCTTTTGGACATAGGGATATATGTAAGGCCTGATGTTTGGAGGAACACTTCCTGGAATCAAGTGAGTAGCATGATCATGATCACGAATAGGTGGGAGGCCTTTGGGTGTCTCAAATGCCTTGGAATGATTGTCCAAGACTTTTTGGAGATATGGGGAAATAGATGATTTCGATGTGGGAACCTCTAGCGAACCTAATTGTGCAATTACGCCTCTTTGTTCTTTCTTTAGAAGCTTTGTCATTCCATTAGAGCTGATTATCTTTCCCGGTTTCCCTACGATACCCCTTAATTCAACCTTCATCCCTTTTGAAAATTATTCATGTAACATTCTTGAAAATTAAAAGCTATTGTACCCAAGGATTGTAGCCATTGGAATCCTGGTACAACATCAACACCACCCATTGGAATTGAAAGCATTATGTTCGCTATGATACTAAATGTTATGTAACCAGCTCACAAAATAGAAGAAAAGATAGCTCAACGACTTCAAAATCAGCCTCTTCGAGGGGGAAACATCCCTTACATTACACAAATAAACAATTCTTGGATGATACAAACAACAAAACCTCCTTTCTATATATAGGAGTCGAAGGGGTCACAATATAATCAAAGCCGACATAACAATAATATTTTAAGGGAACAACAATAACAATAGTGGTCTTCTATGGGGCACAATAATAACAATATGGGGACAATAGGGGCACAACAATAACAATAAGGGATACAATGACAATAATAATGGGGTAATCACTAGTATTATAGGGACTTAACATAAAACCTTAGGTTTTGGATTTTGTAATTATTAATGCTAGATTATGATAATCTATGTTGTTTGATTATTTTGAAATTAATTTGATTTTTTGTTATATTCAAAATCTAAAAAGGTGTGAAACCAAAAGGTGGAATACAAAGAGGAAAGTTTTTCACTTCAGATTCCCTCATGGAATACTAATAATTGGCAAGCTTTGTTTATAAGAATGTGTGATTTTGGACAACAATGTTGTTGGTTAGCTTATGTGTAGAAAGAGTTCATCTGAGACTTTTTTTAGGCATTTCTTCGTAAAGGGAGAAAGAAAAAAGAGAAAATGTAAAGTATATTTTAGGAAGAGAAGGAAGAGACAAAGACAAGGAGGTATGCATAATTAGAAACTAGGTAAACTAAAACATTAAATATTTTATGCATCACGAGATTACTATCTCCTTTTAGGTAGTACCATGAAAAAGAACATGTTGGAGCCTATAAATGTAAGTACGAGCTTCCCTAAAAGTCATATCCTTCTGAACAAAAATGAGGTAGGAGCCTCTTGTAGGTAGAATTTTGCAAAAAAACGATGTAAGTAGGAGCGGGAGCTTCCAGCAAGTCATATATTGTAAAATAGTAGAGAGGTTGGATCATACAAATGATGATGTAAAAAGAGAGTGGGTGCTTGCTTTACATCACAACACCAAATTCAATGTTTTTCCCTTTATGGGTTTCCACTTATTGTTGGTGTCGACATGTGTTAATTTTGTGTGCTAATTCTTATGTTGTAGTTGAATCTAATTATTTTGTTGTAGTTGAATATGCTTTGTATATGTTATATTTTCCTTTTATATGATGTATTGTTGCTCATTTAATAGTTCAAATAAATATTGGAAGGAAAATTGAAAATATAAATCTGATGTCCATAAATACAGTATATTGATTGACACCCATCTCAGTATAGTCAATTTTCCAATGCCCCACCTCTTTCATTATCCCTCTCACTCACCAACTCATTCTTCCACACTCATTTGAATCCCTCACTCTCTCTTGTTTCTCTCTTTATCTCCCATAGCACCTCTATCCCTCCCTCTCCCGTCCTAAACCTCAACACCCACCTTAGACCCACCTTAACCATTTTCCATGTCTTAACAACTCACAAGTTGTAGGAATATGCATACATTCCTAGCATTAGGAATGCACATATCTTTAATGCTAGGAATGTGCACACATTTTCAATGCTAGGAATGTGCATTCATTTTCATAGTAGAAACACGCACATGATTTAGTGCGTGGAATGAGAAATTCCTTTTATGAAACTTCAACTTTTCATGGCAGGACTCTTACATGCATGTTTTCTTAATTTCTTTGAAGATAGGTTTTGGATCACAAATATGTTTTTTGCGCAGCAAATAAATGAAAACATCAATTTTTGAGAGTGTGCGTGTCTATCTATATATATATATATATATATATATATATATATATATATATATATATATATATATATATATATATATATATATATATATATATATATATATCTATATCTTTGAGATTATTTATCTATAATTTAGGGAAATCCACCTCAATGAAATTATAGATACATATATTGTAAAATTATAAATATCTTTTTATTTAAAATATAAATAATGTTTATTAATGTTAATAAATTTCTCTCTTGACATATATCAAAATACTATATAACATTGTAAGTTTTTAGAATGTTAATCATTTGGAAAGAAACATGTGATGTATTTAAGGATATTAAGACTCACAAACTAAGAAATGTCATTTAATAATGTTAAGACCTTCTTAGGTTGCACACTGTAAATCCTTGTAATTTCAAAGATATAATGACTTTATAATTTACAAAAAATATAAAACTAAAATTATAGGTTTCAAAAAAAATACATATGGACAAGAACAACCTATTTTGTAAGACTCTACAGTTCTTGTAGTAGAATTTCATCATTTATGTACTCAAACATTATATTAACACAAATGTATGCATTATATTTTGTATGAAAAATAACATACCTATGACATGAAAACTCAAAATTCATGTATCTAAACAAAATTTATATAAATTCAAATTATAAATTAAGAAAGGTATTTATCTAAATACAAATTATATATTAGGAGAGACAATTCATTTGACTACATTTCATCTTTTTATACCATCTCAAATTCAAATTCATTGTATAAGTATCTTATCATTCCTCCAAATTAATACTTTGTTTTTTTCCAAATTTACATATTTGTTAACACTCCATTAAAACCCATATTTAACTTACACCCACAAAAGCAAAAAAAATATTCAAATTAAAAAAATAATCTGTGATATATATCTAACCCATATTTAACTTACACCAACAAAAAAAATCAAATTATAAGAATTATATATATTTAGATATATAATCTACTAATGATTCACTATGGAAACTATCTTAAATCTGTTTTCAAATTTATTAAGCATCGAGAGACCACTTTCTAGCTAGAAAAGGTTTTGGAGGTTTTGAACTTTTAAAGAAGTTTAAAGCTCTATAAATTTGATTCCTCACACTCATCGTCAATTTTTGCATTCTCGAATGACATGATTACTATCTACTATTTCAACAATAGATTTACAGTTTATATATATATGATTATAATTTAATTAAGTAAATTAATTTTTATGGCAGTGTAATTTTTGATTCATTTATTCTTTATTTTTATAATATTTAGAAATTTATATAAATAATAATAATCTAATACATAAGTTTATCAAAATTATAAATTAAAATAATTAATAAAGTGAAAAGTTAGTACTACTCTTCTATTCTAAAATTAAAAGTCAAAAGAAATTTATTAAATTAAAATGAATTTCATTAATTATGTGTGAAAATGAATCATTTTGTTCCATTTTAAGTCAAAGAATATCCATTATTATAAAAAAAATTAAAAAACTAAAATGAAAAAATTAATTAAAACATAAGTTTATTAATAAATTTATTAATAATAAGATTTATATTAATTAAGTATAATAAGATTTATATTAAAATATATTAACAATAATCTAAAACATAAGTTTATAAAAATCATAAATTAAAATAATTAACCAAGAGAATAATTAATACTACTCTATTCCAAAATTAAAAGTAAAAAATAAAAATAAAAAAATTATAATTAAATTAAAATAAAATTTATTAATTTATTAATTAAGTGGGAAAATAAATCATATACTTTTATGTTTATTAAAAAAAGTCGAATAATATCTATTATTAAAAAATAAAAATAAAATTTAAAATGAAAATTTTAATTAAATAAAAAAATGATTCGTTTCTTTGGGTTGGTCGGCTCTTTACCCTAAGAGGGTTGCAGTTTATATTTATAGCTTTCATTTTTGTCTTCTTCTTTTTTCTATTTTTCGAAATGTAGAAATAAAAAGGCACACTGTGGCATTTCAGATCTCTCAATCCAAAAAATTGCATCACGGAAATCTCCAAAATATAACAATAATTAGATAATTTATAATAGAACTACTATAAATTCATCTTAACTACATATACCATCTTAACTACATATACTAGAGGTGCGGGAGGAATCAAGTCTTTTGAAGTGAAAGGTTGGATAAAAAGGTTTGATATATTTGGTGCATGTGTGTAATGATTATATAATTCATAATAGAACCAATATAAATCCATCTTAACCACATATATACCAAGTGTAAGAGGGATTGAATTTTTAGAGGTGAAATCTTGAATAAAGAAGTTATATATATATATGAATTGAATGCTTTGAAAATATCTTTTACCAATTGAATTGTGTACACTACATAATTTAAACTTTATTTTCTAATAAATTTTTACTAAATTTCATACAAAATGGACATAAGAACATACCTTAAAAGGGATAAATTAGTAATATTTTTTAAATACCACATATCAATTTTATTTTAAAACTTAAATGAACAATACATCTACCTATTAATGTTCTTATTAGGAAGTAATTAAACTTTTTAACTTTCAATTTTATTTTGTGCAATAAAATATTTTATCATAATTGACATTAAAATATTTTTTCTTATTTTCTCTATATTATTTTTTTTACTACCAATAAAACTTACAACTTACATGATGCACTTTCCCACCTTTCATGAATAAGAAACTAGGTAAATTATTGTAAGCCTGACTTTTCAATTTCGCGTGCTGTTGACCATAAAGAATAAAGCACTTAGCCTATCAAACAAAATAATATTCTTTGTCTCTGTAGTGCCATTTTGATTGATGTTCAATGTCCCATCGCAAATTTTGTACAGTATTTGCCAGAAAAGAAACCTGGGAGATAAATGACGTGTTTTACGCGGCACTCGCGAAATGGGCGAGTCTTCATAACAGCGTTGATAATATCGCCGAGATATCGGCGATATTCAGAAATATCGCGATATTTTCGGCGAGCCGATATATTGCCGACAAAATATCGCGATATTTTCGCGCGACAATCGAAAATATCGCCCGGTGATTGTAAAAAACTTCTGCATGGCCTATAAAAATCCGATTTTGGTTTTTTTTCATATCATTTTCATTTCTAATCGCTGGAGAAGGAAGGGGAGAGCTATGTGGTTGCTGCCAAGGAGGGTTTGAGCGTTCTAGGCCCTAGTATTGATATGCTATTCATGGTAATGTTAAATTCTTAAAGTAAAAGTGACATTCTCCTTAATCTTTATTTTCATCCTTTTACTTAAATTTTTAACATTACCATGAAATGACTCAGGATGTTTGAGAGTGGTTCCGGCCTCATTGGATTTCATATGGAGAAAGTAGAATTTTAGATTTCATTCAAAATGCAGCAGACTTATCATTTTTTTAGGATTTCGGGATTGGGAGATTGTAATGTTTCCAGGTGACACCACCTGCCCAAGCTACCCCTACCACCAGTAAAGGATGTGGTCTACCTCCTATAGCTCCTACTTCTAGTTCTTCAGCTTCTAGAGCATAGCAAACTCCACTGCCAACTCCACCAGCACCAGCATCTACATCTAGAGGGAAAGGGAAAGCTGTGGCATTTTCTCGCAAGAGGGACAGAGGAAATCAATAGGATTAGACTTTAGTTATTTTCTTATGTGCTTGTAAGTTGTACATGAACAATGAACATTGAATATTCAAGAATCAAGACCAAGCATATCACATTCTAATTTCTAAATAGTAAATTTTGATTCTATTTATTTTTTTAAAGTGAACTATGAACTTGGAGAAGTAATTATATTTTAATTTGATTAGATAAGTTGCAACCTGCAATTTAGTATGGATAGAAAACTATATTTTGGTATATATATATATATATAAACGTGTCCCCCGTGTCTTGTTTCCAGGTCGTTGTGTTTCGTATTGAATACTCGTATTTACGTGTCCTCTGTGTCTCGTGTCCTCGTGTCATGTGACTTAGCTTAGACAATATTGATGTATTGTCTCCGTGGAGGGTGGAGTCTGAGGAGCCCCTCTTGGAGGAGTCACCTTCATGGTTAGAGCCAATGGCAGATGATCCATTAGAGCAGGGACAGCAAGAGGAGGACTCGGAGTCAAAGGAGCAGCAGCACTAAGAGGAGGAGGAGGACACTGCGGGAGCATCAGCATCAACACCATCTGCTATAGATATAGGAGAGCATAGCCCCATACCTAGCACTCATTATTTGACATTAGGTGCAGAGGCAGGGTCAAGGCCTCCTACTACTAGGGGCACGCCTAGCAAACAACCCATCATGTCTTCCCGTAAAAGGGGGAGAGGGCAGTGATTTCAGATAGATAGCTGCTAGTTTTATTTGTTGTGCTACATATAACTCATGATGATGAGATACTTTTATATATGTGATGTTATTTTGTATTGGTTCTCCACATTTGAGTCCTTGAATGGACAATTATCAGGGATCAACAGGATTTGGTATCGCCTTTAATGTATCATTTCTATTTGACATCATATATATCAGTGTTTTCTTCATATTTATGTGCCAATGTGTTTATTTCATGTTGTTATTGCTTTATATGTTTAAAAATATGAAAAAAATGAGTATATTATGCATTTTTTATGCTTGCTGATATTTGCCGATATTTTGCCGATATTTTTGCCGATATTGCCGATAAAATATTTTCTAGACCCTCGCCGATATTTTCCCGATACCGATATTATCAACACTGCTTCATAAGGAAATTGGGGCAAGTTGAAATAACTTGCGTGTTTTACCCGTCTAGCGCGAATGAGAGTCTTCACGTGGGAGGAGTCATAGGTTGAAATAAATGTCGTGTTTGATACGGCACGAAACCAAGTGACTGTTCATGTGAAAAATGGAATAGGTTGAGATAAATGGCGTGGTTTATCAGACGCGCGCAAAATGAGCGAATCTTCATGTGATAAATGGGATAGGTTGAGAAAAATGGCATCCGGGCACACGTGAAGATGAGTGAGTGTCGTGTGGAAAGTGGGCTCAGTTGAAATAAATGCCTTGTTTTATGGGGGTAAGAGATGTAAACGGCGTGCTTGACTTGTGTGCATCATTTAATTTGAATGTTTCATGGTTCAATCTCAAGATAACGAGATTAGTTTAAGAGAATACAAAAATGTATAAGGCTGACATGGTTAGGGAAACAAGTTTTTACACGTTTCAAAATTAGGCGTTCAAGAATTTTATCATTTTAAAGAGGTCAAATGTTTAGAATATTTGTTAAAATTACGAATTAACTAAAAATATTATTAGAGATATAGTAATTATTTCATCTACCACATCTCTAATATATACGAATGGTCCAAAATCATACTTCTTGAAATTTTCTAAGAAACAATTTGTGCTTCTTTAATATATAGTATTTGCATCAAATCTAAGGTGTACTCTTTCAAGTAACACTATATACTAATATATGATCCAAAGATATAATAACAAATGAAACTATAAAAAGTTGCAATATATCATTAGTTAATTTTATGAATATAGCGAGTGAATATGGCATGATTCACCAGTTATACAAACTTTGTATCATTTTGAAGGTTGTTTTCTAGGTATGTTTTTCTCTTATTCAAATTTGGTGAAACCCTAACCTTATGTCGAGTGCAATGAAGTATTTGGTATGTTGTAATTAATCCAACAGATTATCTATCCTAAGCAGGGGGTGCCTATTCTTGGGAATAATTTTCTTTACCTCCATGTAACCAATACACATCGAGCTAGTCCAATCCCTCTTTGGAATTATAGTGATGGGTGATTGACATGGTGAGGTACTCTCTCAAATGACACCCTATTCGAGTAGCTGCTACAACTACTTCTTTACCTCACTTTCATTTTTAATAGATTACCTGTAGACCCCAAAGTTTTCCAATGTCAAGTCTGATATTAGTTGGATGTTGTGATCCACTTCCTTCTTGGATGGTAGCCATTTACGCTCATGGGACAAACCCTTATATACATGGACAAATTTTCTCTTAAAAATAACAAAATGCATTTCTTTTAAGAACTAATAAACTTTTTGTCTTCGTTTGCACTTGTTACCAAAATCTTTGGCATTTTCTTGTCCAAGTTGATGATGAAGAATTTTCCTTCCTTGATGAGGTGTTAGTGGTTGATTCTTTGCATGAATATTGCATCACATGTGTATATATTGGGACTGCCAAACAAAACTCCACATACATCAAGTCAACTATGTTCAATTCTGCTTCATCAATAATATCATCATCGATATTAAATTTGATTCTATGTTATATGGATACCTATATCTTTGCCTCCTCATTGACCCATCCCAACGGAAGTGGACTAGGATGATGATGAGTCACTAATCCTATTTTCTTAAGTACTGAAATTACCATGAGATTCTCCTATGGACTAAATTGCAAATTAGAATGTAGTGATAATATAGATTATGAAGAGACAAAGGTCAAAATAGATCAAAATGAATATTAAAGTTGTTGTAGAATGCTAAGCTAAGTTGTATCAAATGTTGAGATCTTAGGATACACTAGATAATAGGTGAATATATAGATTAGAAACATACAGAAAGTACTGATGAAAAGATGATTAGATTTATAATATTCAAATTCAAAATATAAAACAGTAAGGGGAGCAGTGTCTCCTTCAGGTTGGTGCCTTTAAATCAAGGGATTGTTATATCCTTCAGTTTGGATTCTGTAAATCATAGGCTGGTTGTATCTTTCTTATTGGTGCAACTAAACTAAAATAACAGTAAGTTGGTGCCTATATTGATATATAAAGAAGAATATTTTTTTGGTTTTATCCTATATAGGTTTCCGCATAAAACTTCGAGTCTCCTGATTTATGTGTGTGCACTTTTATTTATGGTATTTCTAGATGGTATATTAGATATAGTTTAAATATTTTAAAAACAGTTAAAAGCTATTTCATACTAATTCACCCCCTCATAGTACTATTATTTTGTCTTCGACAAGAAAACCATTTTACCCTTGTGAAATCACTTCCCCAATTTTTCATGTCTGAATTTTTTTTAAGTTCAATTACAATGAGGCATTTCCTCTTTGAATATCAATGACATATCATCCCAGTTTCCTCATTAACCCTGATATTGGAATTGTCCTCCCCTACGCAAATGCTTTCCCTAATTTTTTTTTTTATCAAGAGTAATAAGAAAACTAAATCTTCTCCACAAAAACTCATTACCTAATTCATCTATTGAATCAAATATTAAAACTAACCCTGCACTCACCTAATAAGTGTGAAGAGTGGTATCAATTTTTAAAAATATTAAGTTTGAAGAGAGATATCATTTTTAAAAAATATTTGTCACCTTGAGAACCTTAAACATGATATTTAAAGTTCAAAACTTGAATTTCATTTTTGATACATATTTCTTAATATCCAATAATAAACCTTTTAGACATATTCAATGGTACACAACTCAAATTACAACCTTTTCAAACCCATAAATAAAATGTGAATTTTCCTTATCTATTCTCATCTAAAATTGTGAATTTGAATGCAAGGCTTATCTATTTTATTATTCTATGCATTGAGCATCTATCAAACTCTCCTTGTAATTCTTGAAATGACCCATTGAAATCAATAATATTATAGCCATAAAATGTTTGGTTATATTTTAGCTTCACGAATTTGATTTTGAAATACCCTTTTTAAATTTGTAATTTTTGTTTTAAATGGCATTGATGATTGTTTTATTTTTTATTTTTTAATTGATGACATATATGCATATCAAAATAATCCATAATCCATAATTTTAATATAGTGAGTTATTTAAGTGAATTTTGAAGTTTAAAAAGAGCTTTCTAAGAATAATAATAAAAATAATAAAATAAGAGTCATGAATTTTAAAAGGAAAAGAAAGAAAACTAATTTTTTATATTGTATTTTGGATTATTTCATTATAGGTTTTCTCAAATTAGTTGGATGTGGAATAATATTTTCCATCCAACAAGTGTCTGTGCTTGAAATTTGAGTAAACCTATAAGGAAATAAGTCAAAAATATGATTAGAGAAACTAGTTTTCTCATTTTTCATTGAAAATATTTACCACTAAAGATGACATCATCATTATGAATTTTATTTTCTCTTTTAAATTAGATTTTTTTGGTAAAATTTTTATTCCAAAAACCCTTTTATATCTCAAAATTACCTTAATATTTGTATGGGTAGCAAATTGTTTATTTTTTACTTACAAAAAGTTTTTTTTGAAATTTTTGTTTGAATTGTAATTCTTAGATAAATTCAAATATGATGCAGGAGCATTCTTCAAAACTTATAAGACCCATGAGTCTTAGTTCACATTTACTAAAGGGAGTGGGTTCCCTTAATCATTTTATTTATTTTCCTAAGTTTAGTTGAGTTGAGGGGATTTTAATTGTAAATTTATTTATGGAGAATATGTCGTGAATGTAGAGATCTTAGAGACAGTTGAGTAATCCTAGGAAGAGTGAGGATTTGAGGGATTTAAATGATTAATTTGGGATTCTGTTTGAGAAAAGAGTGGAGCTGGAGAGATACTTTGGGAGAGAGTGAGAGATTGTTGGATCTGAACTAAATTGGTTCATGAATCTGTTTTTGTATAAATTGTGATCTTTTGAATAATTCGAGAGGTTAGCTAGAGGCTAGCTAGGGGTTAGAGAGCTAGAGGATAGTAAGAGCAAGAGTGAGGAGTTAGGAAGAGCAGTAGATGTATTTTATGGAAAAGAACTGAAACAGTCGAATGTGACTGTTTTCCTTGTAAATATCTAATAAAAATACCAAAACAGTGTGGATTTGTATATATATCATGTATGGGAATTTGTGTATGTATGTGTCTTAATAGCCTTATGGTGCGTTGACTGTGAATCTGAGAAATATTGTAGAATTTTTGTGTTGAATAGCATGAATTACTAATGGAATTTCCTTTACAGGATTAGCATTTAATTGTCTAATAAAACCTGCATATAGGCATGTACAGATCGGAATTTCCCTTTTAAATGGACGGAGGGATTAGTCGGAAGTGAGTGCAATTGGTTTTCACAGTAGACAGAGGAATATTGAGAACTATCTTCTATAGTGGAGACATAGGCTTTTTCTCAACTTCTTAAAGGATTATAAAGAGATAGCGAAGGTGAATAGACAATGGAGATTAGATCGCATCGTTGGAAATGGAGGATGGGTGGCTCAGATTAAAGTGCAGATCGCATGTTAAATTGGTCAACACTTCACAAGTCAGCAGTTGGCGACATTTATGGTAAGTTGTATCTCGCATGGGTAAGAAAGTGGTAACCAATATTTCTAAATTTCACGTGATTAGCCTAAGTGAGTGACACGTAGCACACGATGGAAAAGGAAAACCACTTTTCTCATGTGCTCTCAACCAAATATCGATCGTGCTAGAATTTGTGCAAGATTGCACGATAGTCATTCGATTGGACGGGTCACATTGACAGTAGAGATCATACAGGTTAGTTGTTGAGTGGATGACGCGATAGTCGTTGTATCAGCACTAAATCAATGGTGGAGATCATGGTGCTGGAATAAAGAGGGGGAGACATGTTGGCTCAACACTTAACTGATGGTATAGAGTTCTATTATGGGTATTCATGACGGGAGGTCCCACAAGCCACGTAAAAAAGTGTTGCAGAATAGTTGGTTTAATAAAATTAATTTAGAGGAAAATTCTCCGCTTATAGAATTGATTGATGAGAATCGGGAATAAGGTTGAAGAGGGGTTTTTTTTAACCCAAACAATATATTAATGATTAATCACCTAGAATCAGAGCATTAACCTGGGTTATAGAGCGAGGTTTAGTGCTAAGATTACATGATTGTTAGGTTAAAGTACTAGCTCTACATCATTTTGGTATCAGAGCATAGATTAAAGCTCTCTGGAGATTGGTTGAAAGATTGAATTTATTCTCAAAATATGTAGAATTGCGTTCGTAATTGATTCAGATATAGAGGGATATCTTGATTTGAAAATAAACCTCTCCACTTTGTAATATAATATTATTTACATATTACAAAAAAATATTTTAAAAATGAAAATCATAAATTATAAATTCGATTTATAATTTTCAACCGTTTATTTTATTAATTAAAATATTTTATAGTTCAATATTAACAAAATGTTTTCACATTAGATAATATTATAGGTAATTAATAAAAATAAATCTACTGAGCGGAAAAAGAAAATACGAATAATTCATCAACCTCAAAATGATTAAAAGAAAAAAACACATATATTTACGTTGAATGTCACATTTTTCTGGGAAGTACTTGATACAGTCCTCGATTTCATCAAATTTACCAAAGTATCATGTGAAGGGACAAAAATGCCGGATTTAAGAAAACACGATCCACCTAGAAATGTGGTAAAACCCAGCCACTCTGCGAGAATTTGGATCATTGGAAAAATAATATTAATTATTGCGAAAGCAAACATTGGTGGAGAATAGTTTCTTAATCTCCTAATCATTTTTGGTATTTTTAATTCAGCATGAAACTTAATTTAAATGTTACCTTGTTTGGACATGGCAAGGAATTCGTCGGCGCTTTGATGGGAAGAAACTTCAGGGTAAAATTGAGGGAATCTAAAAGAAAATGTTAAACATAAATTATATGATTAATTATATATGGAGGTAGAAGCAATTGAGATTCTTTGTTTAGTTGACAACGATAAAGTTGTTCCAAATATGGAAGATTGTGGAACACAATAAAGATAATTGCAACATATGAAAATTGAAAGTGAAATAATAAAGGAGTGAGATAAAGTCGTTCCAAATACAATGGAAGATGCTAAAGATAATTGCAACATACGAAAATTAAAAGCTGAAATAATAAAGGAGTCAGAGCCATGTGAAAGAATGCGTATAAGACAATGTGTGTTATGGAAATGAAAATTTAGAGAGTTGAAGTCTTTTGAATATGTTTTTTTCAAATGACAGTACAAGGTGAACATGTTTTATAACAACGCAGAAGCCCTACAACAGATAGTGTGTCATTGGAAAATGGAGTTGGCATACATTACTGCATTCAAAACAGCTCACGTTAAGTAGAGATTTGCCAATATTAGCACAAACACTATAAAATAGTCTTCATTATCATATGATTGAAAGTGTCGTTTCAAATCTGTTGGTTTGTAAGCACTAATTGTGTGTGAAGTATCCGCCATATAATGGATATAAAGGGCTTGCTGTTTTAATAAAGAGGAAAAAGACATTTGATTTAAATATATTGTTCGTCTTGACACATAATCTGAATTGGATTACTGTTTTTATAAGCAGGGAAAAGTCATTTTATTTAAATATATTGTTCGTCTTGACACTGGATCTGAATATGCTCACCACTCGGTACGATATGTTTATGACGAATATCGTGTTGATTCCACATAAGAGTTCTAATGGATTTAGTGTTTCTTTGGTTAAAAATGAGAGAAAAACCTCTAAATAATACGTCAAACACAATCACCAAATTCCACCCAACAACAAAGAAAATCCACTAAGGAAATTGATATATCCTGGCATTTTGATGGTATTGATTCTATATCTCCAAAACCCGAGATATCCGTCACAGTTATCTTTCCCTGCTTTATTAAATTCAATTGTATTACCCATTTACAAGGCTTAGGGTTCGTCAACGAGTACCTCTAATTGTAAGGATAGCATATATGGACATTATAGAGCCGGTCTAAATAAGTACCTTAACATTACTAGGATTTATTATCTTATTGACCCGAGCAACATCTAATCTTTATTAGTCAACAAAATGTGCATAAATGTGCATGTTTTAAGACCATTGGATAGATGTGCCTCATAGTATTTGATAAACCTATATTTAAAAATAGGGAGTTAGCCCTATATTTGATAAGGAAATTATAGGTAGAGTTTAGGTTACCACATTTAATGGGAAAATTGTAAGCGTTGATTAAGATTAGTTGTCATGGAACATTTTAGGGATAATATTGGAAAATGGGCCACTTTTCCTTGACTTTAAAAAACATGATTCTTTAATTACAATTATTTATAAAATTGATTCGCCCAAATTTTACACTATAAAATTATTTTATGTAAAAAATCTCCAAATATTACATAGATATTGTAGATAGAATTATTAGATATTGAATATTTTTATAAAGGTATCAACAAACATTTTATAGTTTTCATATAAGGGACTAGTGAGATTCACCAAGGTTTCTAAACTTAAATATAAATTTTTATCCTTAAAATTTTCCTTTCTAGTTCCTGACTCACTTAGAAAAAAGGCCTAACCCATTCACCCAACATCCTACAATAATGCATACAATTATTTGAAAACCTAGACTATAGTAGTGACATTCACTTGCAGCTTATTGTATCATGTCACCTTGGTAGCATCGTGCTTGCAATAGCCACCAATAAATTATTTCGTGGGAGGGGTCGGAAAATTAGAATCTATAGCAAGGTTCAAACAAGAGAGACCACATTGAGGCTCAATTAAATTTATAGATATATCGACTGGGAACAAGATTTCTATATGGCAATGAGAGGGACAGGTAGTATATTTTTATGGAGGGGGATACTATCTTTGCCATATGTGTTTGTGTGCACGCGCATGTGTATATATGTGTGTGTGTGTGTGCGTGCATGTGTATATGTGTGTGTGTGTGTGTGTGTGTGTGTGTGTGTGTGTGTGTGAGTGTGTGTGTGTGCGTGCTTGTGTGGATATGTGTCTGTGTGTGTGTAGTTTATTGTGTGTTTTCACTATTTATTTGATTATATATTATTTTCAATTGTTGAACACTTATAAAACTGAAAATATTGATAAGTGGATCAATGCTAATTTTTTTCATCGATGGTGCAGTGGATGTTGCTTGTTCATTTGGTGTACCACATACTTGGATATAATTAATTAAAACAACCCCTCATTTCAAAAACTTTCAATGACATCTTAGCGATGAGCCCTGCCACTTAAGATGAACACATGACCATTTTCCTAGGCATCATGTCTCAACTTAAATTTTGTGTAAATGTTTATTTCATTATTTATTTTGGTTAAATAATAAAAATATAATAAATGTGTATGTATGTTTCATTATTTTTCCATTTTTCCATTATGTCTTGTACATATTCTTCATTACCATTCATTATTTCTGCATCATTTGTTAATCAATATCATCACATTGCAACAAATTTTTGTGTCAAGCTTACCACCCTTAGGGAACTTCCATCAATGCTACAACCCATGAGTGTTGATAATCACTCACCTCCACTACCTTTTACATGCCATCGACCCATGAAGGCTACATCCATATACCATCCAACAACCCCCTCCATTTTTACTACCATTGTTCCATCCCCAAAGGTTTCTTCACATGCACCCCATGTAGTCCCGTGAACATCATCCATGATGGAAATTTAGTTGATGTAAGAGTAGATGTTTCCTCTATATATATTGTGTAGTCGAGTACTCCACATGCTAGTAAAATTCCATCATTGTGCAAGACATTCACAATTATATCCCTTTTAATAAGACTTTTGTTTATTATGTATTGAATCAATTTTGGATTTTTTTATAAATTACATTCTTTGTTAATTGTAACTACTATAAGTTGGTATAGTTTATATGTTGCCATTGTGAAGGACAAAAACACCCTTGCAACTAATCATATCATCTAGTGTGAGTTTTCTGGGATTGAATTATAAAGTATCAATTTGTAAGCATGATATTCCATTATAGAAAAGGAACATTAAGATAATATTGTCTCCTTATGAAGTCCTTGGAGAGATGAAGCAAGCCCAAAAATAAAAAATATTGAGTTCCTTCTTCTAGTAAGAGGAGAATTATTGACTTCCAAAATTCAAATGATGGTGGTGAGTGTGGAAGTATTCAATGAGGGACCAATCACACCCATTATATATATATATATATATATATATATATATATATATATATATATATATATATATATATATATATATATATAGATATATACACCATACATTCATGTTTGGGCATGAGATGTCAATTCTATGTTAGAGCCATGTTTTATATAGGTTACAATATGCCATACTTCTATGTTTAGGCATGAGGTGTCATTTTGTATTTTTGAACGTTACGTTTTTTTTCTTTAAATGTACATTTGAGAAAATTTTGTCTGTATTTGACTGTGTATCATGTCAAATTCTCTATGGATTGAACTGTTTTTTTTTTGTAGTTGATGTTGAAGTGTTAAATTGCTAGTTTGAATTTGCATGTATATGGTGACGATGCAATATCACCTATAATGAAGTGGGCACTTTAAGATGTTGCATTGTTGAAGGTTCTTCGATTGGGTTTTTAAATACATGTGAATTAGTAATATTCATTGTATTATATGTATTTGATGATCATTCAAAGCCAGAAAGGTCAAAATATTAAATTTTAGAAATAGATATTAATACAACTATTTCTTGATAAGGGAATACTATTTTTCTACCCTACACAAAAAATGAGATTCAATCCCTTATATTGGTCCAAGTAATTTGTCTTTACTTTTAACATGTATTCATTTATCTTAGATATGTAAATTTTACGTCGTGTGTATAAAGTAGTATGTTTGAATTCAAGCATGAGGGCATACATCCAAAGAAGAATTATTGATCAATGCTAACTCCCATTAATGGCGCGTTTCCAGCAATGCATCACTCTTGAGATTTAATTTTTTAGATACCTATCATAATTCATGTATATTTGGTTGCATATATTGATGTTTGAGGTGCCCACATATGCAATTCAAAGTCACTTAGTTTATTATTTCTTTTATCCTTTGAACCACATGCAAGTAGTTAAATAGTTAATCTATGGAAAATTGGTTAAACACCAAAGGTACCTTTCATGATATGAATATAGTTTTCCAATTAGCTCTTATATCAAATTATTTTCTCATTGTTGTTGTGTTTATTTCTGAACTATATTTTTCAGATCATCATTTCTTACTAAAGGTTTTTATTTGTGTCTTCTTTCCACTTGAACTTGGTTCTTTAGCTCAGACGACTCCCTATTCCCTATCACTCTCTCTTCCCTGTCACTCTATTTCTCTATATCTCTCTCTTTTTCTCTCTCTATATTCCCCCTCAAACTCTCCCTCTACCTATCTCTCCCCCTTGCACTAATTATATTTCTATATCCCCCCTTCTTTCCTTCTCCCTCTCCCCCTTTACTCCATCTCCCATCTCTTGTTATCTCCCCTCTTACCTCGCTCTTACTCTATTTCTTTGTCTCTCACTCCCTTTTTTACAAAAACCTACCTCTCTCTCTCTCTCTTGTTTCCCTCGAGCTTTATCCTAGTGTCCATTAATTTAAGCTTATCTATCTCTTCCTCCCCTATTGTATCTCTTCCACTCCCTCCCCCTCTCTAATACTCTTTCCACCAACATAATATCACTATATTTCACACTTCCTATTTCTTTTCCCTCCACTCTCTCTCTCCCCCCCACTCAAAGCATCCCCCCTCCAATTTTGTCTCATTTTGCTCAGTATGTCAACCACAACCATCTCCCTCACTCTTCCTTCCCTATGTTGGAAAACTTGTCATTAATGGAAAAGGGTGGTGAAGGAGATGAGTATGCATTTATTGTGAGAGGTATGGTGCCCATTGTTAGCACAAGTTATGATGTGAAAGTTTGCATATGCTGTCATGTCGAAGGTTTTCTATGTCATCCTAGATGCTTGTGAGAAACCACAAAGATACTTTTTAAGGTATAAGGTATAATGTCTTCCCTAGATGTAAAAAATAGGTATGGCCTTGGAGACGCTTGGTTATATCATTGTTGGATTGTTTATTTGAGTTTTTGGACAAAGCATTGTGTAAAGAGGTGCATGAAGATGTTGTGATGCAAGAGGATACCGAACTAAGGGAACAATTGTTATGTTTCACTAATTCAGGGAATGAATATAGATTAAAGCCTAGCTATCAGCATCCACATATTAGATTGACTATTATTATCAATGTCCACTACCTAGATTGATAATTTGTAGCCAAAAACCGTGTCTTGTAGCATGGATAAATAAAACTTTGGGCCTTTGATTTTGTAATCATTAAAGTTAGCTTATTATAATATATTTTGTTTTAATATTTTGAAATCCATTTTATTTTTTTTAATATTCAAAATTTGAAAAAGTGTGAAATGAATAGGTGGAATACATGGAGGCAAGATTTTCACCTCAAATTCCTACATGTAATACTAATAGTCAGGAAGTTCTATTTATAAACAAATGTGCTTTTGGATGGAAATGTGGTTGGTTAGATTATGAGTTGAAATAGTTGTTGTGAGACATTTTTGTGCATTTCATTGTAAAGAGAGAAATAAGAAGAGAAGATGTGAAGAAAATATGTGGAAGAGAAGGCAGTGACAAAGAGATGGACGCATTTACAATTAAATACTAGGTCAACCAAAACACTAAATATTGTATGTATAACAATATTGTTGTCTCCTTTTAGGTAGTAGTTTGAAGAAGAATAGGTTGGAGCTTGTAAGTAGAAGTAGGGTGTTCCTAACAAATTGAAGCTTGCAGGAGAAAATCAAGGTAGTATCATTTTTTATGTAGAAGCTTGCAGAAAATTGATGTAATTTGGAGTGGAAGCTTCCAGCAAGTTGTAGATTCCAAAATAGCAAAGAGGTTGAAGCCTCAAAAATATAATGTAAAAATGGATTCGGTCCTTGCTTTACATAACGAAAACAAATTCATGCTTTTTCACTTTATGGTTTTCTACTTATATCTAGTGTCCACATGTGTTTATTTTGTGTGTTGATTATTATATTATAGTTGAATATTTTTTTCTATGTTAAATCTTCTTTTTATATGATTTATTGCTACTCATTTAATAGTTTAGAGTAACTATTAGAAGGAAAAGTAAAAGCATAAATTTGATGACCATGATTGCACTATGTTGATTCACCCCCCTCTCAATATAGTCAAGTTTCCAACAATTCGTATCAAAACTTATTCCCTCTGTATCCACTTAACCATTGGAAGGTATAACTGATAGAATCATGGATTATCAAAGGAAAAGATGGCATAATATATTGAGTATATAATAGGGGGTAAAATGTTTTTATATTGCGAGGTATAAAAAATGGACCCTAAAGTTAATGAAAAAATATAAAGGTGTATAAAAAATGTTAATGAAAAAATCCTTACCTACAATATCTAGTGAAAGTAGGAGTTTTTTATATTGGGAAGGTGTATTGGGTTCGTATTGGTAGGAGGTTAAATAATGTGATTTTTAGGGGTATTTACAATATGTGGTCAATTTAAGGGAATTTTTTAGTATACCATGAGCACATGTGATATGTCAAAGGTTCACAAAGTGAACAAATTGTGGCTTAGTACTACAAACTTTCACGAATGGAGAGAGAAGGTAAAATCTAAATTGCTTTTTTATATACCTAATTTATGGATGTTAGTATTGAACATATACAATAAGCATTCCCCCTTAAAGCAAGAAAAATAGTGGAATGCTCAAGGTAAATGTGAAATTTACAACATCTTCACAACTTGGATCTTGAGATGGTAACAGATAAAAAATCTACAAAATAAATATGGGACATATTACACTACATGCATGAATGAGATACCAATAGTAGCAGTTGAGAAAAAGATAAGAAAAGGAAGAAGAAGAAAAAGGACTCTTTGAAAGAAATTCTTTAGTCGAATGAGACTTGTTTTGCTAGTAATTATTTACATAATTTCCATGAGGATAATTTAGTTGCAGACTAAGCTAAAATTGACTCAGCATTGGTTGAAACAAAATTACTTGCAAAAAAAACAATATCAAAAGAAATTATTGTGGATATGTGATTAGAAAGAGCATGAGTTCAAAGAATAAGTCATTAGCCTGAGGACATAGTTGGAAGAATCCAAGAGAGTTGAAGAGGTGATAAGGAACTAGCTAAAGGTTAAATAGGAACAATGTAAACGGTTAAAAGGTGAGGTCATTTCATCAAGAAATGTGCTAGATGAAATTATTAGATGATATGAAAAGTTAGAGAGGAGGTTTTCTCCATAAGAAATAAGTCAGAAAACAACAATAGCTAAAAGGATGTTACAGAAGATAATAATAAAGTGTCCTATGCAAAAGGGCCATTTCCTCCAAGAGATGAGTTGAGAAAAATTTTAAGATTACAAAGGAACTCCTTTTCTCCCCTATTGGAACATATCGAATGCTTCAACTATCATAAAATAAAGCATGTAACAACTAGCTATAGGAGCATTCAAATCAAGGTTCATCAGAAAACGATGTAGTAGAAATGTAAGATCAGTCAAGCAAAAAATCAAAGAAGACCTCTCCTTATGAGAAGATCATGAACGACTAGGTGCACAAAATCCTTCTATCGATACTATTATTCATGCAATGATTTTGGCCATAAGGATGTTTATTGCAAGTCCTATGCAAAGAAAAGTAGGAATGCATTGCATGTAAATAGAAATTCACATATGGATAGCAGTACAAGAAGTCACAAGCCATTTCCTCCCTTTCTTTGTAGCATAATATTCTATTTATATGACAATCTCAACCACATGGACAAAGATTATAGGTTTCCTAGTTCTTCAAAGAAAACCAAACGAATGGAGTAAAGTAATCAAAATAAATTATACAAGAAAGTAGAAGTAAATGCACCAATTAGAAAGCAAGAGCACCATGTGATTTCAATGAAAAAGTGAAGTGAACGTGACCTCAGGGGGAGTTTCTCAAGGAAACAGAGAAGGGTCTAGTCAATGTTTAGTGCCTCAAGGGAGAGAAAGCTCGATAATATTTTGAAGATATATCAAATATGTTAGATTCTTTGTTATGAGACTTTAAAGAAAAGGTTAACCATGATCAATTGGAAAACTTCGAGATAAGGCATTTGAAGGGCCTTGTTAAGAAACATTTACTATTTATCATCTATCCTATATCTCTCTAAATAGTGAATATTGCAAAAAAGGGAATGGATAAATAAAAAGACAAGGAAAGATGTTGTGACACTTGAAGAAGGAAATAGTAAAAGTATTGTTTCATTTTTTCAACATCATATTCTTGGCTTGAATCATGAACAAGGGAGTGCAAACAATGATCCTCTAATTATGCCTATAAATAGCAATAATTTTGATTTGATTCTCATATGAAATTCACTATGAAGAAGAGACCACGTGGTCCTTATAATGGGGGTGGAATTATAATAGAGTACAATGAAGGGTGGAAAAATAATTTAGAATGTAGGAATTGTATCTTAAAAATGGGAATGGGAAAACCATAACCAACTTCGAGGAAAATGTCCATCTCCTTGGAAAGTGTTAGGTAAGCTTGCTACCTGATGAAAGTAATAGTTTAAAAAAAACGATATTTAAGTTGAATACTTCTATCAGTAATTTTGATTTTTAAAATAGAAACATTAAAGTCGTTTTATTCCACAATAAGAAGGATAAGGACGATTACAAAAAAGTGGACCATTTGGAGGATCAAAGCATAAAAATCAAAGACACATTACCTAGCATCCATCACATTGTTGTAAAGGTGGATCTAAATATTTTCCTCAAGGATTCGAGAGAGCACATCAACATATATAGTTTTTATAATGTTTATGTGGAACTGAGATATGATAAATCTTTGGTGTTTGGATTGGTTGCAGTGCTCGGACAACTTAACATTGTGAAAAAGGTCCATATTAGAAGTAATAACTAATAAATACCTAGATTGGTCAAGCATGGAAGGGTTTTGCTAGATATTTTTGGTTTCACAATTACGATTGTAAGTAGGAAGTCACAGCCTCTCATACTAGAAAGAGAAAATGGATGAAATGTCATCCATTATCAACCCTGTGGAATTTTTTTTTTATAATAGGAAAGAGCAAGCGATATATAAACAAAAAATTTGTAATTATGATGATTAAAATTCAGACAAAAGAAGGCATCTTGGTGCACCTACAAGACAGGCAGAGAAGAAATTATTTCAGATATTCAAATAAGAAGAGGATATTGGAGATTGATGGTGATGTAATATTGGTGTCGTTGTTGGATGCACCACTTAGCAAAGGAAGGGGGAGTCAAATGAATGATAGACAAGAATGTATGAGCAAATAAGAAGAGTTATTGTCTTCTCAAGAATTTATATTTCAAGAGAGACATAACAGGTAATTTGTATTTGTTACCCTTCCTACCTATCTATCTGTGGTATAAGTATTACAAGTTCTACATTCTCTTCATTACAAGTTCTTCCAAATCAATAAATCCACAACGATCACAAATATGTGCTACACTGATATGAAGTATGCATTATGAATTACAATGATATGAAGTGAATTCGACCTAATACAAATAGTATGCATTACATGGATATCATTCAATTTTGGAGATGATACACAAACAAAGAAAATTAGATGGATTTGTTACACTAATGCTAGTAGCCATAGAATAATTACTTACACCAACAAAAACCAATGTAATGCATTTCAAGTTAAAATGTGGACCTGTAGTATAATTTAGGTGTAAACCCGAGGTATTCAATTTTTCCCAACAAATTGACAACAATAACAACAATGTCAAGGATGCTAGTGATGACAGATTATACATTTGAAGTATGAAAAATGTGAATCGATTGATAGAGGCAATACATTGTCTGAACTGTAGCTGAGACAAGGACACCAAAATATGTTAATCTAGAGGATGTCGTACAACACTAGAAAATGAATCAATTCAATTAGAGAATGATAACATTCACGAATAGATAAATAATATTGATAAAATTAATTAAAAGTATGAACGTTGAGATAATAGTGACATATTATGTTGGACCATTTCCACATTATTTCATTATGCTAGTGGTTGTAGTTGGGAAATATCTATAGGATTTCTTTGTTGAACGATTTCACGTCCATTGCACATAGTATTAAATTTACTGAGCTTATGTACATGGAAGAAAATTCTAACAATGAGTATGCTTGGACCACTTTATTGTTGGAAATAAAGGTGATGCAACATTGTGATGGATGATCATATGAAATGGTGTTCAATTTTTTATGTTTTCTGAAGATGTTCATCTTCATCTGGTAGAATTATTAAATTCATGAGTGGATGTGTGGTTCTATTTCCAGTTGCAATAACTTTCTATATCACATGGTGGTTTATTCAGTTTGTTGATGGCTTCGTTAAGCCAATATATGCGAGACTGGGCATCATTTTTTTTGTATTGGATTTGTTACTTCTTTGTTGTTCATTTTTTTATACATTTATTTGTATCTTCATGGATGGGAAATTTTGTTTCCTGGGTTGGAGAATGGCTCGTAAATAAAATTCCTCTTATCAAACATATCCACTTAGAATCCAAGAAAATAAGTGCTTCCATTTCTCTAGACTACAACATAAGTACTTTTAAAGAGGTTGCAAGTATTCGTCATCCACATGTAGGGAAATAAACTTTTGGTTTTATCACATCATCATTTGTTGTTCAAGTTGAGAATAGAGATGAAGAACTATATAGTTTCTATGTTCTCACAAACCATCTATATATATTAGTGATATTTTCCTTGCTAACACTAAAAGATATCATTCGACCAAACTTATTTGTTAGCGAAGGCATAGAAATTGTTGTATATATGGGTATATATCTATATCTATATCTATATATATATATATATATATATATATATATATATATATATATATATATATAGATAGATAGATATACATATAGGAATGATTGTCGGCAGATGTTGACATAACTCATATGAACAAAGGATGAATTTTACATTTATCTACATATTCTAAACTACCCCTATACTTTACTAGATATGAAGAGTATATAGTAGGTCGTTCCTCTGTTGGTTGGTTGTCCTGCATGTCCGTGATTTTTATTTTTTTGAGATAGCATGGTCACCAAATCAAATTATTTTTTTGAATATCACCATTGATGGAATTTCCTTTTATGTATCGATTACTTATGGTATTTCGTATCTTCATAATGAAATATTTAAATACCATGCACCTCTACTCATTTCCATCCCATAATAGATCAAGTATGTAGGAGAAGACAATGAAAGAGGTTCTATTTAATAGATATGGTGAAAGATACAGTTATAATAGATCTACCTAGTTTTGTAAATCATGATGATAATGAAAATACTTCATATCTTAACAATGTTGCAGAATTATTAGACATAGAGAATGTGGAAGACAAGAGACATAGGATGTCGTCATGAAAGTTTCCAATCCCATTTCTATTGATGTCAAAGGGGGAGGTGAAGTAAATTTAAGAGAAATAAGGAGAAATGTTTCTCAGGACAAAATGCAGAGGACCAATATGTTTCTATCAAAGTTAAAGGGGCGGATTGTTGGCAATCTCGTCATTAATGGAAAAGGGAGTTGAAGAAGCTAAGTATGATGTTGACTATCTGTTTCTTGTCAGACATATCACCATCATCATTGGTAGATATTGTGATATGAATACTTGCATATCTTGTGATATTGAAGGTGTTCTATGTTAGTGTATTTCCTTGTGAGAAACCACAAAGATAAGGATTAAGTTCTAAGGTTTCCCTAGCTGCAGAACAAAGGTTTGGCTTGGAGATGCTTGGTGATATAATTATTGGAGTCTTTGGTTGAATGTTTGGATAAAGTATCATCTAAAGAAGTTCAGAATGATGTTGTGATGCAAGATGTTGCAAAACTAAGGTAATAATTTTTATGTTACATAATTCAAGGAATGAACACATATTAGAGCCTGGTTATCACTATCTACAACTTAGATTGATATTTTATTATCAATGTCTATAACCCAAATTGATAGTGGGTAACCAATACCACTGTCTGGTAACATTGATAAAGAAAATTTTGTGTAACTAGCTCACAAAATAGAAGAAAAGATAGATCAACGACTTCGAAATCAGCCTCTTTGAGGGGTCAACCTCCTTTAAATTACACAAATGAACAATTCTTGGATGATACACATGAAAAAACCTCCTTTCTACATATAGGTGTCTAGGGGGTCACAATGTAATCAAAGCAGACATAACAATAATAATATAAGGGCACAACAATAACAATAGTGGGCTTCTATAAGGTACAAGAATAACAATACGAGCACAATAGGGGAGAAACAATAACAAAAAGGGCTAAAATGACAATATTAACGGGGGAATCAATAGTGTTATCGGGACCTAACATGCCCCTCTCCTTCAAAAAAGTGTTTTCCTCAATGCTTGATTAGTTATGGATGTTTCTGTATAAAATTCTCTTCCTCCCATGTGTAATCTTCAACGGTTAAGTTCTTCCACTCGATGAGAGACTTTGAAATTGATCGATTTCATAGCTGTTGAGTTCTTATTTCTATGACTGCTTTAGGCTCTAATATGATTTTTACATCCTCGTCAAGTTCTGGAAATATTGTTTGAACTGGGAGCTTGTCACCTATAACCTTCTTTAAGCATGAAACATGGAAAACTGGGAGCATGCAGGAATATGTAGGAAGCTCCAATTTGTATGCCATAATACCAATTTTTTGAAACACCTTGTACGGACCATAATATGTTGGTGATAAATTATTAACCTTCTTAGCTTGCTTGAGGGACATTTGTGTATATGGTTGTAGGAATAGGAATACCCAGTGAACTTCATCAAAACTTCTTTCGCTCCAATGTTGATCTGCCTATTGTTTCATTCTATTCTGCACCAAAGTGAGGTTATCCTTTAAGAGTTGGAGAACTTGTTGTTGATTCTCGATGTGACCTTCCACTGCTTGAACCTTAGAATTTTATCTTAAATATGATGTGATGGATGGTGGATGATGTCCATAAAGTGCCATAAATGGGGTCAATTTTGCTGCATTATGAAAGGAAGTATTGTACCACCATTCAACTAGAGGCTACCACTTGACCCATTGTGTTTGTTTATCAGATAAAAAGCAATGAAGATATCCTTCCAAACATTTCTTTACTATCTCAGTTTTCACATCAGATTGAGGATGACAAGATGAGCTATGAGCTAACTGAGTACCATGACAAGAAAATAATTATGTCCAAAAATTTCTAGTGAAAATGGGATCTCTATAGCTTACAATAATATTTGCGTTTCCATGTAGCTTTTGAATTGTTTCCATAAACGCAGTAGAAACTACACTAGATTTAAATGGATGAGATAATGCACAAAAGTGTGCATACTTGGTAATTCTATCCACTACCACCATGATCACACTCTTTCCTTCAGACTTGGGTAAACTTGTGATAAAATCCATTCAAACCTCCTCCCAACATTGGCTTAGAATGGATAAAGGTTGTAATAGATATGGGGTCTTAATTGTTTCAACTTTATTATGTTGGAAAACCAAACATTCCGCCACAAACTTTTGAATATCTGATTTAAGGACATCCCAAAATAGTTCCTTCTTAACCCTGTGGTAAGTTTTTAAAAATCTTGAGTGCCCTCCTAAGGGAAAGATGTGCAATTACATAAGAACCTTTTGTTTGAGTTGGGAATTCTTACATAGGTATAAACTATCTTTGTACCATAACGAATCATTTTTCTAGCTAAATGTATTAGATGTACTGGGACCTTGTTGTAAATTTTCAATGAGTGCCCACACTTCTTCATCATTCTTCCATTCATCCATTGCTTCATTTATCCAATATGGTTGGATAATAGAAATGACGTAGAGAAATGCTTCCACATCATCATCCTTTCTTGAGAGTGCATCTGCCACGACATTTTGCTTCCCTTTTTATAGATGATTTCAAAGTCATAACCCAACATCTTTGTGACCTATTTTTCTTCTCTTCTGAAGATAATCTTTGTTCTTAAAAGTATTTAAGACTATCATGAATTGTTTTTAACTTGAAGTGTCTTCCCATTAGGAAGGGTCGCCATTTCTTAAGTGCATGTAGTATTGCCAACATTTCCTTCTTATAAATAGCTTTATGTAAATACTTTCCATTGATTCGATGACTTTCAAAAGTAGCGGGTCTTTCTTCTTGCATTAAAACAACATCAATTCTATTTCCTGAGGCATCACATTCCACAATAAAGGATTTTGTGAAGTTCGTCTTAGCTAAGACCTGTGCTTGGCACATTGCCTCTTTAAGATGTTAAGTGGAATTCGTTAATTCTGGAGTCCATGAAAATGCATCTTTCTTTAATAATGTTGTTAGAGGTGCTGCTATTCTCCCATAATTCTTAACAAACTTGTGTTAATACCCTATCAACCTGAGAAATCCTCACAGATGCTTTATGGATGTTGGTATTTTTCATTCCTTAATGGCTATAATTTTTCTAGGGTCTACCTTAACACCTTCATGAGATACAATATGACCCAGATATTCCACCTCTCGTACTCCAAAGAAACATTTGGAGCTTTTTGCATATAATTGTTTCTCCTCCAATAATTTGATCACCCTGTCAACATGTTGAACATGATCCTTCCAAGACTTGTTTTAGATTAGTATATCATCAAAAAATATTAAGAAAACTTTTCTAAGGAATGGTTTGAAAATGGAATTCTTCAAACCTTGAAATTTATAAGGTTCATTGGTAAGGCCAAAAGGCATGACCAAAAATTCATAATGACCATCCTGAGTTCTAAAGGATGTTTTCGGAATGTCTTTAGTGTTCATTTTGATTTGATGATATCCTGAAAGAAGATCCAACTTGGTGAAGTAAATTGATCCAAGAAATTCATCCAATAATTCATCAATGACAGGAATGGGAAATTTATCTTTAATAGTGAGCTTGTTGAGCTCCCTATAATTTGGACACATGCACCATGATCCATCCTTCTTGTGTACCAATACTACTTGAGCAGAGAAAGAACTTTGATTAGGTTGAATTATACCAGCCTCCAGCATTTATGCAACCATACATTTAATTTTACTCTTTTGGACATAGGGATATATGTAAGGCCTGATGTTTGGAGGAACACTTCCTGGAATCAAGTGAGTAGCATGATTATGATCACGAATAGGTGGGAGGCCTTTGGGAGTCTCAAATGCCTTGGAATGATTTTCCAAGACTTTTTGGAGATATGGAGAAACAGATGATTTCGATGTGGGAACCTCTAGCGAACCTAATTGTGCAATTACGCCTCTTTGTTCTTTCTTTAGAAGCTTTGTCATTCCGTTGGAGCTGATTATCTTTCCCGGTTTCCCTACGATACCCCTTAATTCAACCTTCATCCCTTTTCAAAATATTCATGTAACATTCTTAAAAATTAAAATCTGTTGTACCCAAGGATTGTAGCCATTGGAATCCTAGTACAACATCAACACCACCCATTGGAATTGAAAGCATTATGTTAGCTCTGATACTAAATGTTATGTAAGCAGCTCACAAAATAGAAGAAAAGATAGTTCAACGACTTCAAAATCAGCCTCTTTGAGGGGGAAACATCCCTTACATTACACAAATAAACAATTCTTGGATGATACAAACAACAAAACCTCCTTTCTATATATAGGAGTCGAAGGGGTCAGAATATAATCAAAGCGGACATAACAATAATATTTTAAGGGAACAACAATAACAATAGTGGTCTTCTATGGGGCACAATAATAAAAATATGGGGACAATAGGGGCGCAACAATAACAATAAGGGATACAATGACAATAATAATGGGGGAATCACTAGTATTATAGGGACTTAACATAAAACCTTAGGTTTTGGCTTTTGTAATTATTAATGCTAGATTATGATAATCTATGTTGTTTGAATATTTTGAAATTAATTTGATTTTTTGTTATATTCAAAATCTAAAAAGGTGTGAAACCAAAAGGTGGAATACAAAGAGGAATGTTTTTCACTTCAGATTCCCTCATGGAATACTAATAATTGGCAAGCTTTGTTTATAAGAATGTGTGATTTTGGACAACAATGTTGTTGGTTAGCTTATGTGTAGAAAGAGTTCATCTGAGACTTTGTTTAGGCATTTCTTCGTAAAGGGAGAAAGAAAAAAGAGAAAATGTAGAGTATATTTGAGGAAGAGAAGGAAGAGACAAAGACATGGAGGTATGCATAATTAGAAACCAGGTAAACTAAAACATTAAATATTTTATGCATCACGAGATTACTATCTCCTTTTAGGTAGTACCATGAAAAAGAACATGTTGGAGCCTATAAATGTAAGTACGAGCTTTCCCAAAAGTCATATCCTTCTGAACAAAAATGAGGTAGGAGCCTCTTGTAGGTAGAATTTTGAAAAAAAATGATGTAAGTAGGAGTGGGAGCTTCCAGCAAGTCATATATTGTAAAATAGTAGAGAGGTTGGATCATACAAATGATGATGTAAAAAGAGAGTGGGTGCTTGCTTTACATCACAACACCAAATTCAATGTTTTTCCCTTTATGGGTTTCCACTTATTGTTGGTGTCGACATGTGTTAATTTTGTGCGCTAATTCTTATGTTGTAGTTGAATCTAATTATTTTGTTGTAGTTGAATATTCTTTGTATATGTTATATTTTCCTTTTATATGATGTATTGTTGCTCATTTAATAGTTCAAATAAATATTGGAAGGAAAATTACAAATATAAATCTGATGTCCATAAATACACTATATTGGTTGACACCCATCTCAGTATAGTCAATTTTCCAACACCCCACCTCTTTCATTATCCCACTCACTCACCAACTCATTCTTCCACACTCATTTGAATCCCTCACTCTCTCTTGTTTCTCTCTTTATCTCCCATAGCACCTCTATCCCTCCCTCTCCCGTCCTAAACCTCAACACCCACCTTAGACCCACCTTAACCATTTTCCATGTCTTAACAACTCACAAGTTGCAGGAATATGCATACATTCCTAGCATTAGGAATGCACATATCTTTAATGCTAGGAATGTGCACACATTTTCAATGCTAGGAATGTGCATGCATTTTCATAGTAGAAACACGCACATGCTTTAGTGCGTGGAATGAGAAATTCCTTTTATGAAACTTCAACTTTTCATCGCAGGACTCTTACATGCATGTTTTCTTAATTTCTTTGAAGATAGGTTTTGGATCACAAATATGGTTTTTTGCGCAGCAAATAAATGAAAACATCAATTTTTGAGAGTGTGCGTGTCTATCTATCTATCTATATATATATATATATATATATATATATATATTTCCCCTAGGAAAAAATCGTAATTTTATTCATGTTGATAAAATTACATTTTGTAGATGCTTGAAGCATATGCAAATGGTTGTTCCTGTAATAACAGGCAGCATAACAGAAATAAGAACACAGAATAGTATAAGACTAGAAAGGAATGCAGCAAAATTTATGATAATTGTGTCTACCGGCCTATATTTTCCTCCCTTTTTTCTTCTCCACTTTTCGCCATCCTCCAGTGTTGGCAGTGGGGACAATTATGGCTAGTTGGGTGTCCTCTATGTTCACAGGTTGTTCTTTGTCCGAATCTGATCCTTCGGTACTATGTGCTCGTTTGGCACCACTTATTTCCAGCTGTTGTTCTTGCTGCCGCACCATGCTGTTTGGTTCAAGTTTGTGCCCTTCGGTGTTCTCTTCCTCCATTTGTTTCTGGCTTCTGTATATGTCTGTGGGTTCTGTGTTTAGTGCCTCCTCCTCCACTGGTTCAGTGTGCTGCCAGCCTTTTGGCTTTTTCTGTTGTTTCTTATTCCCCTTTGGCTCCTTACAAGTCTGTGGACATGCATATTGTAGGTGCCCTGTCTGCAAGCAGCTGCGACATCTGAAAGCCGTGTTTTCGTAATCAAGTTGTTGCGTCCACAGTGAATTATTGAAATTCAATGTAATATGATCTGGGAGTCCTTGGCTTAGATCCACTTCTACACATATTCTAGCATATGTGAAAATTCCCCGGCATGCTCTGTCCTCGTCTATTTTGAGATATTTTCCTAAGGAGTTCCCAATGGCTGTTAAAGCTTTTCGGTGCCAGAAATGCAGTGGTAGGTTGTGTAGCCTAACCCAGACTGGCATTGTCGATACTACCATGGTATTGGCGTCGAAATCCGGGAACCAGGGTGTGAGAAAGAGACCAGCATTGCCCCAGAACCAGGGCCCCTGGTTAATGGCATTGTCTCGTTCCAGCTCTGTGCTAAATCTGACTATGAAGAATCCCTTAGGGCATAGATATATTTCACAATTGGGTGTCCATGATGTGTAGATCCAATGGTGTAGTGCATCAGCTTTGGGCCAATAACCGTTAAATCTGCATATAACAGCATTATGAGTTAGATCTGAGTGTAGATCTATTACCTCTGGCAATGATATAGTTAAAATAGGTGCTTCTGCCTTCTGTTCCACAATGTAGGGTCCTGGAATCTCTGGTGTGGATGTTGTTCTGTGTTGCATTGGTTCTTTTCCTTTAACTGCATCGCGGAAGGAGCCTGGATTTTTTGAGCTGGTTCCCTTGCATCCGCCTCGGAGCCTGAGGTTGAGGATGATGGTTGAATCTTTGACCACTCCGTAATGCTGGAGCGTGTGTTGGTCCTGCATACAGATCCCTGAGAATAAGAGACTTTGGAGTGCTGCCGGAATTCCCAATTTGTTCTGGATCTGTTTCTTTAACTCCTGGATGTCCATCCCTTCCTTGATTTGGGCACAACAGTGTTTGCCGTCTACAGATCTGATAAATATTTGTTTCAGATCTGATGGATCGGCCTTAATCGAGCCCTGATTCTCCAGATCTGGCGATCGTCCACCTCCTATCATCCGTTTTTTAGTTTCAAGAAACTTAGATTCTGGGCGTGCCTTGGTGGTTCGTGTTCTTTCCTCCCCCGGGCTCTCTGATATCAGATCTGAGCCGCACCTGTTCCTTCCATATGGAAATGAGCCAGTATTCTTTGTGACTCCCGCTCGCGCATCTGTCTCCGGCCAAAACTCTCCGTTCTTACCCTTAATTGCAGTTTGAGGCTGCGGATCGAGGTAGGGTTGTGCTATCGTTTGCAGATCTGAACGTTTTCGGTGTGAATCTTGCTGGCCGTAACCTGTTACAGTAAGGGAGACAGGTTTATTATGAAAAGAACCTTTAATCAGATAATGGGAAACCAACCGTGTCCTGAGAGCAGGCCATTCATCATCCGAGGCTCGATTCGTTGCTGAGGGGTTGTGATCTCGTCCTCTGCATTGCCGGATCCGTATCAGCGCACTCGGTTGGGTTAGTCCGGCGTTCGATCTCCCTGTGATCTTTGTCTTCTCTGCCTCTTCGCAGATCAGCGTGTCGTCGGCACCGCAGAACCTAGCCATTCTTTGTTTCAGACGCGAATCCGAGAATTCTCCTACTTTTTTCATCACATATATATATATATATATATATATATATATATATATATATATATATATATATCTGAG